>SJYV01010156.1:651356-710285 GCA_006410875.1 Neotragus pygmaeus | reverse complement strand
GACCCCACGGACTGCAGCCTACCAGGCTCCTCCGTCCATGGATTTTCCAGGCAAGAGTACTGGAGTGGGGTGCCATTGCCTCCTCCAGTTACCTCACTAGAGGATGACAAAAGCAGAAACATGCAGGATTACATCAAGCTAAAAGGCTTCTGCATGGTGAAGAAAACCACCAACAAAAGAGAAAAGCAGCCTGCTGAATGAGAGAAGATATTTGTAAATGATAGGTCTAATAAAGGGTTAACATCCAAAGAACACAATGAACTTAACAACCCAATATTAAAAAAAAAAAAATAACACCTCAGTTAAAAAAAAAAAAAGCAGATTGTGACAATACAGGGATGCAGGATGGGGTGAGAAGTGGGAAGTAAGTCCAAGAGGGAGAGGACGTATGTACACAGATGGCTGATTCATGCTGATATTTGGACAGAAACCAACATAATATTGTAAAGCAATAATCTTCCAATTAGACACAAATACATTTAAAACAGAAAAAATATAAAAACAAAAAATGAGAAGAGGATCTGAATAGACATTTTTCCAAAAACACACAGATGGCCAACAGGCACAAGATGCTCAACATCACTAACCAGGGGAATGCAAATCAAAACCACAAGATCTCACCTCACACCTGTCAGAATGGCTATCATCAAAAAGACAACAAATAAAGAGTGTTGATGAGGAGGTGGAGAAAAGGGAACCTCATGCACTGCTGATGGGAATGAAAACTGGTGCAGCCACTGAGGAAAACTGAGCAGAGGTTCCTCAGAAAACTACAGTTACCACGTGATTCAGCATTCTACTTCTGGGTACTGACCCCCAAAAAACAGAAACAGTAGTTAGAAAAGATATATACACTCCAGTATTCACAGCAGCATTATTGACAATGGCCAAAACATGAAAGCAACCTTTAAGTGCCCACAGACAGAAGAACAGATAAAGAAAATGTGGTGAATGTGCAGGAATACCTATTTGTAGGAATACTATTCAGCTGCAAGAAAGAATGAGGTCTTGTCATCTGCTGCTACCCAGATGGACCTAGAGGGCATTATGCTAAGCGAAGCAGAGTCACGGAAAGATATGTAACACGTGACCTCACCTAAAACCGGAACCTGAAAGAACAAAGAAACACAGAAACAGATAAGGAGAGCAAACTGCTTGTTGCCAGAGGGAAGCGAGCGGGGAGCATGAGAGACCCAGGTGAAGATCAGGATGTGACACACAGTATGGGGAGTACAGTCAGCACTGTCATAACAACTCTGGTGACAGACACTATGAGACTTGTCGTGGTCATTTCCTAAGGTTTCATCGTCAGATCACTATGCTGTACACCTGAAGTAACACAATAGTGGACTGCAACTATGCTTTAATTAAAAAATAAAATAGGGAAATTCCTGGCTTAGAACTTGGTGTGTTCACCGACAGGGTCCAAGTTTGATTCCTGGTCAGGGAACTAAGATCCCACAAGCTGCAAAGAATGGCCAGAATAAATAAATCATTAAAATAAGACAAAGGAAGGAGTCCCTGGGTGTGCTCCTCTCTAGAGGCTTGAGGACTGCCTTCAGTTTCTAGAAGTTGCTCGCCCTCCTTGCCTTGGGGCCCCAGTTCCATCCTCATAGCTAGCTTCTCCCGTCGCAGCACCCTGACCCTGACCCTGACCCTCGTTCACAGTCAAGTGTCCCTGTGATCACACTGGGTTCACCTGGACAGCCTCGTCTCAACGTCCCATCCACACCTGATTCCCCTCTGACTCAGACCTAACAGTCGAGGGGCTGGGATCAGCATGGCACATCTTTGGAAGCCATTATTCTGTCCACCTCGGTCCAGTGTTCTAAACCAGGAAACAAACATATTATCACCTGCTTTAGTGAGTTGTCACAGGAATTTCCCTTGCAACATGAACAGGATAATCCTCAGGATAACCATTAATGGTTAATGAGCAATAAGTACTATTAATTGTCTTGTTCACTGAATGTCAGTTAACACGCCAAGCAAAGACAAACAGAAATAAGCAATGTCACCTGCCACCAAGGTTAAGTGACAAAACAGACAGTCTAGGAGATTAAAAACATGTCGCAGAAAGTGCTGTAAGAGAGGACTACAGAAGCCCAAGAAAGCGGCTCACAAGAGGAAGCATAGAGGCTTCATAAAACAGGAGATCCCTGAGCAGGAAGCTGAGAGGGCGGGATGCTCCATGGACAAGGAGCTGGAGAGACCAAAGAGGGGAAGCAGGAGCAGCTGGGCCAGCTTCTCTACTCAGAGGCAGCAAAGACTGGGAACATCCGGTTGAAACATTAGAAATTGCTGCTTCTTCAGGTTGAAATGATCAGTTCTGGCAATTTCTTAAGTTGCAATTCAATAAAAGCAAACGCACGCAGGAGGTAGAAAAATCTGACAATTATCTGAACAAAAATGGTAAGGAACAGCAAACAAGTTCTTCTTTTAAAGAATTTTCTGGAATTTAAAAGTTTGATTTGTCCTTTAAAAACAAATGAATTCATTATAATGCTCTCATAGCTAGATTATCCTCTAAGCTTAAATTTGAGATACTATAGAAGAACACTACTGACAGTTACAAAGAAACTTGTATTAAACAGAGTTTAAAACCAACAGGCAAGGATCTGCAGCACAAGAATTACAAAATGCTAATGAAAGAAATCAAAGAGGACCCAACTCAACTAAATGAAGAAGTGCACTGTACTCATGGGCTGGAAAACTCAACATGGTTAAGGCATCAACTCTCCTCCAACTGATCCACAGGTTTAGCACAAAGACCACAAATATCCAAGCAAGACTTCGTCGACACAGACCAATTCGTTCTAAGATTTACATGGAAAGGCACAGACCTTATAATCCCCAAACGATTTTTAAAGAATAAAATGTGAGAACTACACTGGAGATTTAAAGCTTACTATATAATTATATCATACAGACAGTGTGGTGTGGGCAGGGGAACAAAGAACCAGGATCCACCCCCACAAGTGATGAGCCAATCAGCTAATGCCCAACTGGCTTTCTACAAACACACAATGATTCAGTGATTTGGTGATGATTTCACGGATGTGGCACGAAAATCACAAGCAACCAAAGAAGAAATAAACTGAATTTCATCAAAATGAAGAACCTTTGCACATCAAATGGCACAATCAACAGAGTGAAAAGACAACCAACAGACTGGGAGAAAATATTTGCAAATTATGATCCCATAAGGAACTGATATGCAGAATACGTAAATAACTCATACAACTCAGTAACAAAATGTCAAATGATCGGATTTTTCAAATGGGCAGAGAACCTAAACAGACATTTCAACCAAGATGACACCCAAGTGGACAAGAGGCACTTGTGAATACACTCAATACCAAGAGCCATCGGGGAGATGCAGTGAGAAGCCACCTCACACTCACTAGGGAGGCTACGATTAAACAACAGAAAACAAGTACTCTGAAGACGTGAAGAGACTGTGCCCTGATGGTGGGAACAGGAATCAGTGCAGCCCCTGGAAATTACAGAACCACCACGTAGGCTGGCAAGCCCACTTCTGGGGATGCTCTAAGGGAACGCGGGGACTCCAGGTGTTCACACACCCATTTCCAGCAGCATCATTCACAACAGTCAAAAAAGCAGAAGCAACCCAAGTACTCACTGATGGCCCAATCGATATACGTGTACTATATTCATACAGCGGGATTCTGTTACAACAGGGGTGAATCTTGAAGACCTTAAGCACCGTGAAATAAGGCAGCCACGAAGTTACCTGCTACGAGTCTATTTACACAAACGTGAAAGGACAAAGCTCAAGATGGGAGACTGAGCAGTGGCTGCGGGAGGAGAGAAGGGGAGGAGGGGGAGGGAAGGGATGTGGCTACAGAAGGACGGGGGGAGGCTGCTCCTGCGGTAGGCTGCCAGGGCCTCGACTGTCCTGCGCACACACTAGCCCACATGCGATAAAGAGGTACAGAACTAAATTCAACACCCAGATGCGTGCATGGGAAGAAACTGGAACCAAGCAAGACCCGAAGGTTCATCAGGCTGCACTATGTCATGACAGACGTCACCAGGAGGTGCCAGGTGAAGGACACACGCGGATCTCTGCATTGCCTCTTACGACTGCATGTGAATCCACAACTGGTACAAAATTCAAAAATCACACAGGAATTCATTTCAGTCTAGTAGTTCTTCAATAAAGAAAGAAACTCAAGTGCCGTCAAGCGATACCTTCCTCCATGGACTTGGTGAAGTTACACATAAGTGACGCCAGTCCTTTCAGACACCCCGCCAGCACTGCAAGTTTGGGTTCTCTCACTGTCGATGTCATCTGAAAGGAGAGTTTAACAAGGTACCATAAAAAGAGAAAAGCCCACCAGATACAAGGAAGCAGAAAAGAAGATCATAAAGTTTATCATACCTGGGTCTTAAGTTCACCCAGAAAAGCCCGGAAGAGTTTATCCGAATTGTTTATCATCTCACTAGGATGAACTTCACCTAATACTCCTAGGAGCTCATACACTTTTTCTAAAACTGAAAAATAAATTTTAGACAAATTAAGGCCTAAAATTAAATAAATTAAGCAAAAATCCCCAAATAAAAGGAGAGGATTTTACTTCAAAATAATTTAACAGTAAGTCACACAAACTATCTAGGTTTATGTACTGAATCTTTCCTGATACATTTTATGTGAATATATTATTATAAGCTAAATTACATTTGACATGTCAGTTTTCTATTTGAAGAAATTATTTTGTGTAGATTAAAATTTTTATAAGCACATTTAACACATTATTTCTGTTTCCATTTTGGTTTCTTTTCAGCAAAAATAATTCATCTGTATTAAATGGGGAGGAAATCCAAAAAAAGAGAGAAGTGATTCATTTTTTTGTGCAGTAGAAACTAACACAATGTCGTAAAGCAACAATGCTCCAATAAAAGTTTAAAACAAAGTCCATCTGTAAAATATAAATACCTTGGCAGAAAAAAATCCAAGTTTTACACTAAAAACTTGTTAAATTTGTTAAAACATTTTAAAGACACATTTAAATACATCTTACCTGTATCTGGTATTTTTGCTTTCAATGCAAGTTCTCCATAGAATTTGGTAAATAACTCTCCAACTCTTAATTCATCCATGAGTCTAGAACTCCTCAAAGTCTGAAGTAACTGAAAGAACACGAGTTAGCAGAGTCTAGGAGGAAGCAAAGGAAGGCTTCCATCTACTGCACCTGTTCGCACACAGCCATGTTCCACAGCCATGGTCTCCAGGCACTCATGCTCGGTGTCAAGCTGAGGGGCTGAGGTTGGTGGTGGAAAAACAGGGGAGATCAAGTGGAAAGGGACGTAGACGTAATTTCACCTTCCCAAGAAAATTATCCTATGACTAGACCCATTCTCTCAGAGGCACTTAAGGACCAACAAGACCCAAGGAAAAAAAATCTACAACAGAGATGCAACAAAAAGATCTGCATTTAAGCAGAGACCCAGGTAAGAGTGAGCCCAACGACCACATACATACTACACACAAACCCTTTGCAGTGTAAGTATAAGGTTTCAAAAAAACATTCAAGGACAAAATGAGGTGAATCTGGGCAAGTCTCAGCAGCGTTAGGTTTTCAGAGTAAGGGCTTCTTCCCTGGTGGCTCAGTTGGTAAAGAATCCGCCTACAATGCAGGAGACCTGGGTTTGATCCCTGGGTTGGGAAGATCACCTGCAGAAGGGAAAGACTACCCACTGCAGTATTCTGGCCTGGAGAATTCCATGGACTATATAGTCTATTGGGTCGCAGAGTCCAACACGACTGAGCGACTTTCACTTTTCACTTCTTGCCCCTCACAGCCCGAATTCTTCCTCTGCTCCCCAGAGCAGTGTGAGGGGAGAACACCAAGTTGCTGCTGGGTGATGGCTGGAAACAGACACCTTCTCACACCGATGGGAGTCCTTAGCAACTCTCACCGACAACTCTCATTTTCAGTTCAAGTTATATGTGTACTGTAAAATACACGCACTTAGAAATATTTTTTAAGTTACCTTAATAAGAAGTTCTAGGGCTGGAATTCTACATTTAGCAGCTTTATCTTTTGTGTAAACACTGGTACAAGTATTCTAGGATTTAAAAGAAGACATCAAAATCATCAACAAGATCTTACTTCTTATAACTAAGACTTAATAATAGCTAAATCTACACCTGGGAGAAGAAATACCAATACTTGACACTACACTTTAATAGTTTTCCACAAGGGCCTCAGCTCGTTCAATTTTTTTCAAAATTAGCCACTTAATTTCTAATACAATCAAGCAAAAATAAGTAAACTCCCCAACAAGAAAGGCAAAAATAAAATTAAGCTTAACCATGTTAAGTTATGATGTAAGTCACCATGTAACTTTCCACATAAGAGATGCTGATATATAAAGAGGTAAGTTTTTTCCTTCTTACCTTAATATCTAAAGAATAAGGTGTGATCTTCTGGCCAATTTTTTCTAAGAAAACACATAAAAACTTTAGGGCTTCTTCTCTACAATCACGAAACTATAATAATAGAAATAAACGTTACGGAAACATGGGCTAAAAAAAAGTCACCTCAACATGAAGAGACATACACTAGAAGAGCAAAATGAAATAGTCAACTTACTTCATCAATGCTAAGTGATTTCCGAACAAATACAAGCAAACCAAAATCTTTGGAAAAAACTAAGGAAGTGTGTAATGCTGGAAAAAACAAACAAACAAACAAGTAAGAGAGTTGCTAAGGTTCTCTATAAATGCACACTAAAGGTGATGCTTGTTTTTCAGTTCAGCCTCATAAGTGACAAAACACAAGCCTAAGTCTGCCTTGACAAGGAAAACGGGAAATTCTAGACAATGTTCCACAGTGATAAGGTCAGAATAATGGCCCCAGAGGCCAGAACCCTGATGCCTAGCGTCACAGCTGTGAATGTGCTAACTTGACACAGCAAATGAAAATTAGGTTGCAAATGGAATTAAGGCTGCCAATCATCTGACTTTAAACTGGGGAGTGCCCTGGGTCATCAGGGCTTCCCTTGTGGCTCAGCTGGTAAGCTGCCCGCAATGCGGGAGACCTGGGTTCCATCTGCAGGTTGGGAAGATCCCCTGGAGAAGGGAAAGGCTACCCATTCCAGTATTCTGGCCTGGAGAATTCCATGGACTGTATAGNTTCACAGGCACATCTCTGCGGCCCTGGACATGGGAGGGCTGGAGAAGGACATTGGTCCAGCTCCTTCCCTCGTGAAAGATAAGCAGCTGATCCAGCCGCTTTACCTTTGTGGAGTCTCCTGGCATGGGGGCTAAAATGTAGGGCTGATTCCTGCAAGGGTGGAGAGCTGTCTTTGAGGAATGGACAGCCTTCCGCAGTGTTTGCTCCAGAACCACGTGGGAGCAGCTAAACAGCAAGCCCTGCTCTACCCAACAGAACATCCGTCTTTCTTGGAAACATCCAATTCTGTGACATTTCTGGCTCATAAAATTCAGTCTCCAACTTCCTGTCTGTTCCTCTGAAGGCTGTGCTTCCCGCATGGCCCCACTCTGTCTTCAGTGGGATTTCACAGGCAGAGTGTGTGATCTGCTGGCCTGAATTGCTGTGAACCCTAAACACATAATATCACAAAAATGAAAACAGTCTTCCCTTAGTTGTAAGATTATATTGTAATATTATAGAACATATAGCATCTGTGCTAATTTCTATAAGCTATCTGCTGTGATTATTTCAAAAAGGGTGTACAGTAAAAGATCCCTGAAACCTATTTCCACTGTATCAGATACATTCTGAATTTTTGCACAACCAGAGGGCCAAACTCAAGCTCAGCGATGTGTATGTTAAATGGATGAAGTCTCTTCCCTCTGAACCTTGAAAAGGGCTGAAGCACTGGGGAATAATGATTCAACTGGCTTCATGTTGCTCCGTAAGACTTTCAGCATCATTACAGCAAAGCCACATTTGACTTAGAAATAAAGTTCAATGACTGTTTCTTACGAGACTCCTGAAAATTAAAAAAGGATACAGTAGAGACAGGCAAAGTAAAAATTACAGACAGTCACAGAGAAGAAGCTTCAGAACCAGGTACAGCCTGTCCTCAGTGACTCACTGAGTAACTGTCTCTGCACATTTATAACAATGGCTCCGTGGGACCTGAGCGGACCCTTTCGGCGGCTCTGTCTCAGGACCTAAACTTACCCAATCAGCCTCAGTTCAGTTCAGTCGCTACTCTGGAGTTTGCTGTCAAGATGCAAAATATCTGGAAGGATTTCCACAGCAAAACACTGCCAAATATGAATTTTTGCTCAGAATGAATTTGTAAGTGAGAAGAAAAGATGCCAGATTGGAGAATTTTCAAGAAACACTCTGCTCACTTGTTCTCTACGTCAGATTTCTGGGCTGTGGATGATCCTACATAAACTCAACTTCTTATGGATAAAGGACAGACAGTTCCATGAGACAGGCTTTGACTGTGGGGTCCAGGTGCTTTCTAAACTATTAACTTTACACCTTAATGATTCTTTTAGAACAAGGTTAGAAATAAAGTGAAAGTCCGATGTCGGCCCCTAAATGAGAAACCTTAAAAAAGAATGGCTAGCTTTGCACTGGGAAGCTAAGATGGCGCCTGCAGGAAGAAGTGGGGGCGTGGTCTATGTTTAAGTTTTTTATTGGCTCTCTTGATTTCCGTGCACGTGGACAGCGCGTGGTCGCCACGACGATTTGACCTTTAACGTGATTGGTGCAACTATGGAAAGTCCCTTGCAAAACCTCCCTGCTTGCCTTTATAAGCCAGGAGCTTGCCCCAACAAAGCAGAACTGATCAGGCCGAACCCCTCTTGCGTCTCATTATCTCTCGCTGGCTGGGGGACTGGGTCGGTGGACAGCAGGCTCACCTCTCCTCGGGACCCCCTCGGCTTTGCTGAGGGAAGTTCCACTGCCTCTCTTCCTGCGGGGCACCCCCACAGTCCGACTCTTTGCGACCCCATGGACTATACAGTAAATGGAATTCTCCAGGCCAGAATATTGGAGTGGGTGGCCTTTCCTTTCTCCAGGGTATCTTGCCAACCCAGGGATCAAACCCAGGTCTTCCGCGTTGCAGGCAGATTCTTTACCAGCTGAGCCACAAGGGAAGCCCAAGAATACTGGAGTGGGTAGCCTANCGGTTCTTTGGTTGTTTTCTTCTCAGTTCAGTTACTCAGTTGTGTCCGACTTTGCGCCCCCATAGGCTGCAGTATGCCAGGCTTCCCTGTCCATCACCAACTGCTCTCAAGCATCTAGTATTTTTTGTTTGTTTCTAATGGATAATGTGGAGTTTCCTGGTCTATGCCTGACACCATTCCATGAAACCTAAAAAAAGAAAAGGTATTTTCCATGCTCCTCAAAAATGCCTCTGTTCTTTAACTTTAGCATAAGACAATCTGTGCTTTACAAAGTATTTTATCCTTCTTGTAAATGATCACTCTATGTCTCAGGTTCCACTCTGTTACATAGAGTCTATGTAAAAACTACTACATAGTCTTAATGTAAGACTACGTAAGATAATACATAGATAATAGTCTCTACTATTCCACGAACCGGTTCGTGGAATAGAGAAAGAGTCCATGGTACCGCCCTGAGCACAGTAAGTGCCTGATAAACATTAGCTGTTATTATTACAATAAGCACAAAGAAGACATTACCATAGATTCTAAAGATAGTTAAATTGAGTCTTGGTGAGGTTTAACTAACTTGCCATATGGATGCAAAATGGACTAAATCTAGAGCTTTAAGACTGAACTAACTTGAGTTGAGTCCTGGCTGTGTGTCTGTCATTTTAAATTTGTAAAGTATATTGAGGAAAAAAAGAGGCCAAGAGTAGCAAAAGAAAACCTACTCTTACATTTAGCATTATTTGCTATTCCCTATATATTATATCATAATATGTACACATTATTCATTGCATGTTTTATATATAAGATTTATACTATATTTTATCTATAATATAGTTTATTATTTATATACTATTCATATTACATTATGGTTATATTTGTTATATTCAGTATGCAATGATGGTACTTTAAGTCAAATAGAAGCATTATGCTCTTTTTATAAATAATCATCTCTCCCCTGACCTACATGAGTTAGAGAGGAAATGCTACCAAAAACTCACTCCTTAATCTTTTATTCAAATAAGTATGCATTAAACATCACTGAAAGTGAAAGTCGCTCAGTCGTGTCCTACTCTGCGACCCCACAGACTATACAGTCCCTGGAATTCTCCAGGCAAGAATTCCGGAGTGGCTAGCCTTTCCCTTCTCCAGGGGGTCTTTCCAACCCAAGTCTCCAGCATTGCAGGCGGATTCTTTACCAGCTGAACCACAAGGGAAGCCTGAGGCAAAAGAGATTGACAACTAACAAGAGAAGGAAAAAATACAGAGAAACATATAAACAATCCATTACAACCCAGTAAGGTCACTGGTCAGGAAGCCCAGGGAGTCAGCCCAGGAAGGTTCCAGGCTGTCACTCACCGGTTTATTTGACCTGTGTTTACTAGATTCCCTTCTAACTCGTGCCCTAGTTTCCCTCCAGGAGATAAGTACTGTGAACAAAGCAAGATTGCTGCCTTCCATCTGGTAACTCACAATCTCAATGAAACCCACAACCCCAACATACACACCCAGGGACAGAGCTATTCAGCTATTTACCAAAGATTCTGGAAGAGTTGACAGTGTTTCCCTCTTCGTCTCACTTTCTCATTCACATTTAATTTAATCAGAAAGAGTCTCAATGGAGCTTCAGCAGAGCAAAGCAACAAAACAAGCTGGAAACCTGATTTGCTAATTGCTTTGATTTAGGTCAACATTTTTAGCACAGTCCACAAGCTAAATACTAAGGAGACAGAACATGCAGCCCAACAGAGACCAAGCTCTCCGTGAAATTCTGCCTAGAAACCTAGCAGTCCGGAGGCTGTTCAGAGCACATCCCATCAGTAATTCAGCGTTACACCTGATGCATTTTTGCTTTAACCAGGCTCTGTATGCAACCGATTTGTAGATTTCTTTTTTCTGTTTACATATTTAACTGGATTCTGAACTTTTTATCCTATACCCATGCCTTCAGTTCAGTTGCTCAGTCNTGAGGGAAGACCAGAACAAAGTTAATGTCACGTCAAACTATTGGGTTGCTTAATTAGTAGCTGTTATTAAAGAAATTAGACATTTATCCACCAAGGAAAGATTAATTCATGCTGTTGATAAGCCCATTTAAACAGTAATAATATTTTACTTTTACATCTTGTGCCCTCTGCATATTAATAACTAGATATGAAGGTGCCGTATGTATATCAACTTTTTGGGAAGGCACAGTTGATTTACCGTATTATGTCAGTTTCAGGCGTATAGCATAGTGATTCACAATTGTTAAGAGGTTACGCTCTATTCATAGTTACTATAAAGTACTGGCTATATTCCTGGGTCAGGGAACTTGTAGCTGGTTTATTTGCCTCTTCTTGATGCATCATCTTCAGTTTATCTGGGACATTTTTTTAAAAACACACAGATGGCCAACAGGCACATGAAAAGGTATCTAGTGGTTCATGTCTCTTACTCCTCCATTCTCCCTACGTGCCCCTCCGTCAGTCCGGTTCCCACTGCTAACCACAGTTTTGTTCTCTACACCTGTGAGTCTGTTTCTTGTTATATTCACTGGTTTGTTTTATTTTAAATGATATCATACAGTATTTGTCTTTCTCTGACTTATTTCACTTAATATAATACTCTCCAAGTCCATCTATGTTATTGCAAATGGCAAGATTCTTTTTTGATGGCTGAGTAATATCAACCATATATATGCACCACATCATCCTTATCCATTCATTTGCTGATGGACACTTAGATTGCTTATAAGCGGTGCTGCAATGAATACTGGGGTGAATGTTTTTTTTCCCAATCACTGTTTTGGTTCCTTTGGGGATACATGCCCAGGAGTGGAATTGTTAGACCAAACAGTAGCTCTGTTTAGGTTTTTGAGGATNATCCATTCATTTGCTGATGGACACTTAGATTGCTTATAAGCGGTGCTGCAATGAATACAGGGGTGAATGTTTTTTTCCCCAATCACTGTTTTGGTTCCTTTGGGGATACATGCCCAGGAGGATGCTCCATATTGTTTTCCACAGTGGCTGCATGGGTTTACATTCCTACCACTGGTGCACAAGCATTCTCTTTTCTCCGCATCCTCACCAACACTTGGCATTCGTTATTACTATTTTTTTAATGACAACCATTCTGAGAGTTGTGAGATGGTATCTCATTGTGGTTTTGATTTGCATTTCCCTCATGATTAGAAATACTGGGCCTCTTTTCATGTGCCTGTTGGCCATCGGTGTGTCTTCTTTGGAAAAATGTCCCAGATAAACTGAAGATGATGCATCAAGAAGAGGCAAATGAGAATTTTTTTTTCCATTTTGTCCAGCTCCACTGGCCCTGAGGGGCCAAGCCCTTTGTTCCTGGATTCTGGGTAACACAGTGTACACAGAGGCAGCAGCTGAGCCATGTGGGCAGTGAGGCACTCTCCTGCTGCTGCTAAGTCACTTCAGTCATGTCTGACTCTGTGCAACCCCAGAGATGGCAGCCCACCAGGCTCCCCCGTCGCAGGGATTCTCCAGGCAAGAACACTGGAGTGGGTTGCCATTTCCTTCTCCAATGCAGGAAAGTGAAAAGTGAAAGTGAAGTCCCTCAGTCGTGTCTGACTCTCCGTGACCCTATGGACTACAGTCTATCAGGCTCCTCTGCCCATGGGATTCTCCAGGCAAGAGTACTGGAGTGGGGTGCCATTGCCTTCTCCAGAGGCACTCTCCTACCCCACCCCTAAAGACAGGGCAGCATCTTCCCCCCCAAAAAACAGACTCCTGTTGGCAGAACCAGCCATGTGCAGTTCTTCAAAGAGGACTTCATTCAGGCTGGCGGGGGCCTGTCCAGGTCTCCAACTGTTGTGGGCTGAATGTCCAGTCCCCCTAAAATTCCTATGTTGAAACCTGATACCCTAGGTGATGGTATTAGTGGGTAGCATTTGGGGGGGTAGTGACTGCAGAGCCTTGCAACAGAAACAGCACTCTTTTGTAACAGAGGCCCCAGAGACCATGCCATGAGCACACAATAGGCCTTCTGCAACCCGGGAAAGGGCCCTCACCGGACCCTGAATCTGCTGGTGCCATGACCCTGGACTTCCCAGGCCTCAGAAATGTGAGAAATACATTTCTATTGCCACCTGGTCTCTGGTATTTCATTTTTTTACAGCAGCCCATGTGGAGAAGACACCAACCTTCCTTCCACTGCCCCCAACTCACCCCTGGATGTGTTATGCTCCCCCACTTGGTGCTTCTACACAAATGCTTTATCTGACCAAGTCCCACCTGTTCTCCAAGATCAGGGATGTCCCCAGGTCCGCTGCCCTGCACCCACCTCTCTGGGACCTTCTGTACCTACTGTTGTGGGTCTCCTCTCTCCTCCTCAGGGCCCAGCGCAGGGCTTAAGTGCTCTATGGGAGTGGAAGAAATACATAAATACAACTGGAGTGCACTTGTAGTCCCATGAGCTCTTGCTAAAATTCACCATATGGAATATAAGCAAAGCTTCTCAACACACTTACGCATGATGTCCTGAAGTTGACCAGATGTTGGACATGGGCTTTGCTGATCAAGTGGAAGAGATTTTATATGTAGCATACAAGGAAGATTCAGAAGACAATCCCCAAACATTGGTCTTTTCTGCAACTTGCCCTCATTTAGTGTATAATGTTGCTAAAAAAATACATGAAATCTACATATGAACAGGCAGTCCTGATTGGTAAAAAGACACAGAAAACAGCAATAACGGTAGAGCCTCTGGCTATCAAGTGCCACTGGACTGAAAGGGCAGCAGTTATTGGGAATGTGAGCTGAGTGTACAGTGGTTATCAAGGGCACGCTATCACATTTTGTGAAACGAAGGAAGAAGCCCAGGAGTTGTCACAGTATGTAGCCATAAAGCAGGATTCCCAGTCTTTACATGGAGACATTCCATAGAAAGAAGGGGAACTCACCCTGAAAGGTTTTAGAAACAATGATGTTGTAGTTCTGGTTGCAACCAATGTTGCTGCACATAGGTTAGACATCCCTGAGGTTGATCTGGTTGTTACAAGTTCTCCACCAAAGGATGTGGAGTCCTACATTCACCATTCTGGGTGAACAGAGCTGGAAAGACCAGGGTTTGCATCTGCTTTTATCAGCACAAGGAAGAATACCAGTTAGCCAAAGTGGAGCAAAAAGTGGGAATTAAATTTAAGTGAACAGGTATTCCTTCTGCAGCAGAGATAATAAAAAAGCTTCTAGCAAAGGGGCCATCAGGCTCTTGGACTCTGTGCCTCCCACTGCGACTGGTCACTTCAAGCAGTCAGCTGAGAAGCTGATTGAGAAGGGAGCTGTGGAAGCCTTGGCAGCAGCCCTGGCCCAATTTTCCACTGCCACATCAATAGATCAGCGCTCCTTGATCAACTCAAATGCGGGCTTTGTGACCATGATCTGTGATGCTCAACTGAGATGCCAAACATTCGTTATGCTTGGAAAGAACTTAAAGATCAGCTGGGTGAGGATACTGATTCCAAAGTGAAGAGAATGGTCTTTCTCGAAGGAAATCAGGGTGTTTGCTTCGATATCCCTACTGCATCAGTAACAGAAGAACAGGAAAAGTGGAATGATTCAAGGCGATTGGAACCTTTCTGTGGCCACAGAGCAACCAGAGCTAGAAGGATCACGGGAGCGATATGGCAACAGGGGGAAGGCAGTTGAGGCTACAGGGGACAGCGCGAGAATAACTGAGGTGTCAGGGACAGTAGGAAAGAAATAAAAGCTTCAGAGGACAGCAATCAGGAGGTGGCAACAAAAGTAACAGATTCCAAAACAAAGAAGTGGAGTTTTAATAAAACATGTGGACAGAAATTTGAAGTAAAGGATTTATTTGGCAAAAATAACTATGTTCAGCAACATGGGACTGAACATTGTTTTTCATACAAAGTTAAAAGCACACTATATTTCCTTCCGAACCACTTGCCCAGAGTTCATCTCTTTGAGAGAGTTAAGCTTCATCTAAATTATTTAATCTGTGGTGACTGTCAGTTATAACTTTATTGCTACTTCTATCTTGGGTATTCCTTTGGAAAAGGTGTATGGATTCATTACATATTCTAATATATTGTCTATAGATTATGAGATAAAGTCAAGCATGTATCTGCTGATACTTTTTAAGTTGATCTTTTATACTTAAAAATGTCTCTTAGTAGGCTTCCTGGTGGCTCAGATGGTAAAGAATCTGCCTGCAATGCAAACCTGTGTGTCAATCCCTGGGTTGGGAAGATCCCCTGGAGAAAGAAATGGCAACCCAATTCAGTACTCTTGCCTGCAGAATTCCATGGACATAGGAGCCTGGCAGCCTACAGTCCATGGGGTCACAAAGAGTTGGACGAGACTGAGTGACTATTACTCACTCTTTGCTGTTGTTCAGTTTGCCCAGTCATGTCCAACAATTTGCAACTGCATGGACTGCAGCAGGCCAGGTCTCCCTGTACCTCACCATCTACTGGAGTTTGTCCAAGTTCATGTTCATTGAATCGGTGATGCCATCCAGCCATCTCTTCCTCTGACAGCCTCTTCTCCTTCTGCCCTTGATCTTTCCCAGCACCAGGGACTTTTCCAATGAGTCATCTGTGCACATTAGATGACCAAAATACTGAAGCTTCAGCTTCAGCATCAGTCCTTCCAGTGAATATTCAGGGTTGATATCCCTTAAGATTGACTGGTTTGATCTTGCTGTCTAAGGGACTTTCGGGAGTCTTCTCCAGCACCACAGTTCAAAGGCATCAATTCTTTGGTGTTCTGCCTTCTTTACAGTCCAGCTCTCACAACCGTACATGACCACTGGGAAGACCACAGCCTTGACTATGTGGACTTTTGACGGCAGAGTAATGTCTCCACTTTTCAACACACTGTCTACATTTGTCATCACTTTCCTGCCAAGAAGCTTTCATCTGATTTCATTGCTGCAGTCACCATCTGCAGTGATTTTGGAGCCCAAGAGAAAATCTGTCACTACTTCCACCTTTATCCCTTCTATTTGCCATGAAGTATGGGGGCCGGATGCCATGATCTTAGTTTTTGTAATATTTAGTCTTAAATCAGCTCTTCCACTCTCCTCCTTCACCCTCATCAAGGCTCTTTAGTTCCTCTTCATTTTCTGCCATTAGAGTGGTATCATCCACATATCGGAGGTAGTTGTTGCTTCTCTCACTTGATTCCAGCTTGTAACTCATCTATACCAGCATTTTTCATGATGTGCTCAGCTCATAGGTTAAACCAACAGGGTGACAGCAGACAGCCCTGTTGTACTCCTTTCCCGATCTTGAACCAATCAATTGTTCCATATAGGGTTCTAACTGGTGCTTCTTGACCTGCATATAGGCTTCTCAGGAGACAAGTAAGATGGCCTGGTATTCCCATCTCTCTTAGAGCTTTCCACAGTTTGTCATGATCCACACAGTCTAAGGCTTTAGTGTAGTCAATGAAGCAGAGATAGATGATTTTTTGAAACTCCCTTACTTTATCTATAATTCAGCAAATGTTGGCAATTTCATCTCTAGTTCCTCTTCCTTTTCTAAACCCAGCTTGGGCATCTGGAAGTTCTTGGTTCACTCTTGCTGTTGGTAAAAGGTGACTTTTTATAAAGATACAATCAAGACATGGAGAAAGATAAAATGATTGTCAAAGATTTTAACTTATTAATCAGAGAATCAAAAAGAAATTACAGTTGGTTCAAATGAAAACTGGAAGAATATTGGCATTAATTTATAAATTGAAGCAAAATGGAACTACACATAGGGAATGCATGTGTGTGTGCTCTGTCATGTACAACTATTTGCAACCCCATGGACTGTAGACTGCCAGGCTCCTCCATTCATGGGATTTCCCAGGCAAGAATACTGGAGTGGGTTACCATTTCCTTCTCCAGGGAATCTTCCCTACCCAGGGATTAAACCCACGTCTCCTGCGTCTCCTGCCTGTGCAGGCAGATTCTCTATCACTGAGTCACCTGGGAATCCCACCACAGGGAATAATCCAAAGCAAACTACTGGACACAATTGATTTGTATTTCTGTGGACAAAAATCATGGATCATTACCAGTTTTTTGTTTACAAATTAATGAGTTGTAAAATAGCATAAAGACAGCAAAAGGAGCAGAGAACCTGCAGAATCAGGTTACCCAGACATGTTTCCATTGCATATACTCAGTGAGCTTCTCAGTCCATTTCATAGTTTGTTTTTTACAATTTTTCCTTTTACTGCTTTAAGTTTGAAACTGTCAAGAATGTTAAAAAAAATCAAGTGTTTTATAAATGGCAACAGCAGGGAGATGGCAATTGAAACACCTATTTCAACCATCAGAAGATGCTTTTTTTTGTTGTTTTACAATTTTACTTATTTTTATTTTGGCTGTGCCAAATCCTCATTGTTGCATACAGACTTTCTCTAGTTTCAGTGAGCAGGGGCTACTGGAGAAGGCAATGGCACCCTACTCCAGTACTCTTGCCTGGAGAATCCCATGGGCAGAGGAGCTGCAGTCCATGAGATCGCTAAGAGTTGGACATGACTGAGCAACTTCTTTCACTTTTCACTTTCATGCACTGGAGAAGGAAATGGCACCCCACTCCAGTGTTCTTGCCTGGAGAATCCCAGGGATGGAGGAGCCTGATGGGCTGCCGTCTATGGGGTCGCATAGAGTCAGATGCGACTGAAGCGACTTAGCAGCAGCAGCAGCAGCAGCAGGGGCTACTATGTAGCTGTTGTGCACTGGTTTCTCACTGTGGTGGCTTCTCTCGTTGCAAAGCACAGGCTCTAGGGTGTACAGGCTCAATAGTTGTGGTGTACCAGCTTACTTGCCTCCTGGCATGAGGGATTTTCCTGTACCAGGGATTAAACCCATGTCCCCTACATTGGCAGGTAGATTTTTAACCCCTGGATCATCAGGGAAGCCTGATACATTTAGTTTTGAAAGCAGTATGTGAAAAAAACTACTCTAGATCAAGGTGGGGAAAAAAAAGGAAAAAGTGAATTCACTGTAAATTCAGATGTATCTAAAATAATCAGATACATATGCACACAAGTTAGCACTATCAAAAAACTTTATGAATTTGGAAATAATCTAAAATATATTTAATAACTCTTTCTGATGTCTCTTCAAGCATAAAATTACAGTTTGAATGGGTAAAAAGAGGCTCAGTGCAAACCAACATGATGAGTGTCCTCAGCTCTGCACGCTGAATTTCTTAGACAACTGGAAGGAGATGTCAGTTACAATCAAAGCTACAACAGTCCAGTGGCCTTACATGAAGCATTTGCAGCCTCCTGACTTGTCAACAGACTTGCTTTCTTGGGTTATAAATATTCCATGTGTGTGGTAGCTGTGTTCCCTGTCAACTTGGTTAAGCTGAAACTATTTTTTAAAATAGAATTTTATTTATCATTTTTGGCTGTGCTGAGTCTTCCTTACAGGCTACTCTCTAGTTGCGGTGCATGGGCTTCTTAGCTCATTGGCTTCTCTTGTTGCGGAGCACGGGCTCCAGGGCATGCTGGCTTCAGCAGCTGCGGTGTGGGCTCAGTAGTTGCTGTTCCCGGGCTCTAGAACACAGGCTCAAAAGTTGTGGCACACCGGCTTAGTGGGATGTAGGATATTCCCAGATTAGGGATCATATCCCTGTCTCCTGCAGCGGCAGATTCTTTACCACTGAGCCACCAGGGAAGCCCTGAAGCTGTTTTGTGCAGTTCCTTCCCTGGGCTGTCTGGGCTGGGCTGGCCACAGGAGTGGTCAGCCAGAGACCCAGGGGCAGTAAAGGAGCAGCCACTCCATCCGCAGCTACACCCCTTCCCAGGTGCAGAGCACTGGCTCACCTGCGGGGAGGAGGCAGATACCTCCTTTGGGAGCAGGTGTGAGCACAGCCCTGCGGCAGAGGCACCTCCTTCCCTTCAGATCCTGGCACATCTGCTTATGTTCTTGCCTGCGTGCTTACCTGCAGCCACGTCAGTATACTCTCATCTTAAGGTTAGGTCTTCCAATCTGTGAATATGGGCTGTCTTTCCATTTAGGTATGTCTTTTTTAGTTTCTTTCAGCAATGTTTTCAACATTGTTCAGTCTTTTATTTTTATGCAATTGCAAATGAAATGGTCTTCATAATTTCCATTACAAATTCTTTGTTGTTAGTGTATAGAAATGCTTCTGAATTTTGTGTGATGATTGTATTCTGCCCCTTTGCTGAATTAGGTTCTTAGTTCTAAAAGTTGTTTTTTGGCATTTTTTAGGATTTTCTACATCTAAGATCAGGTCACCAGTGAACAGAGATAAATTTTATTTCTTCCCTTCTAATTTGGGTAACTTTGATCCCCTTATCTTGCCTAATTCTTCTAAAACTTCCAATAATGCATTAAAAGGAAGTGACAAAGTGGGCATCCTTATCTTACTGCTGATCTTCTGGGAAAAGCTTTCAGTCTTTCACTACTGAGAATGATGTTAGATGTAGGGTTTTCAGATGTGGACTTTATGATATTGAGGAAGTTTCCTTTTATTCCTAGATTTTTGAGTGTTTTTTAATCATGAAAGGGTGGTGAATTTGTCTAATGCTTTTACTGCACCAACTGGGACTACGATGTGATTTTTTTTCTTCATCCTATTAATGTGAGTATCATGTGAACACACTTTGCATTCTTGGAATATGTCCCACTTGGTCATGGTGTACAGTCCTCTCACTATGCAGCTGATTTTAGCTTTCCGGTATTTTGTTGAGATTTTTTGCTTCAATATTCATGAGGGATATTGGTCTGCAGTTTCCTCTTCTTGCACTGTCTTTTCAGGCTTTGATATCGTGTAATGCCGACTTCATAACACCTATTAGAAAGTGTTCCCTCATCTTTAATTTTGGAGGAAAATTTGAGAGGACTGGCATTAATTCTTCCCTAAATCCTTGGTAAAATTCACCAGTGAAGCCATCTTGATCTGGGGCTTTTCTTTGATGGGAGATTTTTTTTTTAATATACTGATTCAATCTTACTGGTTATAGGTCTATTCAGATTTTCTATTTCTTCATAATTCAGTTTCAGGAGATGGTGTGTTTCTAGGAATCTGTTCCTTTCATCTAGGTTATCTCATTTTTTTAGTGTATAATTGTTGATGACAGTCTCATACTTATTTCTGTGTAGTTCCTTACATACCCACTTTTATTTCTGATTTTAATCATGAAAAAAGTAGTCTTTTTCTTAGTCAACGTAGCTAAACATTTGTCAGTTTCATGAAACATAAGCAGTCTTTTTCTTAGTCAATATAGCTAAGGGTTTGTCAGTTTCACTGATCCCCTCAAAGAACCATCATTTGATTACATTGATTTTCTTGACTGTTTTCTTATTCTTTTTCTCCACTCTAATCTTCATTGTTTATTTCTTTCTACTAGCTTTGGGTTTAGTTTGTGTTTCCTTGCCTGGTTCCTTATGCTATAAGATTAGGTAATTAATTTGAGATCTTTTTCTTTTTTAATGTATATATTTAAAGCTATACATTTCCCTGTTTACATTGCTTTCACTGCATCCCATAAGTTCTGGTAAATTGTATTCTTGGGAAATTAGAAAATTTCCCTTGTGGTTTCTCTTTTGATACACTGGTTAAAAGTGTATTGATTAACTTCTTTATACTTGTGAATTATCCAGATTTTCTTCTGTTAATGATTTGTTTCATTTGTGATAAGAAAAGATACTTTTTATGGTTCTTATCTTTTAAAATTTATTTTAAAACTTGTTTTGTGACAGATGCTCATCCTGGAGACTGTTCCCTGTGCACTTGGAGAAAAACGTGGGTGATAATGTTGCTGAGTCAAATGTCCAACTTGTCCATATTATTGCTTGGTCCTCAATTTCTTTCCCAATCTTCTGCTTCATGGTTGTCTCCATTATCAGAAGTGGGGTGCCAAAGACTCCAACTGTTATGCAGAACTGCTTATTTCTGCTTTTAAGACTTGAAAGAGGAGCTAGTGATGTAAGCTTGGAGTTTATTCAAAGAATGAAGGGGAAAATGGCCTTCTCTCCTGCCCCACTTTTCCTCTGGTTATAAAAGCATAGCCCAGCAAGTTCTTGGGGTGGAGCTCTTCTGCCTGCCTGCTCATATCCTTCACAAGAATCCTACACTAACAAATCCACTTCTTACCTCTCACTTTGTCTCTGACCGAATTCCTTCTGTGTTGAGACATAAAGAACCTAAGTTTCATTAAGCTGAGACCAGCTGTGTGGTTTCAGTTGGAACCAGAAGACTGATGATTAATATTCCTGAAACATCACCCTGTGACCTCACCACCAGTCAGAAGAATGTACCTGAGCTGGTCCCACACCCTGAGACCCTCACTCCAGTTGTTGCCTTAAAAACTTGCCTGGAAGTCCTTGGGGGTGTTCAAGTCTTTCCAGCACCAGCTGCTTGTTCTCCTTGCTTGGCGCCTATGACTAAACTCTGTACTTTTCTTCACCACAACCAGGTAGACTGGCTTTGGCAATCACCAGGTGAGCAAACCTGAGTTTGGCTTGGAAGCATGAGGATTAATTTAGGCTGATTATGTTTAAGGCCCTGAAGATTCAGGAAGAACCTTTAACCTTTCCCCTAACTGCCTAAGGATGTGGACAGAAGATCTTATTCTAGAAGAGTCTTGGAAGCAGTGACAAATGACCATAGAAGAAAATGTCTTGATAATATGAGAAATATTAATATTTTAAAGGCTTTAAAATTGTACTTCTGAAAACTGAGTGGGAAAAAATGTGTTACTGAAAGTAGTAAAATAATATGTAGGAGGGAAGAGCAGTGATTAAAAAGTATGTTTATGTGAACGGTGTATGAGAAACTAAAAATAGATGTGTTAGCTTCCCTGGTGTCTCAAATAGTAAAGAATTTGCCTGTAATGCAGGAGACCTGAGTTTGATCCCTGGGTCAGGAAGATCCCCTGAAGAAGGGAATGGCAACCCATTCCAGTATTCCTGCCTGGAGAACCCCTTTGACAGAGAAGCCTGGTGGGCTACAGTCCATGGTGTCCCAAAGAGTCAGACATGATTGAGTGATTAGCACTTTCACTTTCAAAGTAATAGTCATGAATAAATTATTATAGAATTATTAACAAAATATTTTATCTTTTTTAAAAAGAAGGAATTTAGATATCTAAGAAATTTATGACTTTATGTCAGATCCTCTCTTTCAGAGTTCTTTGTAACCCTGAGTCCTCTCCCTACTTTTAGCATGCACAGTTCATGTTATTTCAGTGGTTGTCCATTCTTTCCAGTTATGGACTTAAAACTTCAAATGTTATCAATGTTCCTAAGAATCTCCTTCATAGTGAAAAAATAACACACTGGAGTAAGAACAAATTCCATCTGCATTATCTTAAGTTTTCACTATCTCTTGTTTATTTAGATTTAAGAATATTCCAGTTGCTGAATGAGAGGAGGGAGAATGCACCCAATAAATTTGAACTTAACACCATGACACCAATCACTGTTCTAACAAACTGGAGGAGACCTGACAGCGCCCACCATTGGAGTGCAAGTGCTTACTTGTGGAGCTTGGGGTTTGAACACTCAGCTCACAGTAGATGGTGAAGGATGAATCTACTCTCACACCACAGCTCTGCCTGCTTGGACACTCCAGAAAGGATGCTCTAACCCAGGGATGGTTGGGATGGGCAGCAGAAACATGCAGACCTCCCCCTGGGGGGCTGCTCTCAGCAGAGCACAGCCAGCGGTAATCCAAATCACAGGTAATGGGCTCTCATCAGCCTAACTGAAAACAGATGAGCATCAGGATGCACTTGCAACACATTGCAAGGAGCCAGCAGGGAGGATGTTCAGCTGCACTGTACTGGGAGGAAAGGGGTCCACGTGGGAGCAATGGCCGGGGACAGACCCAGAACTGACTCTGAATCTACACTGTTGGACAGACAGCGAGGAACCACATGGGCCATACATGAAAGAGCAGAGAGGAGAGAAGACCAAGAGGCGAGCATGGGAGATAAGGAAGCAGGCATGGGAACAGACAATGTGGAACCTTCTAGTCCACTGCAGGAACCTTAGCTGAGGACAAGGAAAGCCACTGTTAAGGTTTTTAAAAATGCTTTTTTTTTTNGACTGCAAGGAGATCCAACCAGTCCATTCTAAAGGAGATCAATCCTACCAAGTCCTGATCCTTCTTTGGAAGGAATGATGCTAAATCTGAAACTCCAATACTTTGGCCACCTCATGCAAAGAGTTGACTCATTGAAAAAGACTCTGATGCTGGAACGGAATGGGGGCAGGAGGAGAAGGGGATGACAGAGGATGAGATGGCTGGATGGCATCATTGACTGGATGGACGTGAGTCTGAGTGAACGCCAGGAGATGGTGATGGACAAGAAGACCCGGCTTGCTGCAATTCATGGGGTTGCAAAGAGCCGGAGAGGACTGAGCGACTGAACCGAACTGAACTAGACTCATATCAAAAGAATGTAAGCTTTGTTGACTGACAAGCAAGTTGCAGAAAAGTGTTCTTCGAACGTATATGTACACACACAGACATCAATAAATGCTGATGTGAACTCAGAGAAAGAGATCCCTTGTGAAAGACACAGTGTAGACAAAGTAAGGAGATGTACACCACTGTCTGGGAAGCTCATTTCTGCTGCAGTGTCACAAGTAACATAAACCCTCAGAGGGAAGCAGGAGATTCCCAGGGGTTGAAAAGCAGGTGTGGTTGGAATTTGGAGACAGGCTTTCACTTGGCAATTGGATAAGCATCTTGGGTGTGGGCCTCAGATGGGGAGACATTAAGTCTGGTTTCCTACAGGGATTTGGTGTTGCAATGGTCACAACCACAAAGAGGGTGTCAGAACTGACTTTGAATTGAGACTGGGAGACAGAGGAGGTGAAGGAAGAGGAGTGCTGGGTGAGTCCAGATATCTATGGCCCAGGTCAGTCAACTATGAACTCACCTGGGGCTCTTAAGAGTCCCTTCCCTTCTCTAGACGTTTCTCATCTACTCCAGCTCTTCTAAAGTGTGGGGTGTCAGGTCACACATGAAATCATAGCCACACACAGGCAAGATCATTTAATAATTTGCCCACAGACTTCCCTGCAGTCCAGTGGTAAAGGCCTTGCACTTCCAATGCAGGGGGCCAGGGTTCAATCCCTGGTAAGGGAACTAGATCCCATATGCTGCCAACTTAGAGCCCACATGCTGCATCTAAAACTGCTACATGCCACAAATAAGACCAGATGGAGACAAAAAAAAAAAAAAAATCAGCTCAGGCAAGACGAGCTCAAACCATCTTTTCTTCCCCACCACTCCACTGAAGATGCCCTACTAGTGTATCAAAAAGCAGAGATATCACTTTGCTGACAAAGGTCCATATAGTCAAAGCTATGGTTTTTCTAGTAGCCATATACAGATGCGAGAACTGGACCACAAGTTAGGCTGAGGGCCAAAGTATTGATGCTTTTGAACTGTGGTGTTGGAGAAGACTCTTGAGACTCCCTTGGACTGCAAGGACATCAAACCAGTTAATCCTATAGGAAATCAACCCTGAATATTCACTGGAAGGACTAATGCGGAAGCGCCATGTAATGCAAAGAGCTGACTCACTGGAAAAGACCCTGATGCTAGCAAAGATTGAAGGCAAAACGAGAAGGAGGCAGCAGACGATGAGATGGTTAGACAGTGTCAAGAACTCAAAAGACATGAATTTGAGCAAACTCTGGGATATAATGGAGGTGTGCTGCAGTTCATGGGGTTGTAAAGAGTCAAACACGACTTAGCGACTAAACAACAATGAAGCGACAAGGTCACCAAGAGACCTTTTCTTATTTCTTTTCTCAAAAGTGTTTGATTGAGGGCGTGCCTTCCTTTATAGACATGTTCTTCACTCCTGACTTGTGTGACAGGCCACATGCTGTCACTTTCAGGCTGCTCTTGTTTGATGTTCTTTGCTGATTTCCTTTCTTTTAGCTGAAATCTTAAATCTGCTTGTCTAGATGTGATCCTGAGTCCTCGCCCTAGGGGATTCCACTTAGCCCTTTGGGAGGAGGACCTAATTGTGTTGCCTCTTATTCCACTGTGAAGAGTCTATTGTCATACTCCTTACTCTCTCTATCCTACCCAGATGGAGTATGACACTTGGTGAGCTTGGGAGGAAAACCAAGACCACACTGAAGTTTTCTTGGTGCTTACTGCTCCCCAAATTTATCTTCTCTGTTTGTATACATCTATCATTTCTGTTTTCGTCGCCATAATATAAGCTGAATGAAGGCAGGTATATTTCTCACTGTATTCTCAGGACCTCAGTACCTACACGATTTTATAACTGAATGAATGAACACATGATCCTTGATCCCTGTATGTAAAGGGTCCTTTGTTGTCCAATAAGCTGTTGAGATTCTTAACTTCTAAGCTACATTTCCCTGTAGTTCCATGAACAAATCTGTCATTTTAGTCAAGTCTTTACATATTTCTCCTGATTTTCTGTTGTATGAGCTCAAAAGAAATCTTCTGTATACATGCTTCTTTAATTCTTGACGGAAAACTTACTCACTTCCCTCTGATCACTTTGCCTCTGCATGTATTCTTCAGTCAGTTCAGTCGCTCAGTCGTGTCTGCCTCTTTGTGATCCCATGGATCGCAGCACACCAGGCCTCCCTGCTCATCACCATCTCCCAGAGTTCACTCAGACTCACGTCCATCGAGTCCATGATGCCATCGAGCCATCTCATCCTCGGTCCTCCCCTTCTTCTCCTGCCCCCAATCGCTCTCAGCATCAGAGTCTTTTCCAGTGAGTCAACTCTTCGCATGAGGTGGCCAAAGTACTGGAGTTTCATCTTCAGCATCATTCCTTCCAAAGAAATCACAGGGCTGATCTCCTTCAGAATGGACTGGTTGGATCTNCCTGGAAGTCCTTGGGGGTGTTCAAGTCTTTCCAGCACCAGCTGCTTGTTCTCCTTGCTTGGCGCCTATGACTAAACTCTGTACTTTTCTTCACCACAACCAGGTAGACTGGCTTTGGCAATCACCAGGTGAGCAAACCTGAGTTTGGCTTGGAAGCATGAGGATTAATTTAGGCTGATTATGTTTAAGGCCCTGAAGATTCAGGAAGAACCTTTAACCTTTCCCCTAACTGCCTAAGGATGTGGACAGAAGATCTTATTCTAGAAGAGTCTTGGAAGCAGTGACAAATGACCATAGAAGAAAATGTCTTGATAATATGAGAAATATTAATATTTTAAAGGCTTTAAAATTGTACTTCTGAAAACTGAGTGGGAAAAAATGTGTTACTGAAAGTAGTAAAATAATATGTAGGAGGGAAGAGCAGTGATTAAAAAGTATGTTTATGTGAACGGTGTATGAGAAACTAAAAATAGATGTGTTAGCTTCCCTGGTGTCTCAAATAGTAAAGAATTTGCCTGTAATGCAGGAGACCTGAGTTTGATCCCTGGGTCAGGAAGATCCCCTGAAGAAGGGAATGGCAACCCATTCCAGTATTCCTGCCTGGAGAATCCCTTTGTCAGAGAAGCCTGGTGGGCTACAGTCCATGGTGTCCCAAAGAGTCAGACATGATTGATTAGCACTTTCACTTTCAAAGTAATAGTCATGAATAAATTATTATAGAATTATTATTAACAAAATATTTTATCTTTTTTAAAAAGAAGGAATTTAGATATCTAAGAAATTTATGACTTTATGTCAGATCCTCTCTTTCAGAGTTCTTTGTAACCCTGAGTCCTCTCCCTACTTTTAGCATGCACAGTTCATGTTATTTCAGTGGTTGTCCATTCTTTCCAGTTATGGACTTAAAACTTCAAATGTTATCAATGTTCCTAAGAATCTCCTTCATAGTGAAAAAATAACACACTGGAGTAAGAACAAATTCCATCTGTATTATCTTAAGTTTTCACTATCTCCTGTTTATTTAGATTTAAGAATATTCCAGTTGCTGAATGAGAGGAGGGAGAATGCACCCAATAAATTTGAACTTAACACCATGACACCAATCACTGTTCTAACAAACTGGAGGAGACCTGACAGCGCCCACCATTGGAGTGCAAGTGCTTACTTGTGGAGCTTGGGGTTTGAACACTCAGCTCACAGTAGATGGTGAAGGATGAATCTACTCTCACGCCACAGCTCTGCCTGCTTGGACACTCCAGAAAGGATGCTCTAACCCAGGGATGGTTGGGATGGGCAGCAGAAACATGCAGACCTCCCCCTGGGGGGCTGCTTTCAGCAGAGCACAGCCAGCGGTAATCCAAATCACAGGTAATGGGCTCTCATCAGCCTAACTGAAAACAGATGAGCATCAGGATGCACTTGCAACACATTGCAAGGAGCCAGCAGGGAGGATGTTCAGCTGCACTGTACTGGGAGGAAAGGGGTCCACGTGGGAGCAATGGCCGGGGACAGACCCAGAACTGACTCTGAATCTACACTGTTCGACAGACAGCGAGGAACCACATGGGCCATACATGAAAGAGCAGAGAGGAGAGAAGACCAAGAGGCAAGCATGGGAGATAAGGAAGCAGGCATGGGAACAGACAATGTGGAACCTTCTAGTCCACTGCAGGAACCTTAGCTGAGGACAAGGAAAGCCACTGTTAAGGTTTTTAAAAATGCTTTTTTTTTTTTAAAAGAGCAGTCTAGGTTCGTAGCACAGCTGAGTGATTTCCCATATACTTCCCTGCCCAACCCTGCATAGTACCCCCGACCCTGCCTCCATTATCAACACCCTTAACAAGATGGTAAATTTGTCATAATTAATAAATGTACACTGAAACACCATAATCACCTAAGTCCACAGTTTATATTAGGGTTCACTCTTGGTGTTGTAACTCTACGGGTTGGATGAACGTATGACACAAATCCACCACTACAGAATCATACAGAGTAATCTCGCTGCCCTAAAGTCCTCTGTTTATCTATCCCTACCTCTCCCATTACTTCGAGGAATCACCCATCTTTTTATGGACGTCATAGTTTTGCCTTTCAGGTCAACAAGTATGTAACCTTTTTCAGATTACCTTCTTTCACCTACTATGCAGTAATATGCATTTAAATTTCTTCCAAGATTTCATAGCTCATTTTTTTAAAGCACTGAATAGTATTCCACTGTCTACATACATCACAGTTTATGTATCCATGCACCTAGTAACATTAGTTGCTTCCAAGTTTTGGCAATCATGAAGAAAGCTACTATAAATATTAATGTGTAGGTTTCAAGTGAATATAAGTTTTCAGCTCCTTTGGGTAAATATCGAGAAGCAAAACTACTGGATTATATATGATTATTATATTCTTCCAAAGTGGCTGCACTATTTTTCATTGCCACCAGCAAGTAACGAGAAGTCCCCTTGCTCTACATCCTCACTGGCAATTGGTGCTGTCAGGGCTCTGGGTTTTGGTCATTCTAAAAGGTGTGTAGCAACATCTCACTGCTCTTTTAGTTTGCCTCTCCCTGATGACACATGATGTGGAGCACCTTCTCATGTGCTTACTTGCTATTAGTATTTCTTTTTTGTTGAAGGGTCTGCTAGGATCTCCAGCTCATTTTTTAAACTAGGTTGTTTGTTTTCTTGTTGTTGAATTTTAAAAGTTCTTATATTTTTGATAACTGTTCTTTATCAGATGGGTCTTTTATAAATATTTCTCCTGCCTGTGGCTTGTCTTTACATTCTTTTGACAGTGTTTTTTGCAAAGAAGAAAAAGTTTAATTGTACTTAAGTCCAGCTTATCAGTTCTTTTATGGATGGTGAACTCATGGTCCTATCTAAAAAGTCATTGCCAAATCCATTGCCATCTAGGCTTTTCCCATTTTAACTTCAGGAATTTTATAGTATTGCATTATATACTTCAGTCTGTGATACATTTCAAGTTCATTTTTGTGAAGGATATAAGGTTTGTGTCTAGATTTTTTTTTTTGCATCTGAATGTTCAGTTGTCCAAGTACCATTTGTTGAAAAGACTCTCTTTCCTCCATTGTATTGCCTCTGCTGTCTGTCAAAGATCAGCTAACTCTATTTCTAGAGGTCTACTTATGGGATGGCTATTCTGTTCCAATGACCAGTTCTTTCACCAAAATGATTTTATCTTGAATACTGCATCTTCATAGTAATTCTTGAATTTGAGCAGTGTCAGTCCACCAATTTTGTTCTTCTTTAATATTGTGTTGGCTACCATGGATCTTTGCCTCTCTAAACTCTAGAATCAGCTTGCCCACATTCACAAACTAACTTACCAGGATTTTGATGGGGATCACATTGAAACTAGATTAATTTGGAAAGAACCGACATCTTGACAATACTGTCTTCCACTTATTTAGTTCTTCTTTGATTTTATCAGAGTTTTCATAACTTTACTCAGATAGATATTATATGTAATTTGTTAGGTTTGTTCCTGAGTGTTTAATTTGGAGGGTACTTATGTTAGTATCATGTTTTTAACTTCAAGTTGCAGTTGATCATTGCTGATATATGAGAAACTGATATAGACTTTTGTATGATAACTTTGTATCCTGCAACCTGGCTATAATTGATTATTAGTTCCAGAGTATTTTTTGATTTTTTTCAGATTTTTTACACAGAAAATCATATCATTGGCAAATAGTTTATTTCTTTGGTTTCCAGTACAATGTTGAAAAGGATCAAGAATTGAAATGGTGTCCTTTGCACTGCAAGGCAGATTCTTAACTACTGGACCACTAGGGAAGCCTTTCCTCTATTCCTAGTTTATTGACAGTTTTTGTCATGAATCAATCTTGAATTTCATCATATGCTTTTCTGTATCTATTGATATGATCATGTATTTTTTGTTTTTAACCTGCTGATATCATGAACTATATTAATTGATTTTGAATGTTGAAATAGCTTTGTATCCATGAGATAAATCCTGCTGCTGCTAAGTTACTTCAGTCATGTCCGACTCTGTGCGACCCCATAGACGGCAGCCCACCAGGCTCCCCCATCTTGGAATTCTTCAGGCAAGAACACTGGGGTGGGTTGCAATTTCCTTCTCCAATGCATGAAAGTGAAAAGTCAAAGTAAAGTCGCTCAGTCGTGTCCGACCCTCAGCAACCCCATGGACTGCAACCTACCAGGCTCCTCCATCCATGGGATTTTCCAGGCAAGATTACTGGAGTGGGGTGCCATTGCCTTCTCCGGAGATAAATCCTACTTGGTTGCAATGTGTAATTCTTTTTATATATTACTGAATCTATTTGTAAATATTTTGTTGAAGATTTTCTATCTATGTTGAAGAGACAGATCACAGTTTTCTTATGTCTTTGGTTTTGGTGGTAGGGTAATGTTGACCTCATAAAATGAGGTAGAACATATTCAGTTTGTTTTCTCTGAAACAGACTGTAGAGGATTGGTGTAATTTTTCCATTAAATATTTGATAGAATTTATCTGCACCTGGTGCTTTGTTTTGAAAGGTGATTAATTATTAATTTATCTTCTTCAATATACACAGACTTATTCATACAGTCTGTTCTGTCTGTAAGCTTTGGCAGACTATACCTTTCAAGGAATTGATCCATTTCATCTGGGTTGTCAAATGTGGGGCATAGATTTGTTTATGCTATTCTTTTATTAGGGTTTCCCTGGTGGCTGAGACCGTAAAGAATCTGCCTGCAATACAGGAGACCCAGGTTCAACTCCTGGGTTGGGAAAATCCCCTGGAGAAGGGAATGGCTACCCACTCCAGTATTCTTCCCTGGAGAATTCCATGGACAGAGGAGCCTGGTGTTAAATTTCCCTTTAAGTAATGCTTTCGCTGTATCTCACAAATTTTGGTAAGTTGTGTTTTCACTTATTTAAAAAGCTTTACAGCAATCCCAGGAACTCCCTAGCAGTCCAGTGGTCAGGATTCAGCGCTTTCATTTCCAGGGTCTGTATTCAATTCCTGGTTGGGGAACTATGATCCCACAAGCCTCACAGAGTGGAAAGAAAAAAAAAAGCTTTCTCACAATCACTATCAAAACACCAATGGTGTTTTTCACAGAACTAGAGTAATTCTAAAATTTGTAGAGAAACAATAAAGACCCTGAATAGCTAAAGCAATCCTGAGAAAGAACAGAGCTGGAGGCAGCATGCTTCCAGCCTTCAGACTACACTACAGAACTACATTAATCAAAACAGTATGATAGCATCATTCAGTCCTCACCCCTCAGCTGATGAGGAGGCAGCTGAGATCTACAGAGGCCCGCACAGTCAGATAATGCTGAAGACAGAGCTAGTCCAGATCTAACAACTCCCATTAGATGAGCTGTGTGGAACACACCAGTGCATTCCCTTTCTCCTGGACTGTCTGCTTCCTCCTCCACCCCTAACCCAGGGTGCACAAGGTAAAAGCACTAACAAACACCACTGGCTTACCAGGAGGCGGATGTACAGATGCTTCTGCCAAAAGTTAGTCCAAATAAATGTTTTAACAAGCATCCCTGCCGCCCCCCCCCCACCCCGCGCCAAAAAAACCCATAAACAGGATGAAATGGGCACAAACACAGGCACATAAATCAATGGGACAGAAGAGCCAGTAATAAACCCATGCACTTAGGGTCAATTAATCTACAACAGAGAAGGCAAGAATGTAACTGCTTATTGTTATTGTACATTAGCTCATCTTATAATAACCATTACCGTATGTCAAAAAAGTTCACTGACTCTCAAAATATATGGAGACAGAATAGCACACTTCTAAATAACAGCAGAGGCAAAGACAAAAAAAAAAAATCTCAAGAGAAATTTACAAACTTTATTTTAAATTTAGGCAGAGTTGATTTACTAGTTTCAGGTGTACAACATAGTGATTCTAAATTTTTATGTTATACTCCATTTAAAATTATAAAACATTGGCTATATTTCCTGTCCTGTCCTTGTAGTTTATTTTATACATAGTAGTTTGTACCTCTTAATTCATTCCCCCATCTTGTCCCTCCTCCTTCCTTCTCACCACTGGTAACCACTAGCTTATTCTCTACATCTGAGAGTTTGTTTCTGTTTTGTTATACCTATTTTAGATTCCACATAGAAGTGAAACATTCGAGTATTTGTCTTTGTCTCACTTCACTTAGTGTAATACCCTCCAGGTCTATACTCCTTCTTGACAGTGGTCAAATTTCATTTAAAAAAAATGATTTATTTGGCTGTGTCAGATCTTAGTTGTGGAGAAGGAAATGGCAACCCACTCCGGTGTACTTGCCTGGAGAATCCCAAGGACAGAAGAGCCTGGTGGGCTGTGGTCTATGGGGTCGCACAGGGTCGGACACGACTGACCTGACTTAGCAGCAGCAGCAGGTCTTAAGTTGTGGCACAGGGGCTCTAGAGCACGTGGGTTCAGTACTTGCAGCACACAGGCTTAGCTGCCCCTCGACATTTAAGATCTTAGTTCCCTGACCAGAGATTGAACTGCATCTCCTGAATTAGTAAGTGGATTCTTAACCACTGGACCACCAGGAAAGTCCCATAATCTCATTCTTTTTAAAGGGTAATATTCCATTGCACACATATTCTGCATTTTTATCCATTCATCTGTTGATGGACACTTAGGTTGCTTCCATATCTTGGCTACTATTAAGAGTGTATTAGTTTCCTATTGCTGCATATTATCCTAAAATGTCCTTGCTCAAAACACTAACCATTTCTTATCTCAACTTTTAAGGGTCAAGAATGGGGTGACCAGATGGGTTCCTCTGTCTCAAGGTCTCTAGCAGAGTAGCCATGAAGATGTTAGGGCAGGCTGAAGACCTGACTGGGGAGGATCTGCTTTACAGCTCACGCCGTGTTTGTTGACAAGATTCAGCTCCTCAGGCTGTTGAACTGAGCTCCTCACATCGTCAAGTTTATTGACCAGAGACTGATCTCAATTCCTTGCCATGCGGGCTTCTCTATAAGGCAGCTGTCATTACAGAGCTGGCTTCCCTCAAAGGGAGGACTGGAGCAAGGGACAGCAATGCATGCAATCTAATTTTTTTTTTGCCCAGACCAGGGCTGTGGGATCTTAGTTCTCTTAGTTCCCACCAAGGTTCCAACCCAGGGCCCCTGGCAGTGAAAGAGCTGAGTAGTAACCACTGGACTGCGGGGAATTCCAGGCGATCTAGTGTTCTAAAACAAAATTTCAGAAGTGATTACCTCCGCCACCCCACCTCCCCACGCTTCTGTTACTTTATTCAGTGGAAGCTGGTCAGTAAACCCAGCGCACACACAAAGCAAGAGGATTATAAAGAACAAGACAGGAAAGCCAAGAGGGGAGCCACAATAGAGTTTTCCACCAGAGTGAAAAGTAAAGTAATGGAGCGCCCAGCAGTGTCACTTCACATTAGGGGGGTAGCTGGGACCAATTCGGAAGCAGCAGCAGCTGACACTTCACGTTTAGAACTAAGACTAGGGCCTGTCTTCTCCCCAGGTCTCGATCGTGCTAAGGCATGGGTAAATGAGTGCGCAGGATGGAAAGAAGAGGTCGACCCCGCAAGGACCACCGCCCCGCGCAGACCAAGTCCTACTCGGGCGGGAGCTCGGGAGCGCTCCAGGGAAGTCTTATCCTCTGGGGTCGTCCTGACTGACACCGCCGGGAACCGCCCCATGCCAGCGGCCGCCCAAGCCCCGGGGGGCACCTCAGCCCTCCGGACGGAGTTATGCTCCCTAATCACTCAGAAACGGAAAGAACTTTCTAGAGTCACAGAGAGACTTTAATCATGTTTCTCCAGCATACCTATCTCAAAAGAAAATATGAATACGGCGGCTTAATTCTAAGGTCTCTTTAAACATTCTGTCACTCCTGCAGAACCGTCAACGCCCCGGCCAGGGCCTCATTTCCACAAACACTTGGAGTACCTCAACACAGACGCCACCCTCTCCCAGATAGAGGACAGCCCTCTGGGCGGCGCTCGCGCACCTGCTTCGACGCACGCCTGTGATGTTAGCGCCGGGCGGAGCTTCCGGAGCACTAGCCTCTCACAAAGCATTCTCGTCTCACGCTCTTGCTCTTACATATTGACTGACTCAAGTCTGTTCTACGATCTTAGCCTTCAACCTTTCCCTCAGAGTTAGTGGCCCCGTCTAAGGAAGTCAGAAGCCGCAGGGCGGGTCCCCGGTGACGCACCGGAAACCGAGGAGAGGGAGACTGGAGCCGGAAGCCGCGGGGCGGGCGGTGGCGCTCCCGGAAGTGGCGCGGACGTCGCGTGCGTCTGAGCGGTGCGTCGGGCTGCAGGAGAAGATGGCGGTCTCCACAGGTCGGTTCCTCGCCCGGCTGCCTGCTTTTCCACCCCGACCCGTGCGGCGTCTCATCTTGCATCTGGCGACCGGCCTGGCTGTGTGAGAGAAGTCACAGTATGGCCCCTCGACCGCCAGACTTCCTGCGTAGCGCAGGCGGAGCAGGGAGGGTCCTGGCGACCGTCGGGGCGGCGGTCGTGCTCCGCGTCGGCTGCGCGCCGGGGGGCTGGGCTGGGCCGGGCTCGCTGGGGGTCCGGCAGGCGGTGCAGGATCCGGCTGGCGGGGTCCCGCGGGTGATGCGGGAGCGAGGAGAGGAGTCTGGGGCGCCCCGCTGTCCACCTCGGCGCGCGATGGCTCGTGTGGGGGTCGTGGATGGAGCGAGTCGGATCCTCCGGCTCGCCCTAACGTGGGCGGAGGGCCCATTCTTACCTGACTGCGTGTTGTCTGTCTCCCTTGAGTGGATAACTGCGGTGCCGACTGAGTAAAAGCAACGAGCGAGGTGAACGCTCAGTGAAGAAAAAACGACTTCTTAGATTAGCTTTTCAATTCCTCTCCTCTTGAATACAGTTCTGGTTTCCTGTAAGCCCAGATTTTGAAATTAGATGTTAACACTGAGGTTTTAGAAATTTGACTATTTAAAAATGTTAAAAATGTTGAAAGCTGTATTAACCTAAAATATGTGCGGTCTTTCGTTTTTCTGATCGTTATTGAAACCAGACTAGAGAACAGTGTGGTTTTGTATTTCTTGCCATCATTGCACGAATTTTCGTTAAATGGAATACTTCATTGTATGTTGCGATTGGTACTTTCAAGGTAGTACCTTTCTAGCTACCTTTTAATGAAAAATTGCGTCTTTTGTGTCTCTGTCCGTGCAGGTGTCAGGATAAGCTGTTTAACGATTTTAGCATTGCGGAACTATTTCACGCTTAGGGTCAGACCTAAGAGGTAAAGCATAGGTGATTTAAAAAGTGACGTTTTAGTCTTGAAACTCTGCTGTTGTCCTTGCTATTCGAAATCGAGTGTGCTCATGAATGGGGCCATGTCTTTTTTAAGACTTGTGCATCCTATCTTTAGGTTCTTGAAAAATTAGTAATAAAATGGTATATTTTAACTTGATAGCTTTCATTTTGTAGATTTTATTTTTTAAACACAGTTTTTCCCCCCTGTACCATTTTACATGTGAAAGAGTGTGGAAATATTTTGAAAAAAACAATGATTAGGTTTTATTAATGGCAGATACTTCTTGGTAACAACATTTAAGTCCCTTTTGGAAGTTGATATGAATTATAAAGAAATTGCCGAGAGATTATTAACATATTTTGTTGTACATCTGAAGCTTGAGTTTTATAGTTTACATTTCAGCATTCCAGTTGTTACATTTACACTGATTTTATGTTTATGAGTTTTGAAATCTCAGCATAATTAGGAAGAATAACTGTTAGACTGTTAATTGATGTTTTCTTAGACCCTGAAACTTGTTTTGACACTGTTGCTGAAAATTGTGGTCAGTATCATATTTATTCCTCTTCTGTGTTTTGTAACCTTGACAGTATTATCCAGCATGGGGAGAGAGGAGTGCAGAAGCTGTTTCAGGCTATGTTTTGTAAATAACTGTTTTTAAATTTCGTTTTCACTTAGTTATACTTTGGTATTGCTTGCTTCTTGGTAGCAAGGGAGGGAAACAGTACCTGTTTGTGAAATAAATATGATAAAGCTTGAAATTTAAAATAGATGAGCTAGATGGATGTGCTGTACATGTTTTTTATTTAAGCCAAATTAATGTAAAAACTGTTTGGCCAAAAAGAAAAAAACACCCAACAGATATTTTTTTAATCTTATTTAAAGCATTTTATTTTAACATGTATTATTTACGTCATATGCTTTTATACTCGCTGTTACTAAGAAGAAAAATTGGGAAGAATTTTAATTAGACTTGGGACTTCTAGGGGGGGCACTAGTGGTAGAGACTCTGCCTGTCAATGCAGGAGACGTAAGAGACTCAGGTTCAATCCCTGGGTCTGGAAGAATCCCTAGAGGAGGGCATGGCAACCCAATCTAGTATTCTTGCCTGGAGAATCCCATGGACAGAGGAGCCTGGCAGGCTACAATTCATAGGATCACACAGAGTCAGACATGACTAAAGCGACTTGGTACTAATTAGACTGAGACCTCTAAACTGGAAAATACTTTGCCATACCACTTGGTTCTGTTTGTTTTGCAGTTGAGAAGACTGAGGCCTAAGGAAGTATAAGCTTTTACATAGTTGGTTAGCAATAGAGTCCAGATCAGAATTCAGGTGTCTTACTCAGTCTGGAATTGTGAATTTGGAATAGTCCTGAAATGAGGAATCTTCCTTCCTTTGAGACTTGACAGTGGCTTTCATACTTCTCTTCTCTCTGCAGGTTCCTGTCTCAGACTGTCTAGTGCTTCTCATGGACGGAAGTAGGGCCGTGGTGGAGACTCCACTGGCTAGGTTTCCCTTTCCCCAAGAGACAGTCACCTCTGGGAATCAAGATAATTTCATAGCGCATGACTCTACAGAACAGAAATTTGTTAGTATATTTAGTATGTGTGATTGAAAAATTTAATCGCAAGGAGGCAGCTCTACTATAGGCTTTGTTGTCTCTGAATTGAGTAAGCCGTGTGGTGAACCACCACCTGCAGACTGAGAGATGTGGCATGTGGCCACATCTGGTTGGGATTGCTCGGCAGTTTCTCACATAGTGACTGTGGACAGAGAGTAGCGGCCGTGTATACTCTGTGCGTTTACTCACAGTGTGTGTGTCCGGGAGACTGGAGTCCGAGTTCTCTTGTTGGTCTTGTGGACAGAAGAGTAGCAGCCATGTGTACCCTGTGCGCTTATTCCTAGTGTGTGTGCCCTGGAGACTGGAGTCCAAAGCCTGTTGTTGGGGGATTGGTGTTTAAATCGTGGTAACTGAAAGTCACGCATATGGAAACCATGAAAAGCAGAGATTGCCCATATGTGGAGACATCCACTTAGCAAGTATTTGGGGAGATTTTTGACACAAAGCTTGAAAATTGATATAACAGAATAAATGGAATGAAACCCAACATTTAAAAGTTTGTTTTAAAAGTAATTGACTGTTTGAAAAGAGCCAGTATATTTTTAAGATGTTTAAGATATGTGAGATGGCACTGAAAGACTGGATTTGGGAGTGTGTTCTTGTTTACAAGGGCTCTGCTGACTTATGTTAAAGTGGATGTTATTTTCAGTTTAAGTTGTAACTCAGCAAAATTTCAGACCACAGAAAGGGAGAAATTCTTAGGGCTTTGTGTAGGTGCTTACATACACTGGAATAATAGTTCTCATGGGAAGTACATTATGAATCATCTAGGCTCTAGCCAAGTTCATTTTATAGATGAACAGTGAATATATAGATATAAAATGAGTTTCCCAAGATTATTTAGCTCGATGTTGATTCCAAACTAGTTTCTTGATTTCAGCTTTTTTGGTGCTGCTTCTGTACCACACTGTATTCTGTAAACTTTGGTTGCTGCATATAAATGAAATCATACAGCATCTGTCTTTTTCTGTGTGGCTTATTTGACTTCAGTCAGTTCAGTTGCTCAGTTATGCGACCCCATGGACTGCAGCACACCAGGCTTCCTTGTCCATCACCAACTCCTGGAGCTTGCTCAGACTCCTGTCCGTCAAGTTGGTGATGCCACCCAACCATCTCATCTTATGTTGTCCCCTTCTCCTCCTGCCTTCAGTCTTTCCCAGGATCAGGGTCTTTTCCAGTGAGTTAGTTCTTCGCATCAGGTGGCCAAAGATTGGAGCTTCAGCTTCAGCATCAGTCCTTCCAATGAATATTCAGGACTGATTTCCTATAGGATTGACTGATTTGATCTCCTTGCAGTCCAAGGGACTCTCAAGAGTCTTCTCCAACACCACAGTTCAAAAGCATCAATTCTTCGGCACTCAGCTTTCTTCATAGTCCACCTCTCACATCCATGCATGACCACTGGAAAAACTATAGCTTTGACCAGATGGACCTTTCTTGGCAACGTAATGTCTCTGCTTTTTAATATGCTGTCTAGGTTGGTCATAGCTTTTCTTCCAAGGAGCAAGTGTCTTTTAANATTTGATCTCCTTGCAGTCCAAGGGACTCTCAAGAGTCTTCTCCAACACCACAGTTCAAAAGCATCAATTCTTCGGCACTCAGCTTTCTTCATAGTCCACCTCTCACATCCATGCATGACCACTGGAAAAACTATAGCTTTGACCAGATGGACCTTTCTTGGCAACGTAATGTCTCTGCTTTTTAATATGCTGTCTAGGTTGGTCATAGCTTTTCTTCCAAGGAGCAAGTGTCTTTTAATTTCATGGCTGCAGTAACCATCTGCAGTGATTTTGGAGCCCAAGAAAATAGTCTGTCACTGTTTTCCACTGTTTCCCCTTCTATTTGCCATGAAGTGATGGGACCAGACGCCATGATCTTCATTTTCTGAATGTTGAATTTTAAGCCAGCTTTTCACTCTCCTCTTTAACTTTCATCAAGAGGCTCTTTAGTTCTTCTTCGCTTTTTGCCATAGGGTGGTATTATCTGCATATCTGAGGTTATTGATATTTCTCCTGGCAGTCTTGAATCCAGCTTGTGCTTCATCCAGCACAGGATTTTGCATTATGTACTCTTTATTTAAAGTAAATAAGCAGGGTGACAACATACAGCCTTAACATACTCCTTTCCCAATTTGGTATCAGTGTGTTCCATGTCCAGTTCTAATTATACTGTTAAAGCCTCGCTTGGAGAAGCTTATTTCACATAGCATGATACTATGTAGGTCCATCCATGTTGCGATGGCAAGATTTCATTCTTTTTTATGGCTGAGTAGTGTTGTGGTGTTGGAAAAGGCGATGGCACCCCACTCCAGTACTCTTGCCTGGAAAATCCATGGATGGAGGAGCCTGGTAGGCTGCAGTCCATGGGGTTGTGAAGAGTCAGACACGACTGAGCAACTTCACTTTAACTTTGCACTTTCATGCAGTAGAGAAGGAAATGGCAACCCACTCCAGTATTCTTGCCTAGAGAATCCCAGGGATGGAGAAGCCTGGTGGGCTGCCATCTGTGGGGTCGCACAGAGTCAGACACGACTGAAGCGACTTAGCAGCAGCAGCAGCAGTGTTGTGGTTTGTGTGCATGCCTGCCACATTTTATTCAGTCATTCTTGTATTGATGGGAACTTAGGTTGCTTCCACATCTTGGCTATTGTACATGATGCTGCAATAAACAAAAGGATGTATGTGTCTTTTTAAAATAGTATTTTTGTTCTTTTCCATTAAATACCCAGGAGTACCATTGTTAGATTGTATGGTAGTTCTGTTTTTAATTTTTTGAGGAAACTCTATACTGTTTTACATGGTGGCTGCACCAGTTTACATTCCCATGAGCAGTACACAAGGGTTCCCTTTTCTCCACATTCTTGCTGACTTGTTATTTGTTTTCTTTGTGATGACAGCCATTCTGATGGGCGTGAGGTGGTATCTCATTGTGGTTTTCATTTGCATTTCCCAGATGACTAGTGACATTGAGCATCATCTTTTCATGTGCTTGTTGGTTATCTGTGTGTCTTCTTTGGGAAAATGTCCTATTCAAATCCTCTGCCCACTTTTTAAAATCCAATTTTCTTGTTTGTTTTTAATGTTGAATTGTATGAGTTCTTTGTATATTTTGGGTATTAACTGCTTGTCAGATCCAGTGTTTGCAAATGTCTTCTTCCATTCCATAAACTTCCTTTTTCTTTTGTTGATAATTTCGTTTGCTGTGCAGAAGCTTTTAGTTGATGTAGTCTCATTTTGTTTATTTTTGCTTCTTTTCCCCGTTGCCTGAGTAGACAGATCCAGAAAATTATTGCTAAAACTGATGTCAGAGAGCATGCTCCCTGTGTCTTCTAGGAGTTTTAAGGCATCAGGTCTTAGGCTTAAGTCTTTGATCAGTTTTGAGTGTGTTTCTGTAGATGGTATGAGGGAGTAGACTAGTATGATTCATGGCCATATTGCTGTCCAGTTCTCCAGCACCATTTATTCAAGTCACTGTCTTTGCTCCTTTGTATATTCTTGTCTCCATTGTAGATTAATTGCTCGTGCAAGTGTGGGCTTATTTCTGGCTTATCCATGTTTAAAAAATTGTGTTTACTGTCTTTTTATTGTTGAGTAGTAAGAGTTCATTCTATATTCTGGATACAAGTTCCTTAGCTATGTGTTTATATTTTCTTTTACCTTCATGATGGTGTCCTTTGAAACCCCAGAGTTGTCCAATTTATTTTTTTCTACTTTATTAAGATGGGAAGTCTGGCTTTTGATATGTGCTTCATTGACTCTGTTTTAAAAACATCATGTTGATATATGTGGGTTCTCAGTGATGGTCTGGTTGTGATTACTGTACATGATTACCATCTGACAGAGGGCAGGAGTCTAAACCCTGCCTTGCCAGGTGTGTGGTTTAAGGTTACATTAAAGAGAAATATAGCCAGGTAACAGGCATGCTCCAAGCAGTTTATTCTTTGTAAGTATATAATCATGCAAAGATTTTTTCCGCCTAGTGACTGGAATGCTGTTGAAAAGGACCAGCAACGCAGAGCTTGGTTTACTGTTTGTTTTTCATGGTAGTGTCACCTGCTCCCTCAATTATCAGTTATGGTTGACTAACCAGTATTGATAGAAGTGGTTGTTTCCTGAGAGGATATACATAAGTTATTGAGAAGTTTTTAATTTTCTGAAGTGTTTACCTACCGGCAGCGACTTGGCAGGATCGCTCCTTTGTTTCTAGCTGCAGCTCCCGGGAGTCCCAGGCGAGCAGTTGTGCTCCTGGAAGTGGTCTCTGTCAGGGGAGGGTGTGCCAGCCCTCAATCCCCTTAGAAGTCCCTGCTAGCGAGGGACCAGAGGCTCCCTGACCGCCCTCCACCCCCGTTTCTTCTGAGGGAGGCATTTCTCCTTAGCTCTGAAGTAAACAGTGCTGGCAGCTCTCCTGGAGAACATTGAGTCACTCTTCTCACTGGCTTGTCTGTCGCATGGAGATACCAATAGTGTGTTTGAGCAAATCTTTCTGGGACAGCTTACTGCATTTGAATGCGTCTGCTTCCGTGGTTGTCCTCGCTTGCCATCTCTGCCAGGATGCTAGGCAAAGGAGTCTGTGTCCTCCACCAGCAGCACTTACAGGACAGGCCCTTAAGTGTAGACAGAGAGGTGGACAGTAAGCATCTGCTGGAAGCACACCCTGGGTTTATTGAGCGCCTCTGGTACTCGGCATTACTTACGGTCCAGTTTCTGTGTAAATGATTTAATGATAAGACAAATGGCTCAAAATCTAGCTTTCCTCCTCAATGTATTATAATGTTTTACTCATAAATTTTGTTTTGAGCTTACTTTTCTGAAATGAACAGTACTAAGGATATTTTGTGTTCAGGTGCATTCATTAAATAAACACATGAAGCTGTTGTTTTCTTCCTTCTCTGAGTTAGTATATCGCACATGGATGTAAGGAGAGTTCCAGGATTTGAGGAGTGCCTGGGGGCAGAGTGGTTTTGGCTGTAACCTGTACCAGTAGCGTCATTCACCCTCTGCTGTATGTTGCACAGCCTCCACACCTGGTTCCAGGTGCTTCACAAACCCTGTAATGCAGAGGTCTGTCTTCCTGGTGATTGAAGGTAAATTCAGATGCTTCACAGGTACACCGCTGAGTTGGAATTTTTTCAGATTTATTTTTATTTACTGCTGCTGCTGCTGCTAAGTCACTTTAGTCATGTCCGACTCTGTGTGACCTTATAGATGGCTGCCCACCAGGCTCCCGCCGTCCCTGGGATTCTCCAGGCAAGAACACTGGTGTGGGTTGCCATGTCCTTCTCCAGGGGATTTTCCTGACTCAGGGATTGAATCCAGGTCTCCCGAATGGCAGAATTGCAGGCAGACACTTTACCGTCTGAGCCACCAGGGAAGAACTTGGTACTTGACCCAAAAGCCAGGTATCTTTAGACCAGCCATAAAAGTTTGCAGGGATCAGAGTTGACTTGGTCCAAGGGTCCAACCAGCTCCTCTTCGGAAATTTTAAATTAAAAGACAGAATTTAAAACAAGGAGACAAGGAGAAAAGCCACTCTAAGTTGCTTTGAAATCACTAGCACTTACATGCTATCATGAATAAAGACTTACCTATATAAGCATCTTCTGCTGAAATAGGTTCTGGTACTTATTTCCTGATCTGCTGCTGCTGCTAAGTCGCTTCAGTCGTGTCCAACTCTGTGCGACCCCATAGACGGCAGCCCACCAGGCTTATCAATCCCTGGGATTCTCCAGGCAAGAACACTGGAGTGGGTTGCCATTTCCTTCTCCAATGCATGAAAGCGAAAAGTGAAAGTGAAGTCACTCAGTCGTGTCCGACTCCTAGCGACCCCATGAACTGGAGCCCACCAGTCTCCTCCGTCCATGGGACTTTCCAGACAAGAGTACTGGAGTCGGGTGTCATTAGTTCATCAATTCTAAGACAAATTTTAATATCTTAAATGGATATATGGCTTCAGACAGGGATTTATTCTTACTATTTGGGGGTTGACTGACTGGGCCTAGTTGTCCCCCTTCGCCTGACGACGGGCTTAGCCTTTTGCCCAGGGCCTTGTTTCTCGTCCATGTGGTCAGTCTAGGCGTCTTGTTTGGACTTAACTTGCATCCCAGCAGTGTCCGGGAGTCAGAACTTAAATGGTGGTTGGCTTCCAAGAGACCAAACAGAAGGTATCAGGGCTCTAACAAGGCTGGCCCCAGAACCACACCAGTGTCGTGTTCTGCCAGAACAAGTGGCAAGGCTGGCCCAGAGTCAGGGGGCCGGGAGGGGCCCAGCCTGCAGCCTGAGAAGCGCTGCTCGCAGCTGACTCTGTGCTGGAGGCTGCCTGCCTCCTCGTGCTTTGCTCTCGGCGCCGGATTTCACTCAGTGGGACTTTAAGTCAATGCACATGAATATTTAAAATTTCTTGTGGTGGTTTGTCAGTTTACTTCTTCAGCAAGGTGTATTCAGTTTTTAGTGATGTGTTGAGGTGGATAAATAGAGTTTTCCCATTGTTCTGCCAGCATTGTGTTTACCATGGTGTTAATTTTATTTTTTGATCAGAGTTTAATAATAATATTTTTTATCTGCATATTTTTGTTTAATTATTATTTGTGTTTCACACCTGTGAAATATATTATCCATTTACTACTTAAGTGGAACTGGTTATTGACATAGGGTTTTAGTTGTTTAAAAATCAACTTAAAATTTTTCCCTTATAGCTCAGTTGGTAAGGAATCCACCTGCAATGCAGGAGACCCCAGTTCACTTCCTGGGTCAGGACGATCCACTGGAGAAGGGATAGACTACCCACTCCAGTATTCTTGGGCTTCCCTTATGGCTCAGCTGGTAAAAAAAAAAATCCGTCTGCAATGCAAGAGGCCTGGGTTTGTTTGATCCCTGGTGTAGAATGGAAAGGCTACCCACTCCAGTATTCTGGCCTAGAGAATTACATGAACTGTGTAGTCCATGGGGTCGCAAAGAGTTGGACACAACTGAGCAACTTTCACTCTTTAAAATTTTTATACCTTTTATTTATTACTTTTCCCCCTTTGCATTTGTGTTTTTTAAACTTCTTTGAGTCATGTCTCTTGTTCTGAAACTCCTTCAAATGGAATTCACGGGTCCTAAACCTGGGAGGAGCTTTGGGAATATTGTGGTTCTGCAGGGATTCTGAACCTAAGGATAGAGGTGGGGGTCAGAGACCGGGGACAGGAGTTATCCTTTCTGCCCAGTCCAGTGGACTGCCTCCAGAAGGAGGCTTGCACACGTCGGTCATTGAGCTGGGGTGGAGTGGGCAAAGGTTATACGTCATCACCTGTGAGTTTTAGCTCCGTAGTTGACATCAGAGTACGCAGCTGTCTGCTTTTGTGGCAGAGCAGATCCACTGCCTTACGGAGTGTGCCCGTTGCCTCGGTTGTCTCTCTGCTCCTCCCCTGTTTTCCTTGTCCTGCTGCCCTGGTTTGCTGTGCGCTCCATGAGGGCAGGGCTGTCAGTGTCAGATCCCGTTGGCCTAGCACAGTCCCTAGCTCGTACTTTATGTTTAGTTTTGGTTGTCAGATGACAAAATCACAGAATTACAATAAAATGTACCACATTTTCCTTAGTGGACTCATGTGGTGTTTTTTCCCCTGATTCCTCTTTCATCACAGCTGATACTGTACCCCGCCTCCCCATCCTTCAAGTCTGAGCTTCAATCCCTCCCTGGGTCCTTGTCACCACAGGTTAAGTCTGAATTTGCAAGCACACCTGTCCCTCCTGACAGTTTCTGGCTCTTTGCTCATTTATCCTCACCTGCTGTCCGGAAATATTGCCTGCAGTTCCCTCTCTCCTTTTTTGGATACTGTTTCTCTTCTGTTGAGACAAAAGATTTAAAACACAAGAAAAGGCATGAATATACATATTACCCTCCCAACTCCACCCAGCTCTCCCAAATGGTAATAAATTTTTCTTGCTTCAGGTTGTTTTGTTTTTTGGAGAAACAAGACATTACCTGCACCCTTCCAAGTACTAGGCCACTTCTTCTTTGGCCAGAGGTGATCAGTATTCTGATTTTGGAGTCTGTTCCACAAGTATTTTTATACTCTTGCTAGATATGTATGTACTCAGAACAGTATAAAGATCTGTTGATATATAGCTTTTTTATTTCTCTGATTATGGTAAAGTGTGTGTAATATACAGTGTACTGTCTTAACTTCCTCTGTACAGTTCAGCAGTATTACATATTCACTTTGTTGTGCAGCCGTAAACCTGAAACTGTGCACTCATTAAACAATGTGTTTTAAAATTTTAGCATTAATTGATACTTGTAGCTCTGATTCTTTCATTTTAATTGCAGTAGCATTGTGTTGTGGGTTATGCTGTGTATGTCTGGATTGTTTCTAAATTTTCACTGTTAGAAATCACAGTATGTGAGTGTTCCTGCCTTTCTCTAGCCCGGTGCCAGCATCTCTGTAAATGTTACCAGTTTCCTTCCGAAGTAGTTGTGCCAGTTTATTCCAGCTTCAGCAATGGAAGAGCCTTCATCTCCATATCTTTGTCAAACCAGGTGTTGCCAGAGTTAACATTTGTCAGTCTGGCGGATGGTCTTTAGGGTTTAATTCTTGTTTTCCCAGGCAGTGAGAGTTCTGGGTAAGAGGTTGACCTTTGGAACTCATATCATGTATATGGGCCGTTTTGTTTTTCCCTTTAGTGAAGATCTCAGACTAAGGGCTTAAAATATTTAAAACTATTAAATAAGAATAGTAACATCACCAGGCACACATAGACACACACAGGATAAAGGCAAGTGGAAATAACAGGAAAGGCTCAAGAGACGGCCAGCGATCAGAAGGCAGCTTATGCACCTGCTGCAGCATTCACAGCCCCACAGCCCCACCTTGTGGTGTGTTCTCTTTACAGCATTAGTGGTGGGTGAAATGAAGCCAGAGTACTCCAGGCCTCAGTTTGAAAATAGAGCTTACTGATGTTTGTTTGAGTCTCACACTTTAAAAAAAACACGGAACAACCTTAGCTGCTGTAACCCTTTAAATGTTAACATTGCCGGTAATCTTAGAACTATTTTCCCAAAATGCTGCTTTGAGAAATGGTGAGAAGTTTAGCAGTCACTCACTTTATTGCTTTTATGGCACTTACATAAAAAGAAACATCTTTACATTTCTTACTTTGTAGTTTTGGATGCTTATAAAGCTCTCCTGACTGAATTGTTTTTGAAAAGGAGGAAAGGAAATTACACACAAATTTAGAATTTTTCTTGGGGAATGATTTCATAGATGGTGAGAGTGGTCAGGCTCCTTTCATATTCCTTTAAAGAGCAGCTCAGGAGCGACAGATTGAGGAGATTCTAACAGAGTGGCTGTTGTTCCAGGGTGTGAGCACAGTGTGAGTGCGTAGAAACGCTCAGCTCAGGAACCCCTTCTGGGTCATTCTTGAGGACTGCAGAGAGCTTGAATTCTTATAACACATAGGTCAAGGTGAATGGAAGCTTTGTGTAATTTTTCTTAATATGAACACTAAAATGATGAGAGTCATCGTTTATCCTGTTTGAGATCGATCACCTTACAGTGGCTCTATGAAGTAAAGACCATGGTGGTTCCCTTTTTATAGATGAGGAAACTGCAAGGGCCCTGCCCGAGAGGCAGCCAGAGGCCTGGTCTCTGCCCACGGTGCTGCCTGGAGAACCTAATGCCTGAGAGTGACTTCGGTCTGGAAACTGGGCTTTAATACTGGGGCTGACATGACTTAGTACACCAACAGCTGCCACTTAAAACTGTGTGACCTTGAGTAGGTCACTTAACTCCTTCAAACTGCAGTTTCCACAGTTGTAAAATGGGTGCTTTTAGGATCCAATGGGATATTTTATTTAGTGCAGAGAGTATACTAAGCAAATGGCTATTAATAGTTATTATAGTTGTAATAATGCTTACTCTTGTTTTGTGGTTTCTCACATATCCATGCTTTGTGGCCCAAAATTTTAAAGTGCTTTTTCTGAAGCACAGTACATAAAGTGGCTACTATTTCTAAGTTACAATATTTATTGGCTTTTCATTATTTGTCTGGAAGGACTACTATGAATTAGTAACTGAAAGAGATGTTTTTTGTTGCTCTGCGGAATGTGGGATCCTCCTGGACTGGGGATTGAACCCGTGTCTCTTGCATTGGCAGGCGGATTCTCTACCACTGAGCCACCAGGGAAACCCTGAAAGAGGTGTTTTAGTTTCAGCAGGAGAGATAAGTTATGTAGAATGACAGTCTCCTTAAAAGAGATGTCACTGTTTTTTCCTGCCTCGCAATTATGTGTGTGCTTGCTTTTTAAAATGGGAAGGGAAGGAGGGAGGCAGTGCTCCAGAGCCAGCAGAGGGGTCTTGGTTTTTCTCAGAACTTGCGCAGTGGGGCTGGGGAGTGTTTCAGGCTGGGTGCTGTTGAGAGCTCACAAGACCACAGAGTCCATCCTCCGGAGAGGCCAGGCAAGTGATCCTGAGAGAGGCTGTGATCAGGTCACATGCTGTATCACCAGCCCTGCTGGTTCCAGGGGTTGGAGGTCAGGGTGGTGATGGTGGCAAAACCAAGTTCAGTGAGAATGAGGGGGTGGGGACTGTGAAAGGCTGGGGTTCTGGGCAGAGGGGAATATTTTTTATTAAGATGTGAGAAATAGAGCGATGAGGTCTAAAGGGTTCACAAGTGGAGGTGTGAGAAGGGCTGTGAAAGTGTTGCTGGGTTGGGCCAGGGTGGGACGGACTTGTCATAGGAAATTAGCCACCAGGAGACTGGCTCTCCAGCGTCGGACCTGCTCACAGGGGAGGCAGGACACTGTGGTTATGAGGCAGCCAGCACACTGGTTGAGGACCCAGGTTGGGGTCAGCATTCTAGAAAGAAGTGCCTTCTAGTGCCTTTTTACAAATGGAATGTAGTTCTCTTTTTTACAGATCCCTGGAGAGTATGTGCTAATGCAGTGACACTTTTATGGACTTTCTGATCATGCCTGTTTACCTGATGCATTGTTCTTGGCAGAAATCTCAGTTATGGGAAAATAATCACTTGTAATGATTCCCTTATGATTGATTTATGTCACTCTAAAACTGGTTTGGTGTTTAGATACATGTTCTGTGCTGCTGTTATGTTTGGAACGATGCTGTCTGTAGCTTTTTCATTTTGAAGAGTTGTTATTATTAGATTCAGCATTTCCTGGGGCAGAAGACTTTTTAGAGAATTTCGCCTTTTTGGTAAATAATTTTTAACGATTAATTTGGGAAAAGCTGAATTTGATTGTGTGTAGCCCTTATAATTATGAGCTCCTTACATTGGCTTCCTTTTGTGTAGGTGTTAAAGTTCCTCGTAATTTTCGTTTGTTGGAAGAGCTTGAAGAAGGACAGAAAGGAGTGGGCGACGGTACAGTCAGCTGGGGCCTGGAAGATGACGAAGACATGACACTCACAAGGTGGACAGGCATGATCATTGGGCCACCACGGGTCAGTGCATACATTACATTTATTTCCTATGAATATTTATTCTAACTTTTGAGTATGCATTTTATGTTATTAATATTAAAGTAAATAGTTAAGATAACTTTAACTGAAACAGTTCCTCACTTTTTACCTATTTTTTGTACATTTGTTGATGCTGGATTTTCTGGAGGAGTGGGGGCGAAGACTGGTGTGATCATTGCTGTCAAAGTGTTTGCAATTCAGTAGAGGAGAAGGCATGAATGCAGACGACAGACCAAATGTGGCAGAGTGAGTTCACTGTGGGACTGTAGAATATATCTCTTCTAGCTGGAATAATTGAGGAAGGCTGGACAGTGGAGGAAGTTGCCTTTGGAGTGCCCAAAGGACTGGCTGGTAGGATTTCAGAAGGTGATGATGGGGATGGAGAGCATTCCAGATAAGAGACGAGAAAAGGTGAGGCACGGAGCGGAGGGGTATTTGGGAAGACCGAACAGTGTGCTGTATGTAACACGCTGCTAACCGGCGTGTGTATCAACAGGGTTCCTAAACTGGTTTGTGTTGAGTGCACATTGCTGTTGGCCAGTGACAGTTGATTGGCCTTGGAAGTGTTCTGGCTTCGATGTCTTCACCTGTAAAATATGTCAGAAAGGCTGATTCTTGCATGTTTCCTAGTGTTGTTGGCCACAGACCTATTGTTTTATTTTTAGGTCTTTCTAAAGTTCATGACTTTTTACTTTTACTCAAAATCTTTTTTAGATTGGGAAATTTTTTTGTACCTTGCGGTCTTCACTCAAAGGCCCCATTTGCGGCATGCCCTGCAGCAAGTCTTTTAAATACGTTTTGTATGACCTTTGACCTTGTTAGAAAGAACACGCATTTGAAGTTTCTTTTTAGTCTTTGGTTTTGTGTACTGGTTGCTACCTGTAATGGGATTTTTTCAACTGTTTTGCTGTTGGGTAGAATTTAGATTTTTTTGATTTTTATAAAAGAAAAATGGTCAGGTAATTTAGCATTGATAACTTCCAACAAATGTTTGTTTACCGTTTTCTGGTATTCCTTTGTAGAATTGGTGCACTCTCCTAAACTAACAAGTTCCCTCTTCCTCCACTGCTCTGATTTTTCCATTAGACATGTAAGGAAGGAAATAAAATGCTGATGGTTAAAATTCTTGTTGTTTTATAACTCAATTTTTGTAATGAAAACCTTGATTTTTTTACTACCTGTGAACAGTATCACCATGGTCTGTTTGGTAAAAGTAAGTGCTTATAACTTTTGAGCATTCTTACTTAATGAATAAGTTGAAGATTGGACAGTCTGAACTGAGTGGAATATGCTTTCAGAATTACTTAGATTTTTTCTTTTTTAATTATTTCTTTTTGGCTGTGCTGGATCTTCACAGCTGCATCGGCTTTTCTCATTGTGGAGAGTGGCGGCTCCTTTCTAGCTCTGGTGCTTGGGCTTCTCATTGCAGTGACTTCTCTTGTTGTGGAGCACGGCTCTAGGATTCAGTGGTTGCAGCATGTAGGCTCAATAGTTGCGGCATGCAAACTTAGTTGCTCCGCGGCATGTGGGATCTTCCCGTATCAGGGCTCAAACCCATGACTTCTGCATTGGCAGGCAGATTCTTTACCACTGAGCCACCAGGAAGTCCTGAAATTACTTAGATTTTATTTTTCTCCCGTTTGTTCCTCTGAGAGAACTTGAAGAGTATTGGAGTTTGTGTGAAGTAAGACCCTCAGACCCGTAATCTAGTTTGCAGATACTGCTCTCCCAGGTCGGGTCATCCGCAGGAGCCCCGAACTGGCTGTCCCCTGCTGTCACTGAGCCACAGGAAGCCCCTGTGTCCGGCTGTGCCCACTGGGGGCCTGGCTGTTGTAGGATAACGTGGGAGTGGGCCAGCTGGCAGGGTTTCAGAGACAGGTGTGCCTCCTGCCGCTTTCTGTGGTGGTCGACTTGGAGCCCCTTCCCCTTCTTGTGGTGCAGGAGGGGACAGCCTGAGTGGACCCTGTCCTCCAGCCAGGCTTCAGCCCCCTCGCTGAGCTGGGGGGCTGGGTGAGGGGTTGTGGTCTCAGCATTCGTTCAACTGCCTTTTAATTAAACTTGCAGGAGCTGGCATCTCATCTTGGTTGTTTTTTCTTTGCAAGGTACCAGATTTAGAACAGTTTTGTCCCAGCTTTAGGATAATGTGAAAATTGCTACCTTAACATTCTGTTACTTGGTTAGTTGTTTCTCTTGTTTTCTGTGTTAGTAAGATCCCTGGTTGCTTTATATTATTCCATTATTTATTTGGATTTATATAATCAGCAGTTTTGTTTTTCCACGTTTGTTACATTTTTAGCATTAGAGATTTAGTAACTTTTCCAAGTTTACTTTTATGTAAGTGCAGTACCATATCACTTTAGAAGTTTTGAGAATTAAATTAATAATTAGGCAATAGAAGAGTATCTGATTCTAGTATATAGTTCATAAATAGTAGTTCCTTTTACTTATTACTCTCTTCTTTACTCTTTTGTTAGGTAACAGAAAGGCTTGGCTGTTCATTTAAAATCCAGTGATGATGAAATTAATCCAGGGTATCAAAATTTAGGATGTTTAATTTTAAGCATTGTAGGCTAGTTTAGAGTTTGTTTGTTTTTAACTTAAAAACTTTTATAATTTGCATGTAGTTAAATGCATAGGTCTTAACCATGACTTTCAAAAGGTGTATCTTGTTACCTGCACCTGTGTCGAGATACAGACCATATCTGTCACCCTAGAGAGTCCCTTGCCCCTCCTCGACCCCAGACCTGACCCAGTTACTACTTCCTATAGAGTATGCTCTAGAGTGTTTTTCCCATCATAGAACTTGGTGCAAGTGGAATCGTGTAGTGTGTGTACTGAGAGGCCTGCTCCTTTTGACTGGTGCCCCTCAGGTTCACCTGTGTTGTTTCATCCATGCACTGCATAGTGGTTTGTTTCTTTTTATAATGGTGGGGATATGCCGCATTGTACTTGTCACTTGCCCTGATCATGGTTCTCTCTGGTTATTGTAAATAAAGCTGCTGTAATTACAGGTCATCTTATGAACGTAGGTTTGTTTCCATTTCTCTTGGATCAAAAATGCCTAGGGTTGGAATTGCTGCATAGTAGGGGAGTTACACGGTGAAGGCAAGGGCACCCCACTCCAGTACTCTTGCCTGGAAAATCCCATGGATGGAGGAGCCTGGTAGGCTGCAGTCCATGGGGTTGCTAAGAGTCGGGCATGACTGAGCGGCTTCACTTTAACTTTTTACTTTCATGCATTGGAGAAGGAAGTGGCAACCCACTCCAGTGTTCTTGCCTGGAGAATCCCAGGGACGGCAGAGCCTGGTGGGCTGCCGTCTATGGGGTTGCACAGAGTCGGACACGACTGAAGCGACTTAGCAGTGGTAGTGGCAGGGGAGTTAGGGAAGGGGAGTTGAATGTGTGTAGTGAAATGCATGGGAAAAAATGCCATATTTTTTCCACAATAGTTATACCATTCCCTACTCCTAGCAAAGTATGAGAATTCTGATTGTTTCCATGTACTTTGAGTATTTTTAAGAGTATGAGATTTTTCAGGGACTTTTTTTGTTTTCTTTTTCTTGTAGTTGATTTAGTGTTGTCTTAGTTTCAGGTGTACAGCAGAGTGATTCAGTTTTATCTACCTGTGTGTCTCTTTTTATTTCGGATTGTTTTCCCTTAAAGATTATCACAAAATACTGAGTTTAGTTCCCTGTGCTGTATAGTGGGGCCCTTGTTGGTTACCTAATTATTGTACTTTTACTGCAAGTGCTAGAGAGGATGATATGCATGTGAATGGAGAGCAACAGACAGGTGTCTTCTTGACCTTTTTAGTTCTTTTTAAGCCTCTCCGGGTCCTGGGCATACTGTTAATATATGCTTGCTGTCAAACTTAGATGAGTTTTATATAGCTGTTTACTTTTTAAAAATACTGAAACATTTATTAATATATGTACAAGGTTGTTGTAAACATTTTAAACCATGGTTATTAACACCCGAGATCCACCTCCACTGGGGAGATCTCTTACTATGAGAGAGAAAGCCGTGGAGCTGTTGGGGTGACTGAGATCCATAGATGGTCAGCTTCTTTTTTTCCAGATTTATACAAGAATCAACAGGTATTAAATTTTTCACTTTCATTTATGTTTTATTTTCTTGTTTTAATTGCACACTAACTGTATTTTTGCTAACCATATAGATCAAATAAATTTGTTGAAAAGTAAATTCTTAATCACACACATGGCAATATTAAGTACATTTATCCTGTGCTTTTCCAGTTTATTAGCGCTTGAATATTGTTGTTATTATTTCTGCCTTCCAGACAAATTATGAAAACAGAATATATAGCTTGAAAGTAGAATGTGGACCTAAATACCCAGAAGCTCCTCCATCAGTTAGATTTGTAACCAAAATTAATATGAATGGAATAAATAATTCCAGTGGAATGGTAAGTAAAAGTTGTTATTTTATTTTTACACAACCTATAAGTTTATAGTTAGGAGAACAGTAAAACAACAGAAAAGCAAGTGGAAGCTGTTTATTGGGTTGATAATCCTAGTTAGTTGAGTATTTTTTATTATGAAAGGTGTTGGATTTTGTCAGAAGCTGTTTTGTGTCTGTGGAGATAGTCGTGGGTTTTTCTGTTAATAGGGTGTGTTACATTGATTTTTGTATGTTGTGCCAACCTTGCACTTCCTGGATAAATTCTACTTGGTTATAGTGCATAATCAAAATGTCTGTTGATCAGGGTCAGCCATAGGTGAGAGTTTATAGCTTCCTCAGACTTTGAAGCCTGTGCGTAGCACTGCACACATGTATGTCTCCTGGACCCTCAGGTGNCCGAACCTTGCACTTCCTGGGTAAATTCTACTTGGTTATAGTGCATAATCAAAATGTCTGTTGATCAGGGTCAGCCATAGGTGAGAGTTTATAGCTTCCTCAGACTTTGAAGCCTGTGCGCAGCACTGCACACATGTATGTCTCCTGGATCCTCAGGTGTGTGTGGGACTCTGTAGCCTCGCTGGACATCTCCTCTCCCACCGTTTCCTGTGGTGTCTTTGGTCCCCTTCCTGCTTGCTGCTGCTTCAGGCAGTAGAACTATTAAAACAGTTTTTAATTTTAAAAAAATTGTATTTCTTATTGATGTATAGTTGATTTACAATATTATATGTGTTTCAGATGTACAGTATAGTAAATCAGTAGTTTATAAATTATACTCCATTTAAAGTTATTGCAAAATTATGATTCTCTTCCCCTGTGCTATACAACACACCGTGGTGCCTGTGTATGTTCTACATAGTAGTCTGTGTCTCTGGTTACACACTGGGCAGTGGTTATTTTTGACAGGTACCAGGGTAGAGAGGGGGTGGTCGGGGAATAGGTGGTCCTCAGTGGGCACGTTTCCAGGGAGCTGCCAGATAGGCCAGACGACGGCTGTGGCTAAGGGACTGTAGCCCCAGCCTGTCTGTCTCCCGCAGTGGAAGACGAGTCCAGCACAGTGCAAAGAGCACGCTGGAGTGGGATGTGAAAGCAGAAGTCAGGGTTACCACTATCTGATCCATGGTGTGAGTAACTGCCCAGGCCTTGGATTGTGGCCCTAAGTATTGTGTGGACCTGTGGTTTTATGTTTGCTTTTGTGAAAATAGTGCCTGACTGTGGATTTTTAAAGCCCTTCTTATTAAAGTACATCTAGTAAGTTGGTGCCCAAGTACTTTAAACTTCGTAGTTAACTGTACTTTTCTCCTCCTTTTAGGTGGATGCACGAAGCATACCAGTGTTAGCAAAATGGCAAAATTCATATAGCATTAAAGTTGTACTTCAAGAGCTAAGACGTCTAATGATGTCCAAAGAAAATATGAAGCTTCCACAGCCACCAGAAGGACAAACATACAACAATTAATTTTAGTGGATCTCAAACTTGTCTTAAATCAGCAACCTTCTACTCATGTTAATGTCTTGATTAAATATCACAATGCAAAATACCCACACATTAAAGTAAGGTAATTCCAGCTGGTAAACATGACCTGGACATTTGTAAGAACATATTTAATATATGTACACCCATTATGTTTTCAGGTAACAGGAAGAAAATTCAGCAGTCTTTTCTTGTTAAGGCACCACCACTTAAGCACGCACCTGGAGTCCTCACTGGAGCTCAGGTTTGCAGGTGAGAGCACAGCAGGAAGTGTTGGCTGGCTGTGCAGGCAGGTGTGTTTCTGATGAGAAAGCCGAGAAGGAAACTCTAGTGGCGTGCTCCCATCATCTTGCTTAGAGAAAGAGCTTCAGTTGAAATTGTCTAAAGTAGCAGGTACAATGAATATTGTCACAAAATGTGTTCATTTTTGAAGCGGTATGGGTGCTGACTACTAGTAGTATCAAAAATATGTTCAGGATTGTTTTGATACCTGTATTTATAATAAAAAATGTTGTGGGGGAGGTGGATGAATTTCTGTTACAAGCTGTTCCTGTGTGTTCCATGTAACAGATGTGGTAAATATTTGTTTACAGTCTTTGTTGGACAGACCATGCATTTACGTTTAAACGAAATCAAAAAGGAATTAGGTGTATGGATATGTGATTTGGAGATTAAAGCTAGTCTTAAATTGTAAATAAAATGTGGAATGTGTCTTCAGAAACGGTGCCATTTCTGTTAAATGGATGTGTGTGTACAGTAACTTGCTGAGATTGCAAAAACTGGAATTCTTTGTAGCTGTTCATCTATACACACCTCATTATTTATCCCGTATGGTATACTTCTTGCAAATTGGAATTTACAGAGTACAGGTTTCCTAATAGGCTTTAATTTCTTGTTAGGAATAATCCCAGGTATTATGTTTTCAACTTAATTTCAGTAGAAATATTATTAAAAGAGATGTCTGAGTTCTAGGAGTTTTTATAAAATTTAGATTACAGATTATCCAAATATACATTTTAGTTTTCTTCATAGTATCTGCCCCAGGTGCTTTTAGTACTGACTGGGATTAATTTTGTCCACTTACCTTAACTCTGGCAGCTTTGTAGTTCTGAATTGAAAGTTCACTTGTGCTCTGCTTTGACCACAGTGACTTGAGGCTTTGGGTCACTTTCTCATCTCATAGAGCTTGGGTGTACTACTTTGTTGAAAATCCTTCCTTCTTAAGAGTTCTATTTTCTGAAGAAAATAGACAGGTGGTCGTATAATAAGAACTTATTTCTCAAACAACCACTGACGTGTTTTTATCAAGTGCATTCAGAGTTACCTTTGAGCTACCTTTTCTTGGCCAGAATACATTAAAGTTAGCAGCACTGTATCTAAATTTACTAATTTCAGTCTTGACTTTAAAGCAAAGGTGACACATAGAGAATGTATACATACATACTAGTGCATGTGTACTTTGTTAAAATGGGTTTGAAATGGACTGTTACCTTGGAATACATTCTTTAAAAATTTTAACTGGTTGAGATTAAGTGGAATCCCACTGACATCCTGTGTGAGAGTGGTGGTTCCTGATGGTCAGGATTGGTGTGTAGTGGCCGCTTTCGTAGGGAGAGTATGTCCTATCCTACATGGGTGCCAATAACCACCTGAATGCTGTTTGTTGTTTCCACATTAGTGGGCTGATCATTTGGGCACCTTGACCTCTTGTCTTCTCTCATTTCCCCACATCCAGTGTTGTGAAGGCCTCCCCTTCTCTTCCCCGCCAAGGTGTGCATTGCCTTTGAAAGGCTAGCAGGTAAGACCCTCGGGGATGATCATATATTCATAAGAATTGCAAAAGTAAAGTGTTTGTCCTGTTAGGTCAGTGTTATTCTTAAATGGTTTTAGTTACTAATTTTCAGAATCCCTTATTTTAAAAATATTTTTTCTAGTACTTTAAAGGCATTTGTTGTTGCAGGTTTATGTGTGACTTTTCAGGATTTTGGAACATAAACTTTTGTTACAGGTAGTCAGTCTGTCTCTTATACACATCTTGTGNAGAATCCCTTATTTTAAAAATATTTTTTCTAGTACTTTAAAGGCATTTGTTGTTGCAGGTTTATGTGTGACTTTTCAGGATTTTGGAACATAAACTTTTGTTACAGGTAGTCAGTGGTGTTTGATCTTTTGAGTATAAAATAGAAAAAATTATTTTAAATAATCTCTTTAAAGGAATTTATCACTTCAAATTTGAGTGTGTGGAGAATTGGTTTGACTTGCATATAGTTTATAGTCTGGATTACTTAATACCGATTCATTGACTGAACTACTTTCCGCTAAGTATATATTGTTATTGATAAATACACATGAAATTCAGTTGTTTTGAAAATTTAGAGGACACAGTTGGAAAATATCAGTGTATTTTCCGTTCTAGATGTGGTGTGTGGTGACGTGGGTGTGGCGGAGCAGGCGGCTCTGGAAGGAGCCTTGTGAATTGTTGGCCTTGGTCAAAGTTGTGTTCTTTCTGATGGGCACACGGCCAAGCTCTCATATCGGAAGTATGTGTGATACCATCTGGTGCCATGAGTTACAGGATTGGCGAGTTACTTAGTGGATTTTTTTTCCCCCCAGATTTCCTTTTATATTTTTTAGATGCATATGTGTAGCATTATAGTATAATTAATTGCTGGGAAGGATCTAAAAGGTACTGATTTCACTTTTCTACCAGAAAACTATGAAGTACCAATGTGATTTTCCAGTAACAACTTGGTTGGCTTTTGGTTATATTCACAAAGAGTCTGGCTCCTGAGATTTTGGGAAGTGTATATATTTTGTATATAAAAATAGAAACATAAAAAGCAGTGGATACAGTATGTTACAGGATTGATAGGAGCATTAGCAGTTAATTCCTTCCCAGTACTGTTTTTATTGAAAAGCAGGAAGTGTATGGAAATAGAATGTCTTTTATGCTAAATTAATATGCCTCTGAAGTTATTAAACTGTAGATGGAAATGTTATTATGGGTCATACTGAAAATGTTGGTTATTTTATAAGTATAGTAGAGTATGGAAAAGAAAAGGTATACCACAGGTATTTTCTGAAGAGAAAAGTATTGAAGGTATTTGATGACAGAAAATAAATGACAAGTCAAACCATCATCCTGTGAAGTAAGGGAGTTTGAGGAACTCATGGAGTGAGTATGTCATTTAAAAACAAACAAACAAAAAATCACTAGATCTGAAGAGATTGCCCATGGAGTTGACATCTTTAATAGGACAGTCTCGCTAAAGATTCCCTAAAGGTCTGCCCCGTCTCATTTTCACATGCAGTCTGAAGATCCATACAAGATTTTATCTTCAAGTTCATTTATGAAGTTGGCGATTAGAGCCAGATGGATTTCACTTCTTAGAGTCCAGCAATTGTCCTCCCTCCAGTGGTGGCTGACCAGGTAGCGTGTCAGGACTGGGCACTGAGCCCTCTGCTCTGGATATAGACTTCCTGTGAATCCCTTCATCTTGTCTTTGTTCTGTAAGAACAGTTGCTGACGTCTGAGGTTTTGGCAGCTAAAATATTATAAAGTGAAGTTAATATTCCACCTTCAAAGGAGGGCTAATTATTGAGGAGCCAGCAGAAGTCAGAAACCTGTGGGCAGTAAGGAAGCTGACTGTTGAATACGTTGAGAGTGAAACTTTGCACTGTTTGTTCACTGCACTTGAGTAATTAAATGTTGTTCAGAAGTTATGGGGAAACACTGCTAACTACTGAGTGGATCGTTTTCCCATATCTAATATAATAGTTTTTTTTTTTTTAACAGGCACTTAACAGTAGATAACTTTACCAAGTAATCTGAAGATTAACCATGTAACGTAAAGTGAGGTTTTGACATGACACCTGCATTAAAATGTAAAGTTGGTTACAGTACTTACGGTCATGTTTTTGGGTCCGAAGACTCAACTGTTTTGCAGTCAACACACCTGGTCATTGTGAACGCTGTGTTGCACAGGGTGGAGTCTTATAGCCTGTGTGGTTTGTCCTTAACGTGAGAGAAGAGTAGATTTTCTCCACAGTTGATAATTGACAAAGAGAAATGTATTGTCTGACTGCTTCTTAAGCCAGGTTGTCCAGATAAGTAGTGATTGACAGATGTTCAGATTATATCCACTAACATAGATTATCTTTTTATTGCNAGAAGAGTAGATTTTCTCCACAGTTGATAATTGACAAAGAGAAATGTATTGTCTGACTGCTTCTTAAGCCAGGTTGTCCAGATAAGTAGTGATTGACAGATGTTCAGATTATATCCACTAACATAGATTATCTTTTTATTGCTATAATTTTAAAAAATCATCTGAATACCCAAGTGAAAAAATTGAGTTCACAAGAAAAGTGCAGTATCTAATTGCCTGGGTTTCTTTACCTTGAGTAACATATGGACTTCCTTAAGGAAGAAAATAATTCTTTTGGACTCAATATTGTCTTGAATTATTTTTGTTAAAATATTGTTTAATGCATAAAACTGTGTTAATGCAAATGTATATACTTCTTAGTCCTATAAAATTATAAAGCCCAATAAAATTATAAAAGTTACACAGTAATTAAAATGTAAAAGACTTTAATACTGAAAATGTTTTATTGAATTAATCTCTACTTGAAATGTAAATATTGTCTGTCCTTGGCTTTCTGTTGTTGCCATATCTATACTATGTGCTGCTGGACCTTAGTTTTTTT
>SJYV01010156.1:624555-648775 GCA_006410875.1 Neotragus pygmaeus | reverse complement strand
AACAGGCACTTAACAGTAGATAACTTTACCAAGTAATCTGAAGATTAACCATGTAACGTAAAGTGAGGTTTTGACATGACACCTGCATTAAAATGTAAAGTTGGTTACAGTACTTACGGTCATGTTTTTGGGTCCGAAGACTCAACTGTTTTGCAGTCAACACACCTGGTCATTGTGAACGCTGTGTTACACAGGGTGGAGTCTTATAGCCTGTGTGGTTTGTCCTTAACGTGAGAGAAGAGTAGATTTTCTCCACAGTTGATAATTGACAAAGAGAAATGTATTGTCTGACTGCTTCTTAAGCCAGGTTGTCCAGATAAGTAGTGATTGACAGATGTTCAGATTATATCCACTAACATAGATTATCTTTTTATTGCTATAATTTTAAAAAATCATCTGAATACCCAAGTGAAAAAATTGAGTTCACAAGAAAAGTGCAGTATCTAATTGCCTGGGTTTCTTTACCTTGAGTAACATATGGACTTCCTTAAGGAAGAAAATAATTCTTTTGGACTCAATATTGTCTTGAATTATTTTTGTTAAAATATTGTTTAATGCATAAAACTGTGTTAATGCAAATGTATATACTTCTTAGTCCTATAAAATTATAAAGCCCAATAAAATTATAAAAGTTACACAGTAATTAAAATGTAAAAGACTTTAATACTGAAAATGTTTTATTGAATTAATCTCTACTTGAAATGTAAATATTGTCTGTCCTTGGCTTTCTGTTGTTGCCATATCTATACTATGTGCTGCTGGACCTTAGTTTTTTTTTTGTTTTTTTTTTCTTTATCTTTTTTCTCTTGCCATACTGGTACAAAAAAACCTTTTTTGTGTTGTCTGACCTTCATTTGGTATACACACACTTCTGCATTAAGTCCCCCTCTGTGCTGTTCTTTACCAGAGAACTAGAACTCCTAAGTTTTTGGCTTCTACTCTGAGACCATAGTTGTTTTAAACCCTGGGTTCTCAAGAATGACCGTGACACTCAATGCTGTGTTCATGGCCCTCTGTAGACACAAACATAATCTAATTGGTGATGGTCGATAAATTGATCTATTAGTAACATTGTTTTAAATCTGGGTGATATGGTTTAATCCCTTGTATGTTAAGCTAAGTGTTGCAGTTCCTCATGCTTAGTGCTGTGAGGTGCTGACTGCATTTATTGGTTTAGAAAGTAAACTGCAGGTGAATGTGGCCCCTCCCTCTGTGAGTCTGTCATCCATGGCTCTCTGTTGAGTCCCCCTCACCTGTGGTCTCTGTGTCTCCCTCTTCGTCAGCCCATCCTGTGCTCTGTCACATCAGGTGGATCCGTTCTCTCAGCTGCTTTTCCCATCATCCTGGATGTGCTCTCCGCACATCAGCTCTCAGCACAGACTTAAAGAAGACTCGTGATGGGGCTTCCTTGGTAGCTCCGATGGTAAAGAATCCACCTGCAATGCAGGAGACCAGGGTTTGATCCCTGGGTTGGGAAGATCCCTGGAGAAGGAAATGACAACCCACTCCAGTATTTTTGCCTGGGAGATCCCATGGACGACGGAGGAGCCTGGCAGGCTGTCCATTGGGTCGCAGAGAGTCAGACACGACTGAGCGACTGACACTGTGAGTGGTAGCTCACACCATCTGCTGTGCGTGCCTCCTTCTTGCCTGTGCCCTTTGTTTACCCCATCCCCGCATTACCTGGGTCCTCTCACACCTTCGCTGCCACCTTGATCTGCAGGTCTTCTCCCTTGTCACTCTTGCCCTGTTTGACACACAACATGGGAGGGCATGTGTGCATCTTACACCATGGGGCACACACCTCACTGGCCCACCAGAAACGCAGGCCCTACCCTGAGCTGAATCCTTGTGTGTGATGCTTTTGCTTTATTTGCTTCTGAGAGTTATGTCTAAGTCGCCCATCATAGTAATAAAATTTTAATAATATTTATAAATGTATTCTAATAATTTAATATTCTTTGAATTAAAAAAGTCTCCAAAGTGTATTTTTTGAAACTATAAATCAAAAAGTAAGTGTTTTCTTATTTGAGAAATGGAAGATTATTAGAAATACATTTTTGAAAGCAACGTACTTGGCTACAAAGAAATGTTGGAATTATTTATTTAGATTAAAAATTATTGACATATCTGCCAGAAACTAGGTTACTTTTTATGTGATGCAGATTTTACTGAGTTCTGTTCAGCAGACAGGCTGGGGTGTGTTTTCCAGCCCTCCCTGTGTTAAGTCCTGGTGAAGACGTAAAGGTCAACAGTACTGTGGGTGTTACAGGCCTCTGCCAGTTTTAGTCAGCCCTGGTGATGGAGTGGGTGATGAGGCCTGTGGGCCTCCCCGGAGCTCCTCACTGACAGCCCTAGCCCTAGTGCTGTCAGCCATGAGGTTCTAAGCAGAGCTGGTGCAAATCCTAGGGCAGTTTACCCCGTGGCCTTGGGCCAGTTAGCCCTGTGTCCTTTGGTTTCTCCTGAGAGGAGGTTATGCTTACCCTGTAGAGTTATAGNCCTAGCCCTAGCGCTGTCAGCCATGAGGTTCTAAGCAGAGCTGGTGCAAATCCTAGGGCAGTTTACCCCGTGGCCTTGGGCCAGTTAGCCCTGTGTCCTTTGGTTTCTCCTGAGAGGAGGTTATGCTTACCCTGTAGAGTTATAGTTTCATGAAATAGTAGAAATGCTTTTAATCACAGTCAGATGCAGAATGACTTATCAATAAATGGTTGTATTTTAAAAAGTTAATTTAAGAGGATTCACTTAAATCATGTTAAGATATGCATTTACATCACATCTGTCCTCCTGTGTAAGGGGTAGGCTGACTTTCCAAGAGGTTATGTGAGGTTCTTTAGGCTTCATTAAACCACTCATGCTTTCTGAAGTTAATTTCTGCTCATGGTTGAAGACAGACAGATGGTGTTCTGGGTGCTAGGGAGACCTGGCATGCCTGGCACCCCTCCCCCAACCCCTTGGGTGTAGTGGGTCCACCCCTGGGGGGACACCATGCCTGCCCTCCATGTCATGTGCATTATTAGTGCATTTATGATTGTTGGCATCATTGTTCTGACCAATACAAGTTACAGGTAGACCTGGAGGGGAGTGGGTGTNGCTCTTGAAAGACTAGTGAGAGGCCAGGTTTGTGTCCTGACAGCGTTCAGGTGTGTTTCTGTTTTGAGTCTGAAGGAGCACTAGTCCTAGTCGGGCACCAGGAGCCTGCTCCCCTCCCCTCCAGCTCTGAGGTGGCTGGTGAGAGATCTGAGTGGCTTTGGCAGGGAAGCAGGGGCAACGTGGAGGAGGAAGCCAACCTTCCCCAAGGTGGACCAGATCCCGTGGACTCATCCTTGCCCCAGAGTGTCTGACTGACCATCTAGGGTGGTGGTGCAGCTGGAGACAGGCCTTGCTGAGCGGAAGCCCACCTGTGGCCCCCACCCACTACCACGGACACTCTCTTCACATGCCCTTGCCCACACCGAGGTCGTGATAGCAAGCCAGCTCACTATTCTGTCTGCTTGGATGTTCAAGTGATATTCTTAAGGGGCATTGAATGTGATCGGTGGTCTTCATGCTTTGTGCCAACTCCCAGAGGTCCATCTGCTTGCCTCTCCGACCCCTGTGTCTGTGACCTCCCAGCTACACTCCTGCCAGGCTCATTGCTGACCAGCGGAACCCTTTGTCACTTCCCATAATCTTTTTCCACAAATGCTTCTGGAACCATTGGGATCACTATGCAAAACTAAACCCACCTCACACCACATAAAAAAGTTATTTCAGAATGGATCATTGAAATGTAAAGCGTTTACGTTTTCCTCAAACTTTTAGAGGAAAAAAATAGAAAAATGTTAACTTTGGGGGCAACTCAGCAAAGATTTCTTAGAGAACAAACCACAACAAACAGGATTTGCAGAACAAAATTTCAAAACCTGAACTTAAAAATGAGTAATTTGTGCTCTTTGAAAGACTCTGTTAGAGAAGAAAACGACCAGCCATGACTGGAAGAAAATATTGTGACTCACATGTAATTGTCTCCCGAACACACCTGTGTCCCCATCCTGCAAATCTGTGAAAATGTTATGTCACGAGGCAGAAGGGAGTCAGGTTGCAGACAGGATCAAGGTTGCTCATCAGCTGACCTTTAGAAGAGGCTGTCTTTGTGAGCCCAGAGTGATCACAGGGACACTTCACCGTGGACCAGGGTCAGGGTCAGGGTGGTGTGATGGGTGAAGCTGCCTGTGAGGATGGAGCTGACCCTCAAGGCAAGGAGGGCGAGCAGCCACTAGAAGTTGGAGAAAGGAAGAGGACATGCACTTCAAGCCTGCAGGGAACCACAGCTTCATCTTAGCCAAACAGTGAGACATTCGGGCTTCTAACCTCCAGAACTGAAAGGTAACACATTTGTTTAAAGCACTTAAGTTTGTGGTTGGTTGTTTTGATGACAAATTGAAAACTGATACACTGATATAAGAAAACAAACAGAACTCTCAAAGCTCGCCAATAAGAAAACAACCCAGTAAAAAAAATAGGCACAAACTGAACAGACACTTGAGTAACAAAAATATACAGGTGGCAAGCACATAAGAAGATGGTTAATATCATTCATCTTTAGGGAAATGCATATAGAAGCTATAATGAGATAACATTACACACCTATGAATGTCTGAATTAAAAAGGATTGACCATACCAAATGTTGGGGCAGATGTAGGTAAACGACTTCTCACATGTTGCTGGTGGGTCTGTAAAATGGTATGACTTCTGAAAGTAACATCTACTATCTGACAGCATTTCCATCCCCAGGTATGCATTCAAAAGACAGTGACAAGCATATGTCCATGCAAAGAAATGAATACTCAGAATATTTGCAATAGAACCTATCATGTAATATTCAAATGTCTATCAGGTGAATGGATAAACTGTGTGATATATCCATAAATAGAGTGCTATTCAGCAGTAAAATGAAATTTCAAAATAAGTGAAAGATGACAAAGAGTTCATACTATGTGATTTTATTTTATGAGGTTCTAGAAAATGTAGTAATCCATCATGTCTACAGTTTGATGGTTGCCTCGTAATAGGACGTTGAGCGGGAAGAAGTCATAAATGATTGTGAAAAAACTTGGGGATAATGGATAATATATTGTCTTGATTGTGGGGGTGGTTTCATTTACATAAACGTGAAATTTATCAAATTGTGCAGTTTAAACATATCCTGTTTAATTGTATTCTACCTCAATAAAGCTGTTAAAAAATAAGGATACAGAAAGATTGAAAATAAAAGGATGGAGGAAGCTAACAATACAAACACTAGAGAAAGACAACTTGCTGAAGATAAAGCAGGCTGGTCACTAGGAAACATCTGCATCCTATGTTCATACCTATGAAACATAGCCTTGAAATAGGCACAGAAAAAATTGATAGGAAATCAGAGGTCTTTAAGAAAACAACACACGCACACTAATATACATCTCTCTGTGTAAGATTTTAGCACAGGCCATTAAGTTTATGGAAGATCTGAATATTATTAGCAGACTTGAACTGAAGGGCGAATGTAGAAAAATACACCCGCCAATTGCACAGTGAACACTCCTTGGAAGCACATCTTTGCCATTGAGTGTGCTCTCCGAGCATTGAGGAAATCAAAACGATGACCAGAAAGTGATGAGATTAGACACTAGGAATTCTGTGTGTCAGTAACCAATGGGTCAGTGGAAAAGTCACAATGGAAACTGGAAATGTCTTAAATTGAGTGATGACAAAAATACATGCTAAAACCTGTGAGATGAAGCAAAAATATTGTGTAGAAGGAAGTGTATAAACACAAAACATACATATTTAAAATTGTGAAAGGCTGAAAGTCGATCATCTAAACTTTCATCTCAAGAGGTCATAGAAAGCAAAATTAAGGAAAGTAGATGGGAGAAAATAATAGAGATCAATAAATAAGAAATGTGTGATAGAACCAAGATACCATTAAGAAAAGGAAAAAACTGACCATCATCAAAAAGTCTAGAAATAAAGGCTGGATGTGGAGAAAAGAGAACCCTCCTGCACTGTTTGTGGGAATGTAGGTTGTACAGCCACTAAGGAAAACTTCATGAAGTTTCCTTAAAAAGCCCAAAATAGAATGACCATCTGATCCAGCAGTCTCACTCCTGGGCATACATTCTGGAAAAGACAAAAATGGCCAGTGTTCATAGCAGTACTGTAGCCAAGACATGGAAGCAGTGTGTCTGTTGACAGATGAATGGATGAAGAAATGTGGCATATAAATAGAATATAACTGAGTCTTAAAAAAATAATGAATTATTGCCATTTACAGCAACATGGAGGAACCTAGAGATTGTCATACTAAGTGAAAGAGAAGGCATGATACCACTTCTATGTGGAATCTAAAAAAAAAAAAAAAAAGAATTTATTTACAAAACAGACTCACATGCGGAAAACAAATTGGTTACCAAAAGGGAAGGCAGGGGAGGGATAAGTTAGTTTGAGATTAACACATACACAGTACAATATATACAATAGATTAAAAGTATTTACTGTATAGCCCAGGGAAATTTATTCAGTTATCTTTCAAACGCTAAACTTTGTATTTTGTATTGGAGGATAGCCAATTAACAATGTTGTGGTAGTTGCAGGTGAACAGCTAAAGGGACTCAGCCCTACTATTCAGTATCTTTTAATAACCTATCATGGAAAAGTGTGTGTATGTGTGTGTTTGTAACTGAGTCACTTTGCTGTATACCTGAAGCTAACATTGTAAATCATGTATACTTCAATAAAGGAAAAAAAAAAAGGCAAAATTAGATATTTGCATTGCAAATAACCAGAAAACTCAAATGTAGAGTAAAAATCCTATCAAAAGCAAGAAAGAGCTTGGGTACTAATAACAAGTCACAAAAGACGATACACACATGGCCCAGAAACTTAGAAAAAAGTGCTCGATGAGTTATCACTGATACTTCCCCAGTGGTTAAAATTAGAGTGGCAACAAGTGCTGGTGAGGGTGCAAAGCTGAGGAGGAAGCATAAACACTTGCTGGAAACTTGCATCATCTTTTGAAATCTAGGATACACCTTCCCCATGGCACAGTCATTCCTTCTCAGAAAAACCAGCCGCTGTGCATGGGCCCCAAGGAACAGATACTGGAGGTGTGCGTGGTGGCTGGGCCCTGGGCAGGAGACGCACCGTGGTATTTCCGTCCATATGTTGCTCAGCATACAAGAGTGTGGATGAGGCTACAGACACGGGGATGAGAAGACAGGAGCTCATGCACTGTGTGATTCTGTTTATTTTGTTTAAAAAAATAACAGCAGAACCTGACTTGTACTGTTTAGACTTCTGTGGTAAAACTAAAGAGTGTGGATCCTGTTGTTTTGTCAAGAGAGGCTCCTGAGAACTGGGGATAATTCGCTCACCTGTGATGTTGGCTGTGTTTATGATGTGTCACAGTTAAAGAGGTTTTTGAGAAAGTCTCCAACTTCACTCATATTAAGAGTTTACTTAATTCCCACCACCAGGTGAGAATCTCAGTCCGCTAGTTGCAGTGTGGGTGGAGGTCTGGTCTCTGCTTCTCTGCAAATGTTTACAATCTAATTTAAAATCTAAATTTACTGGAGGAGAAATATGGGTGAATAGGGCAAATAGGACAGGCCTGGTTCTGAGGGGCTTTGTTGTGGGGTGCCTGGCTGCTTCTGTCCTCTGGCCCTTCAGTGCACCGGGGGCTTCTCTGGGTCTGAGCCTCGTGGCAGAGCTGGAGGCTGAATGTTCCCAGAGCCACTGACTGCCCCCGCCGTGCCAGCTGCAGCCTTAGCATCCTGGACTTGGGTGCTGGGACGCACGGAGTGCACAGGTGTGTGTGCGCCTGTCCAGGGGAACCCCCGACGGCCCGAGCCAACGGAGGCACACTATGTCCCCAGAGCCCAGGCGCTCAGGTAAGAAGAGCTCCAGGTAAGCGGTGGGACCTGGCTGGGCAGCAAGCAGGTGCAGCCGCCTGGGGAGGGGGGCCTGCGACAGAAGGTCGGAGTGGAGGACCGCGCCTGGCCCTTCCCGCCCTCAGCCAGGGGCGCCTGCCCGGCCAGGCTCGGGCCTTGGTCCGGGGCTCCAGGGCCTCTCCCAGAGGCCTGGCCGTTTCCCGCAGCTGACCAGCCGCATAGAGAACCTTTCCAGGCTGGGTCTTTCTCCATGCTGTGTGGGGACGCTGTGTCCATACCCCTGGGGGAATCTTCTCAGACCCCTCACTACCCCCAATAAAAGGGCTGAGGGGATCTGGGGGACACATCAGCTAACCGAGACCAATTCCTAAAAGCTGTGAACTATCAGTTACAGACCAAGAAAAAGTCTGAACAGGGTTAGAACAAGAGAGAGACTGAATTAGTAATAAAAACAACTTCCCACGAAGGAAAGCCCAGGCTTAAGTTTTCACTGATGGATTGCACCCAACATTTAAGGAGAATTCAGACAGACTTAAAAAAGTAGGAGAGAACACTTCCCACTCATTCTATGAGACCAGTGTTACCTGTTGAAGATCACCTGAAGTGGTCACTGCAGGACGTGGGAGACTGAGGCAGAGGATTTGCCAGTACCAGGCGGTGCCCCTGAGGCATAGGCATTCAGCAGGTGTTCCTGGGACTGCTGTGTAAGCAGACGGTGCTGTGCAGCCTGAGTGAGGGGTGGGCTGAGGCCCCTGCGCATTTCCTGCTGTGTCTCCAGCCTGGGGGTTGTGGGTCAGTGTGGCTCCAGGTGGGAGGGAGGCCTGAGTCGGGTCCAGGCCCAGCTGATGCTCCGGAAGAGCAGCGGTGACAGTGGCCCCCTGCCCAGTACGTGACCGGAGGTTTGACTGAGGCCATGCAGCTGAGCCCAGGACCAGAGGAAGTACTGTGTCATGACTCAGGCCGCCGCCTCTGCAGGGTGTTCTTGAGGCTCTTGCGACCCACGGGTCTGAGCTGCTTCCCTAGATGCTGTTCTTTCAGGTTGCCTGCCAAGAAGTTTCGTTTCTTCCCAATAGGGACGAAGTGAAGAGAATACTTCTGAGTGTGGGAATAAGGAGGACGTGGATAATTAAATGCAGAACAAGCATTGTTGAGTGTATTAACTTCATGGCCTAAGGGGATCTCAAGATATAAAAGGACTTTTTTTTTTAAGTATTCTTCCAAGGAAAGAATTTGTAGTGATTTAAATCATATTCTGAAATCTTAATTTTAACCCAGACATCAGACTCATTTTAACAAATCCACTTCTTTTCTTTCAGCTGTGTCCGACTCTGCGACCCCATGGACTATAGTCCACCAGGCTCCTCTGTCCATGGGATTCTCCAGGCAAGGACACTGGAGCAGGTTGCCATTTCTTCCTCCAAGGTGTCTTCCCAACCAAGGGACAGAAGCCTTGTCTCTTGAGTGTCCCGCATTAGCAGGTGGGTTCTTTACCAACTGAACCACCTGGGAAGCCCCATTAAATATTAGGACATGGTTTCTCTATACTTAGAAAGACGAAAACAGCACAGGCTCCTTAGAGACTTGGAGAAGATCCTTTCTTATTATGTTTCCTACTTTTAAACACCCACACGTGTATTTGAAAACCTAATGTGTGTTATTCGACTTTCTGTGTCAGTCCGTAAGGGGGCACCCTGTTCTGGAAGGGGCCATGGGTGGCATCGCTCTGAGCCTCATGAGGTCGACACACACATGTTCACACGGCCACGTTGGGGAGGGCGCTCTGTCCTGGGTCACAAGCTTCTCTATGTGGGGCAGTCTTCACTCCTAGCATCGGCACCAAGCAGAGGGACCCTGTATGTGGCCGTGACTTCTAGGAGGGTTGCCCCTGGACTCCTGCTCCCTTTGAGGAGCCTAGGTCGCTGATACATCTGTGCTCAGGGGTCTCCCTGGTGACCCTGAGCTTTGCAGGGACCAAGGTCCAGTCTGTGACGGGCACGGTCTTGGTGATGAGCGGGTGGCATCAGGCTGGACACGACTGTGGGGGTCTGCCTGCCTGTCCCCTCCCCCTTCCAGTAGGGAGGGGACAGATGAGGGAGGGTGTGAGGGAGATGCCTGCTCTGCTCGCACCAGGCAGTTGTCCTCCCCCAACTCTGAGTCATCAGCAGGGGGCAGTACCCACCCTCATAAAGAACAGAGGACACAGTTCTCCAGGGAAGGATGCCCGTCCACAGGGAACCAGATGCCTCAGATGCAGGCAGGTGTTGCTGTCCCCCCTGCAGTGTGGGCGTCTCCTCGCTGAAGGCGACCTCAGCTCTGCAGGGGCAGAGGCGTCGCTGTTCCTCTGAATATAGCCATGAAGGAAGCACAGAGGGATCTGGGCAGTGTGTGTGTCTGCCAAGTGAAGTGTCTCGTCTTCTCGACTTCAGAACCTACAGGGTAACTCCTACAGGCTGAGACCCAGGGCCACCTGACTGCCTCCACCTGGGCCCTGTTGGTGATCAGGGTCTGCGTCCAGAGTGGGAGCAGGTGCCGGGGTGGGTGGGGGTGTGACGGTCACCACAAAGACTAAGTCCACACCATGCTGGTCACTCTGCCTGCTCAAAGCCTAGGACCACACCCTCCTGTCCAGACACTGGTCCTGGTGGCTGTGTTTCTGCTACGGGAGCCTGGCTTCCATGTGACGAGCTTTGAGGCCAAGTGTTGGCCAGTCGTGACATCATCATCACCAAGTACATGGGCGTGTCCGTCTTTCTCCCGAGTGGACGTTAATGTTTTTCATCTGAAGCCCAGGTGTGTGCACGACTTTCACACAGCTTTCCCTGTGCCCCCCACCCCCCACCCCACCGTCTCCTGCGCTCGCCTTCCCTGCGTTAGCTCAGGCCTCAGGCGTGACGGCCGTGGTGCAGGCTGCCTGGTGACTTGGAGCCGGCCTCCCCCCAGCTGTCCACACACCTCTGTGTGTTGCCACACTGCTGTGCTCAGGTGTCTTCTCACATGGGAGAAACCAGGAACAAGTCTCCGATCTTCCACAAATGCCGGAGCTTCTTAAGCATCTGCCACATCCTTGGGCCTCCGTGCTTTTCTGTGCGAAGCAGGGAGATGGGCTTTAGTCTTCTCAGAGCCCTGAGGTTCAGAGCCTCCTGGAGGGGCTTCAGGTCTGGGGCTGAGCGCCCAGGGCCCAGACAAGACCCACATCTGCCTCTTTAAATCGAGCATCCAAGATGTTTCAGTAGATTTCTAACATTGCATCAACATGCAGTTACTATACTTTTAAAAAAATTGTAAGTTGTGTAACGTAAAATTAGCCGTGTTCTCTGCGTGGGAACCAGGCAGTAATGGGTACCCGTCTTCCCCTGGCAGTTACATCATACTCACGTCTGTTAGACATGCTGGCTCTCCTCCTACAAACCTCTCACAGTGGTAAGTTATCCTCACGGCATCCTGGGGCCCGGAGTGTGCCGTGCTTCAGGCAGTGGATGCCGTCTGCAGGGGGCGCTGTTGAAGCTGAATGGGTTTTCCTCTCATTCTGTCCACAAGGCTGGACGTGCTCTAGTCGGAGGCAGGGTGGCAAGGTGGGGGTGAGAGGGGCTCTGCTGGCCTCAGGGATGATGGTGTGGAGCACCCTGCACTGGTTCATCCCTAGACAGATGCATGGCCATTACCAAAAGCCCCTGGGTTTTGGAGCTGTTTGTTGCTGCAGCAAAAAGAAAAATATGTCTATTTATGAATGACATCTTTTTCCTGAGTGCCCAGGTCACTGTGTTTCCAGCGTTCCTGCTGTGCTCCATGCTCTGGGAGTGGACTTCTGATTGTCGTCGACTGCAGGCCCCAGGTTTGCTTCCTTCTGGGCTCTGGGGGTTCAGTCGTTGGGAGGACCAGTGGGATGTTTGTTGGAGAGCAGAGGTGCAAGCTCAGGGTGTGTATCCCTGCTCCTTGCTGGCTGGCCAAGCCCAGAGATGCCTGTGTCGCTCTCTCTAAGACCCTGGTGACCTGGTCACCGCGCCCTCCCCTTGGCTCCGGACCCCAAGGAAATGGCCTATTGCTGTTATGTGTCTGGTCCTAACTTCTCATTTTCTTCACTTCGTCTCTTCACAAAGCTCTCCCCTCATCCCCGAGCCCTTACTCATACCCCTGGGGCAGATGGAGTCACGGGAGCAAGACCTGGCCACCCTCACTCCCAGGAAGGACATGCAGGGCGTCCCCCCTTTCAGGGCAGGGCTGCAGCATTGACAGCACCGTCTCTGTGTGTAGATTATACCTCTGAGGATGTTCACTGCAGCGATAAAATAGCCACAAATAATATTTGCCTGGAATTTGCAATCATTCCCATGGTGTTCTGAGTCTCCCCAAACGGTCATTATCCCAAATTCTCAGGAAAGGACACTGCCCGTTTGGGAAGGTAATGACATACCAGAGGCCACCTAGCATGCCCGCGCGAGGGCAGTGTCGACAGCCATGGGGGCAGAATCCCTGACCTGCCTGGCCTGGCCCCAGCGTCCACCCGCTCCCTGAACCTGCGCCTGTGACAGGCCTCACCCGTGCACTGTCTGCCAGTACGTGGCTCCGTGGACCCTGAAGTGAGGAAACTGACGACCTTCATGCGGAGAGTTTCTCAGGCTGGCGGGGGGTGGGGGTGCAGTATTGCACTCTGAAACTCAGTGTCCCTACCTCTTCCGGCTCAACAGAGGTCCGAGCTGTCCGTGCCTGTGGCTGTTTGGGAAGCTGCACTGTGTCAGAGGTCTGGAGGAGGGGGGTCGTTTATTCGGATTTGTGTCTGTTGTCTGATTGGTGGCAGGTCCTTGGAAGATGGTGGTATACACACAGAGGCCTCACACATGGCCCAGGCCTGTGAGGAATTAAAAATTACAGTGAAAACAATCAGAAGTGTGACTGTGTCACAGTGTCAGTGAGATGTGACACCTGTCTGGGCTGCTGGCCATAAGTGGGAGCCGGGCCGAGTGGCAGTTGCCTTGGAATGGTCACCAGAGGTGAGCCACGCACACTGGTGAGGTATATGAAAGCAGTATTCAGGATAAAGCATATATTTTCCTTTGAAGAAGTAATGGAAGCCGCGTCATCCCCAGAGCACCAGAATTTGGCTAGTCTCTCCTACCTTTCCTGGCAGTCCCTGGGAGGAGGAGCTGTTCTCTTGAAATGCCCCCTTTCTCCTTTCTGCTTGACATCCCTAATAATTAGGGGACTGCAAATTAAAAACTCAGCATGATGCCATATTTCACTGGTTAGCCCTGCGGAAGCTAAGTAGATGGAAATTGTCCTGGGGTTGGTGGGGTCAGATCCTGAGGTGCCTATTGTTGTGGTCATCGTGCTGGTTTTTGACAATAACCGTCACAATTGGGCAGAATCTGAAAAAATTTTAAATGCACATTTTTGACCCAGCCATTCCATATTTGGCATACAACTTGCATGAATACTTGCATATGGACACAAGATGAATAAAAATTAAATATCCCCTGCAGTGCTGCATAGCGAATCCTGGAATCCACCTTCATGTCTGTTAGAGAATAGTGAGCACTTTCTAGCGCAAGTATGTAGCTTATGAAATATTGTGAGGCTTTGCAAAATATAGACACAAACACAGAAAGTTCTCCATGGCATATTCTCCACTGACACCTCACACGCACTTCTATGGTTCCTATTTTTATATTGTGATGAGGTTTTTTTTTTTAAGTTGTGTCCTGGGAATTCCCTGGCAGTCCAGAGATTAGGACTCAGCACTTTCACTGCCAGGGCCCAGGTTCAATCCCTGGTTGGGGAACTAAGATCCCCTTGTGGTGTGACCAGAAATATAAATAAAATAAAGTTTAGAAATTTAAAAAGTTGCATCCTCCCAAATGCAGTGGCTTCATAGTAGAGATGGCTGTGTCAGTGCGGCAAGGTTAAGCCACCTTTCTGCTGGCTTTAGGGCAGTGGTGCCAGCACTCTCCGATCAGCACTACTTCCTATACTGTGGGTGGAAACACCCTTGGAGGCTGGAAGGCTGGGTCAAGGATGCTGTGCAGTCTCCTCTCCTCTTCCACCCTCCTACCCCCGCTCCCACCATCCCCTGAGGTCATGTTGCTGATATTCTAGATGACTGCCCAGTCACTGGACTGCGACTTCCAAGTCACTGGACTGCTGTCTGCCTCTATCCCTCTGGAACCCTTCTCCAGACGTCCACGAGACCCCACACTCTGGTCTTTCTCTGCCACTTTCCTGTTCCTATGGTGCTCCCTACCTGCACCCTCGGTGTAGTTTTCATTAGGATTTGTGTTCAGACTTCTCTTACTTTCCGTGTTCTCTACAGCCTTCCTGCATGAGCCCATCCACTCTCGTGGCTTAAATCCAACCTGCGTGCCGTGCTTCCAGCTCAAACTGTTCCGAGCGCCAAGCCTGGGCCTCCAACTGCAACCAGCCGCTGTCACGTGGGTGTGTGATGTCAGATTCAGCATTTTCAGAATCAGACTCATTTTCTCCAAACCTGGACCAGGGCTCCCTTCTCAGTGCCCTGCCCTTCTGTCCGTTCAGAAACCTTTAATTCGTCCTGGGCTCGTCCCTTCTACACGTGGCATCCAGTGGAAGACGAACCCTAGCCAAGTTTTCAGCACTAACGGCTCACAAACCAGCCTAGCCTGTGCTGTCCAGTCCCAAAGCCACTCTCTTGGTTTGGGCCATGTTCTTGGCCTGGACGATGGAACAGTTTTCTATCCCTTCTTCCGCCTCTACTCTGGTTTCTCAGGAACCATTTGCCGTCATTTGCTGCAGTGGATAAAGCTCTGTCAGTAGCGTTTTACTGGTTTCAGAACGAAGAACACGTCTCACCCCACTGGGCTTCCACCTTTCGCCTCCCTGTGCTCTCTGTTGCTTGTTACTCCTTCCGCTCACACAAACACCGTGGCTCCTGGATGGGCCGTGTTCTCAGGCCATGTTCATTCCTCCAAAGATGATTGTGGAACAGTTGCTAGGTGACAGGCTCTCATCCCCATGCTGCAGTTAGTGGACCAAGTTCCTGATCAGTGTTGTCATGAGTGAGACCCTGGCTCCCTCTCCCATCTGCACACCACTGTGGGGAGCCAGCACCAGGTCTGAATGTGGCTCTGACCTTGACTGTGGGGCCCCCAGGGCTGTGAGCAGGCAAGTCATCCATGGTCACGGTGCTGGGGACTGAGACAGTGTGCGGTCCTGTGGGCCCAGGCTGGGGTAGGGGCTGGAGCCAGGGGCTCCCGATGTGGCAGGACCAGGCCAGCTGCCCACGGGCGTCAGTGTTTTAGGGGCTGCAGGGGAGCCTTTGGAGTCCTGAAGGGATGGTTGGACTCTCACTGCTGCAGGGAGGGGCTGCAGTTCGGAGGGAACCCCTGGGTTGGCATCAGGAGGTGAGAGGAGGTGGAGGGTGGGACATGCTGATGTGGGGGTGGGGCGAGGAGAGGGAAGGACCCCAGGTGGGCTTGAGGGGGCCCACCACTCCCTGCAGCTTGCCTGCCTGGGGGGCCCACAACTTCACAGACTGTGTGTCTGCACTCCCTGCTCCCTCCACTAGGGCTGAATAACCCCTGAAGTTCATAGGGCACCCCTTGTCCCAGGAAGTTTGAGGCTCCTGTCAGGGGCTTCCACTCTTTGTGACATTACGTGGGTTAATCATTTGTGCTCTATCATCATCAGCATTCAAAAACTAAGATCATGGCATCTGGTCCCATTCATTTCAGTTCAGTCACTCAGTCGTGTCTGACTCTTTGCGACCTCATAGACTGTAGCATGCGAGGCTTCCCTGTCCTTCACCAACTCCCAGAGCTTGCTCAAACTCATGTCCATCGAGTTGGTGATGCCATCCAACCATCTCATCCTCTGTCGTCCCCTTCTCCTCCTGCCTTCAATTACTTCATGACAAACAGATGGGGAAAAAGTAGAAGCAGTGAGAGATTTTATTTTGAGGGGGCTCTAAAATCACTGCAGACGGTGACTGCAGCCATGAAATTAGAAGACACTTTCTCTTTGGAAGTAAAGCTATGACAAACCTAGACAGTATATTAAAATGCAGAGACATCACTTCGCCAACAATGTTCCATATAGTTAAAGCTGTGGTTTTTTTTCAGTAGTCAATTATAGATGTGAGAGTTGGACCATAAAGAAGGCTGAGCACCAAAGAATTGATACTTTTGAACGGTAGTGTTGAAGAAGACTCTTGAGAGTTCTTTGGACTGCAAGGGTATCAAACCAGTCAATCCTAAAGGAGCTCAGTCCTGAATATTCTTTGAAAGGACTGATGCTGAACCTGAAGCTGAAGCTCCAGTCCTTTGGCCACCTGATGCTAAGAGCTGACTCATTGGAAAAGACCCTGATGCTGGGAAAGACAGGAGGCAGGAAGAAAAGGAAGTGACAGAGGATGAGATGATTGGATGACATCACTGACTTGATGGATGTGAGTTTGAGCAAATTCCGGGAGTTGGTGATGGACAGGGAAGCCTGGAGTGCTCCAGTCCATGGGATCACAAAGATTCAGACACGATATAGTGACTGAACAACAGAACAATACTGTTTCTCCAAATGGTTCTCCAGTAGAAGCTGCACCCCCCACCCTACAGCCCACCCCCTATTCTAACTGGGGCTCTGGGCTGCTTCCTGCTGTAATGGCCATTCTCTGAGCACAGAGTGGGCACCAGAGGGTCGAGTGCCTGGGGATGCTGGGCGAGCCTGAGATTTCGCCTTGTGTGCATTGCGGAGCCATGTGTCAGACAGGTATCTTGTACATTAACAATGCGAGTGTGTCTCCTTAACAAAGGCCTTGGACTGGACCCTCTCCCGGCAGGGTGCAGAGGCATGCCCTCCTGNCCTCTGGGCAAGCTGTCCACGGTGAGGTAGCCCACACCACCACGCTCTGGACACTCAGGGAAAGGACCCAGACCCTGTCTGTCATGGGCAGATGGCTCTAAGGATGGAAGTGCCCGCCCAGGACAGAGGAGGTTCACAGTGGACGAGGGGCCAGGAGCTGCCATTTTCGTTAAGGAGCGGACGGGGCAACTGAGAGGGCCGGAAAGACGTGGTTCAGAGGGCCTGGGAGGGCACTACCGTGACTGTTCAGACTTTAGAAAGTTGGTGATCAAGTCTGGAGGCTTTACTGTAAATGGTGTATAAATATGCAGCTTAATAGAGTTGAAACTGAGCATGCGGGCTTAAGCGAATCCAAATCAGGTAACGGTGCCTTCTGAGTGAGGCATCGGGTGAATGTTTACCAGCTTCAGGAAGTTATCTCACTCTGGAGTCTCCCTCCAAACACAGTGCTGTTTTCAATCAGCAGAATGGGGATTTAAAATGTGATCCATAAATAAGTTGTTAAAGCTCGGCCAAGATCACTGGCTGAAAGGCATGTTTCCTGAAGAAAATAGGCCTAGAAAATTTTAAATAAAACACTCAGCAGTCTTTTTAATGTTTTAATTATGAGTTTGGTGCCAATTCTTTTTTACTAGATAAAAATTGAACCGTTAAAAACATGGCACCAGGGCTGTGCCTGGGTGCTGGCCAGGAGCTGTTTATGGGGACCACCTTTGGGGGCATGCTCAGGTGTGGTTATGACATGGCCTCATCTTTGTCTCCGTTTGGGGGAATGTGAGGGGTTGTCTCAGTTTTAGCTCCTCTCTCCCCTCCCCACTTTGTTCCACATGTCTATTGAGTCCTCACCACGTCAGAGTGGCACAGGTAAGGCCACTTGGAAGTTACCTTCAAGTTACCTTGGAGGTTACCTTCCAAGTTCAGGCCTTCTTGGAACTTACCTTCCAGAGAGGGAGAGAGAGAATTATGTCAAGAGATAAACCACACAGTTGCAGACAGTGACCGATGCTCTGATGACAGCAAGATACAGAGAGAGTAAGGGGAGCCTCCTGCAGGCCTGGGGTTCAGGGACTCTACCCAGTGGCATGTCCTGGACAGGTCTCCAGACTGTCCAGGCTGCCCCTTGGGCGGGCACGGCCTGCATGAAGATAGAGCCTCCCTGCTTTCTCCTTCATTCTTCCTGTCCCAGAGGAGCCTGACTTATCTTGGGGACAAGTGTGTCCTCTCCCAGGTGCGGGGGCCTCTGAAGATTGTCACCCCTACTTGACACCGAAGAAGCTGAGACCTGGGCACACCAACCCCTCCACCCCAGACAGCAGGGTTGCAGGCCGGTGTTTGTGAACACTGACCACTCTTAGGGGGTCCACCCTGGCTGGAGAGGATGTGTTTATGCAGGACCCTGGGCGTTGCGAGGGTCAGGCACCACTTGCCTCTCCTAGAGCTCAGCTCAGCTCAGCTCTGGACCCTGCTTCACTCCAAGGTGTCCCAATTGTTGTTGTTTGTTTGCTTAGTCATGTCCAACTCTGTGTGACCTCGTGGACTGTATCCCACCAGGCTCCTCTGTCCATGGGATTTCCCAGGCAAGAATTCTGGAGTGGGTTGCCATTTCCTCCTCCAGGGGATCTTCCCGACCCAGAGATTGAACCCAAGTCTCCTGCACTTCAGGCAGATTCTTTTGCACTGAGCNACCAGGCTCCTCTGTCCATGGGATTTCCCAGGCAAGAATTCTGGAGTGGGTTGCCATTTCCTCCTCCAGGGGATCTTCCCGACCCAGAGATTGAACCCAAGTCTCCTGCACTTCAGGCAGATTCTTTTGCACTGAGCTGTCAGGGAAGCCCTAAGTTGCTTATTACAGCAGAATTAAGATCCGTCTAGACGTTTGCAGAGCACATTTTTCTGGAAGGCTTGGTAGGAGAGGGACTTTTCTGTTTCTTTATGTGATTTAATGCTTTTAGGGCCACATGGTCTTGGGGTAGAAGTGGTCCACAGGGCAGAAGCTCAGAGGTGCTCTCTGTTCTCAGCACAATCATAGACTGGGCTCCAGTTCACCCCCGATTCTGGCTGTTTCTTGGGAGTATTGGGGTGGGGGTGCTGGTGCCCGGACCTGCTGGGCTATTATTTCCAGCTTGCCGCTTGGGTTTAGGGGCTCCTCCCAGGGCTGCTGGGGCTGTGGGGGCCCTGGGGCTCGGGCCTGGGGTGTCTCTGGGCCCCTCCTTCCAGTTGGCCCCACGTGCCACATGTAATATTAAGCCTATAACTCAGACCAGTAGACAGGTACCAAGTGTACATGTTCTGTTGTTTTATCCTGATAAGTGTCTTCATAATGACAAAATAAAAATATATGTAAAGTACAAGTTTTGTATGACTAGGAGCAAAATATCAAAGATGATTTAATTATTATTCTACATATATGGATATTCTGTGGATATTTGAATAAATAATAAAATATACATAATTATATAATTAATATATATTTATCATATAAAATTTATTTTCTCTTGCCTTATTTCAGCTAAGTCACAAATTATATAGATATAACAATAATTTTTACATAATTTGTGTTTAATTGACAGTAGTGCTCTAAATGGTTAAGATGGAAATGTCTTAAAAAACTATAAATTAAAACAAGTGAAAATTACAAAAAGTAATATCTTTCAATTTTTATTTTACAACATTAACATTAAAATGCAAAATTTCACAAATGAATATTAATTTTCAATCAAGATGATTGAAATAAAGCTGAAAATTTTAATTTTATAAAGTCTGATGATATGTAATTTGTATTATTTGTGTTTTATCAGTATAAAGCAATCTGTGTTTCTAGCATACATCTAGATGTCCATCTCATTGCTTTGGTATCATGCTTGGTGCATGTTGTGTCCAGACTGACACACACAGGTTCGCGAGTAACATGAACAGTTAGAGGTGGCATGCTGTTTCTCAGTGCCCTTGGTTCTCAGCTTGGCGGTGAGTCCTGGCTGCTGAGCGGGCCCCTCAGGGCCCGTGGACAGAACCACAGGAGAGTGAGAGACGAGCTTACAGCGCCCTGGGTCCAGCTCCATTGTGCAAGGTCTGCTGTGCTTATGGTGAGGGGGACTGAGAAGGTAGGTTAACTTTCCACACAAGTGTGTAACTCGTATGTCCGTTCTCACACCCACATGTCCTCCCATGTGCAAGGGCAGCATTGGTCCCAGCTGAGGACAGTGGTTCAACCCACAACCGGCACCACATCTGGACATGGCCCCCCTCGCTAAGGAGAATGGGCTGGAGGCGGGGAGGTGGTGGCGGGGCCGTGTCCCGGGGGAAGCCCGGACCAGACCTCCCGTGAAGGCTGTGCCCCCCCTCCCCAGGCACTGCACGCTTCTTCAGTTTGCTGTGTGTATTTACAACGAGCAGAGTTGGGGCAGGTCCCCTCTTGCCTGGTCTGGCTTCTGCCTGTCAGTCTGAAGTCTGAAGCTGTGCCAATGTTGGAGGCAGTTCTCTCCTGGACTCCTGTTTCATTTGTTTGTAAACCAGAGTGGACGAGCGCCCCCATGTCCCGAGGAGATCGAGGAGATGGCTCTCATTTCTCCTTGGTCTGTGCTTTGTTCCTCTGCCCCTGGGAGTCAGTCCTGAGCTGGGAGCAGGTGGAGGGTGTGCTGAGTTACCCAGTGATGTTAGACATCACTGTGCTAGCAACACTCAGGAAAACCTCACCTTGACTTGTGCTCACCAGCTTGGGGCCATATCTGTGACCTTGACTCCTCTTCTAAGAAACCTTTCCTAGGAATCTTGACCCCTTGTGCAAAATATCCCGCTGGTAGGCCACTCCGTCTGTCTTCCAGAAATACCCTAGACTTTCACCCTGGAACCTCCTGATACACTGCATCACATTTATACACTGTTACAGCATGTGCAAATGAAAAAGTATATAAAGCAACACAACACTGGTGTCCACGTAGTATCTCTTTAATAAAGTTAGAATTCATAACTTTGGGGAAATTTTCATTTTTTTTCCTAGTGAAGGGAACATGAAATTCAATATTACAACTTTGAATCTGCTATTTTATTTAATTTTCATGTTATCCCTGCCAGACAGTTGTTGCTTTTTCCATTTTATTTTTCAGATGAGAAATAGAGTTTTATAGAAATTAAGTAATTTGCTATCAGTAAGTGCCAATATCCATATTTGAATACTGGTTTGTTTGATTTCAAAGCCTTTGTTTATGTGATAAATTACCTCCTGGTTTTCACAGCTGCAAATAAAATTCTACTTAATTTTAAGTGGGGACAAACATTATTTCTTATGATGGAATTTTAGGAATGGATGAGTCTCTATCCTGAAGGAGGAAATGGCTACCCACTCCAGTGTTCTTGCCTGGGAAATTCCATGGACAGAGGAGCCTGCGGGGCTACAGTCCACGGGGTCACAAAGAGTTGGACAGGACTTAGCGGCTAAGCATACGCTCATGAGGCTATCTGTAATTATCACCTTTGACTCTTAGTGCTTCTGGCACCTACAAGGTTGTTGACACCTGTTGACTGTTTTCCCTGGGGAGATTTCATGGCTTGGGAGCCTTAGTTTATGATTCATTAAAAACCAAAATAGCTCTAATACAGGGTTCTGATTATGGGACAGATGCTGGTGAGAACATTAACAGGACAGGGCAGAAGACTAGGAGAACATGGCGACTAAGCATACTGTTTTTCTAAAACTCTGAATAGAGAATTGTGGATGACAGGAAGCTGGTGGAGACAAAGATCATGCTGGACATGATTACCTGAAAGGTACTGTGATGAAGGTCCAGCAAGCCAAAGCCTTGCAAGTAAACTGGTAAATTTGTATACTTTGTTTCAAAATGTCACTACACTAGAAGTTCAAGAAATGTAATGAAAGTGGTAAAATAAGAACAAGAACTAGGAGAGGGGTTAATATAAGCAGAATGGTGGTCTGAGAAGCTTATAATTCTTGCTCCCTGACAGAAGCACTGAAGGAAACAAACCATCTCAACCACCTCAACTGGGGCTCTGGAAAACCGGCAGTTTACAGTCCCCAAGCCAACGTCCAGTCAAGAACACACCACGTTCAGAGTGGTCAGAGAGTCCTGTGGTGTTCCTCCCTATCTCACCCCTCTCCTGCCTGCAGCTGGGGCAGGTTTCAAGTGAACAGAGTTGAAGGGATTTGTGGGAAACTATGTGAGAGTTGGACTATGAAGAAAGCTGAGCACCGAAGAATTGATGTTTTCGAACTGTGGTGTTGGGGAAGACTCTTGAGAGTTCCTTGGACTGCAAGGAGATCCAACCAGTCCATCCTAAAGGAGATCAGTCCTAGGTGTTCATTGGAAGGACGGATGCTAAAGCTGAAACTCCAATACTTTGGCCACCTCATGCAAAGTGTTGACTCATTGGAAAAGACCCTGATTCTGGGAGGGATTGGGGGCAGGAGGAGAAGGGGACGACCGAGGATGAGATGGCTGGATGGCATCACCGACTTGATGCACATGAGTTTGGGTAAACTCCGGGAGTTGGTGATGGACAGGGAGGCCTGGCGTGCTGCTATTCAAGGGGTCGCAAAGAGTCTGACACAACTGAGCAACTGAACTGATCAAGCAGATACATTTTTGCTTTATGGGAGTCCCCAAACACAGGAGAGAGATTATGTGAAGAATGATGGCTAAAACCCCCAAATTTAATGAAAGATGTGAGTCTACAAGTAAGAATTCAATAATTCCAGGTAAGATAAATTCAAAGAGACCCAAATGGAGATACATTATAATCAGACTGTCAAAAGGCAAGGCAAAAGGAGAATCTTGAAAGCAGCAAGAGAAAAGTAACTCAGGACTTCCTCGGTGGTCCAGTGGTCAAGATTCTGCCTGTCAGTGCAAAGGGTACCGGTTTCATCCCTGGTCAGGGAAGACTGCATATGCCAAGGGGCAGCTATACCCACGAGTCACAACTCGAGCCTAGAGTTCAGAAATGGCAGAAATCTCAATGCAATGAGAAGCCCGTGTACCACTACTAGAGAATAGCCCCCACTCACCAAAACTAGAGAAAACCTGCACACAGCAAGGAAGACCCAGTGCAGCCAAAAGTAAATAAATAAATGAGATAAAATGAAATAAAATATATAAAAAGTGACTCCTCACATACAAGGTATCCTCCATAAGATTGTCAGCCTATTTCTCAGAAGAAACTGTGGAGGTCAGAAGGGTGTTGGAGTGAACTGTCAACCAAGAATTCTCCATCTGCCCTTCCAAACGAGGGAGCAACTAAGACATCCCCAGGTAAACAAAAGCTGAGGAGTCTCATTACTACTAGACCTTCCCTATAAGCAATGCTGAAGGGACTGCTGACGGTGGAATGCAAGTGTGTTTGATGTAAGTGGTAGTCACAGAAGATATATATAAAGATCTCTGGTGCAGATAAATACATGGCAGATGTGAACAGTATTATTGTATTCTGGTTTATAACTATTTTCTCCAGGATTTTAGTGATAAATACATAAAAATAATTAAAAATCTGTGTACATCACGTGCCAATTTTGGCACGTGATGTATAAAAATGTAATTTGTGACGCTGGTAATGTAGAATTGCTTAGGAGTAGTTATTGTATCTCCAGTACTCTTGCCTGGAAAATCCCATGGTCGGAGTAGCCTGGTAGGCTAGTCCATGGGGTCGCTAAGAGTTGGACACGACTGAGTGACTTCACTTTCACTTTTCACTTTCATGCATTGGAGAAGGAAATGGCAAGCCACTCCAGTGTTCTTGCCTGGAGAATCCCAGGGACAGAGGAGCCTGGTAGGAGGCCATCTATGGCATCGCACAGAGTCGGACACGACTGAAGTGACTTAGCAGCAGCAGCAGCAGCAGTTATTGAATGTGATTGAAGTTGATATCATTTCAGATTTGATCATCATAATTTTAGGGTATTATATGTAACCCCCATGGCAACCAAAAAGAAAATATCTATAAAATATATACAAGGTGAATTTAAAAAAGAACCAAAACATCATTACAAAGAATCACCTAACATAAAAGGCAGTAATGGAAGGAAACAGGGGTAAGAAATTATATGAGATAGACAGAAACAAATGGCAAAATGGCAGAAGTCTTTTCTTATGAGCAATTGCTTTAAATTTAAGTGGATTAAACTCTCCAACCAAAAGGCAGAGATTGGCAGAAGGGATTAAAAAAACAGAAAACCAGAAGCATGATCCAACTACATGCCCCAAGCCAGACACTCACTTTGGCTCCAAGGCTACAGTAGGCTGAATGTGAGAGGGGGGAGTGGAGTCACCATCGTGGCAGCTTGAGTCGCGCCTTTCTTCTCTCCGCCTTGACTTACCACTAGCTGAACACCTGTGACTGACCCTACCCAGGGAGGTTTAACCACCTGTGCACTGAGAGTCAGCAGACAGGCCTTAGAAGATCCAAGGGGGTCGGAGAGTCTGCCCCATCCCAGCGTGGCGTGGGAAGGCAGCCTCGGGTGCAAACTGGGCAGATGTCTGCC
>SJYV01010156.1:586293-613712 GCA_006410875.1 Neotragus pygmaeus | reverse complement strand
AAAAAAAAAAAAATGTTTATTGCCAGGTCAAGCAAGAACAGGTGCTCATGTTAAAAAATTCTGAACTCTCTGATGGTTTGGGGGTAGTTTTTATAGGCAAAATTTGGGGTTATGGTTGTAGTGTGTTTGACTTTCTTCTGACTGGTTGTTGGTGAAGTAGCATGGCAGTGATCCAGGAATCTTGTACTCAGCCTAAAGTTACCATCCTCCACCTGGCTAGGGGCCTTAATTCCTCCAGAAGAACTAAAAAATATTGCCATGCGAATCCCTTGAGGAGAAACCAGGATGCTGCTTTAATCACTGCCTTACAGTTTTGTTTTGTTGGTTTTTTAATTGTTCCTTCTTTGCTAACTTTCCTAGTGGCTCAGACGGTAAAGTGTCTGTCTACAATGTGGGAGACCCGGGTTCGATCCCTGGGTCGGGAACATCCCCTGGAGAAGGAAATGGCAATCCACTCCAGTACTATTGTCTGGAAAATTCTATGGACAGAGGAGCCTGGTAGGCTACAGTCCGTGGNTGTATAAGAGACAGATGGAGGGCTTGGCCGTGGGGAGTGTGATCCCCTTGTGGAAACCCCAGGGCCAGGATGTGCTGCACACTTTCCCGGCCAGGCCCTAGCTACCTGATGCTGCAGGGACTTTTCCTCTCCCTCGGGTTCGTCTGTGGGCACAAGGCTCTTTATTTACCAAGTACTCAGTGAGAACTCCTGTGCGTTTCCTGAGAAGATTGGGGACTGAAGGGTTAGCACTGCTATTTTTGTCTTAGCAGCAACATGTCTTCAGCAGGAGAGGTGCCAGGACAGGTGAGTGCACCCCTGGCCACAGTCTGTAGGGAACTGGGCCGGTGTAAATGGACCGGGAGACTCTGGGCCTCAGGGAACTTGCAGCCAAAGTGAAGCTAGAGATGAAAACGACGCTTCTCTGAGGAAAGGAACTTCACCACCATGAATTTCACTGCAACATCCTGAGACAAAGTTGACCACTGAAGCCAGAAAAGTGGACCCAGAAGCGAACCCCAGAGCTGCCAGAAAACAGCCCGGTGGCATCGTGAGTTTGAAACATATCCAGTTAAGCCAGGTGGTGCCTTTTCCACAGATGCTCCTGTCTTCAGGTGGTGTGCCTTCCCGGGAGGGGACATGGGATGTGGCCTCGGGTCAGAGATGGGTGTAAGGGCACTGGGTCAGCCCATCTGCTTAAGTCAAGGGTGTCCATCCTCCAAATGGGGTGCCTTCAGACAAGTTCTTTGATCTGAGCCCTGGTTTCCTCATCCGTGAAAGACGCACAGCTACAGCACGTGTGGATGGAAGGTTGTGGGGTCAAATCTGGGGCTTACTCCCAGCCTGGAGGTGGACAAGCTCCATAAGGGGCGAGTGCTGAGTGGTGCGCATTCTCCAGAGTCCCTGTGAGTGGACACCAGGCCACTCCGTGTTGTAAAGCCTGGCGGAAGAGCTCAGTGGGGCTGGCCTGCAGGGTGGGCTCAGGAATGTTGCTTGGTGGCTGGGCGGGGGGTGATGGGTATGTGGGNCCAGAGTCCCTGTGAGTGGACACCAGGCCACTCCGTGTTGTAAAGCCTGGCGGAAGAGCTCAGTGGGGTTGGCCTGCAGGGTGGGCTCAGGAATGTTGCTTGGTGGCTGGGCGGGGGGTGATGGGTATGTGGGGTCATGGATGCTTTACTGTATCGAGGCAGGAAGCAGAGGGGGCCTTCTCCCGGCCACACTGAACTGACCTTCCCTGGGCTGCTTGGTCAGAGAGCCTGTAAATTCCTTGCCACTTAAGTAAGTCTGAGTAAGGCTTTCTGTTTCTGGCCATTGCCTCTGAGGATGGAGCATGGGGCAAAGTGGCTGCGGGAGTGGCTCAGTGCAGACGCAGCCCAGCTTCCTGGGCCGGCCTCCAATCATCGTCTGACCTCTGCTTCTCAGTGCCTCATACTGTAGCCCTTTCAAAAATTCTATAGCCCTGAGTATTTCAAAAGGTACTCTGTAAAGTACTCATGTATAGACAAGGAACCTCAGTGCTGGTCATTTTATCTTGTATTTTCAGTTTTCACACTTTGTAAAACATTAGTCCTCACTCACCATCAACCAAATGGACCAGATAGTACTTGTCAAAAAGGAGTGAAGTATTTATTTCAAGAGAAATAAAGAGAAGTACTAAGTAAAGTATTTAAGGAGAACTACATAGTTTAACAAATAGCGTAAAAAAGGAAAGCACCTATAAAACACAAGGAGAAGTTTGGCAGGGACTTTAGTGAAACTGGAACTTTAGTGATGAGAGTGACAACCCATCTGCACTGGGGAAGATGCTCTCCATGGGTTTTGAGCTTCTGCGGGTCTGGCTGGGACACGAAGGACCAGGCTCCAGCTGGGTCACTCCTCTGTGAGGGGTCCGTGTGAGTAACCTCAGCGATGGGGTGGGGTCTCCTTCTGGGACAGAGGGGGGCTGCAGCAGGTGGGTGCCCACGCTCCGGGGTCTCAGCCACCACATGACCCACGGCACGTGGCCATCTTTCCCTCTACATCTCGTGTGGTCCTGGGGACTCCAGGGCCACCACTGGGCCCCAACTGTTGGAGCCGGTGTCTAACCCCAGAATGCAGGTCTTCTCAGCATCCGTGGGATGGAGACGTCCAAGGAGGAGAAAGCAGGTCCCCAACTCTCCAAGTTTTGACGGTTTCGGAGACATTGTGTTTAGTTGATTTCCATGAAAAATTCCTTGTGCTTCGTCGGCAACTGTGGGCTCCTGGCCTTGGTCACCAGCAGAGGGAGCCCCGTGATGGACGAGCGTCCGTGGTGGTGCTGGCTGAGCCTCACACTTCGCACCGTTATCCCACTGAGGGAGCCAGGTGTGAAACACTGGCCTCATTGAGGGGGCTTCAGGCATGAAGGTAAGAGCGTCACATTTTCCGAGGGGACCTCCCAGGAAGGGGGAGCCAGGGAGTGTGCACGACCAACCAGGAGCCACTGAGAGCGACCTTGCGTCAATAAGAGAGAATTCTGAAGTTGATAGCCCCCACCTCATGAAAGGAGAAGACCTGCAGGCAGTAGCGTGTCTATCTTTGAAGCTCTGAAGCTTTCTCTCCTGTGACTACCCTGCCTGCTATTAGGAAATGAGGTCCTATCTGGGAACTATCTGACAGGTACTATGTCTAAAACTTCAAAGGGCAGCACAAGCGGGTCTGGTCACGCTGCTATGATGGCTCCTGTCAGCCCCCTGTCGCCCGTCAGCTCTTCAGGTGACTGGAGTGTCCAGAGCTGACCGTCCACCCCAGGGTGGACCAGTTTCCCAGGAACAAGTCTCCACGTCAGCCTGTGACAATCTCAGAATCTTGCATTTGCTATATAATAAAGCTTCTCTGTGTGGAAACACAACAGAAATAATGTTCTTTGAAACAGAAAAATTGCAGCTCAGAGTTTCATTTAAACACTGCTGTATGCTACTCTCTCAGTTTTTCCGCCCCCAATATATATACATTACCGTGTTTAAAATAGATAGCTAGTGGGAAACGGCTCTATAGCACAAGGGCTCAGCTCGGTGCTCTGTGATGATCTAGAGGGTTGGGATGGGGTGGGAGGGAAGGTCAAGAGGCAGGGGATATGTATATACATATGGCTGATTCACGTCATTGTACGGCAGAAACCAATGCAACATTATAAAGCAATTATCCTCCAATAAAAAGTATAAAAAATTGCTGAGTGGAGGGAAACTGAGTGGAAGATTACTGATGATAAGGTTGGTGATGATAATGGCCATTTCAACATCTCTTGTCACTTGGAATTTCTTCTGAAGCTGGGGGTCGTGTGCGTTGTGCACTGAGGTTTCTCAGCCTCCAAATCTGGATTTTTACTTCTGTTCTGGGACGGCAGCATGACCTGGTGGGTGTAACACAGGTTCTCTATGTCCGTGTGCCTTTCCATTTCATCACTGCTCTAATCCCCACTCTCTCCTTCTCGATCGTCATTACCACCATCCTGCCTGAAAGCACCCCACAGGACTCAGACGGTTCAAGAGGAGGAGGAATGAGAAAGTGCCACTTGTCCTCAAGGCAGCCCTGCTCTTCTTGAAAGAAGATGTGTCAGAGGAAGTGGTGTCATCACTTCTGATTTTCCCACACAGTGTTATGAGTAAAGGGTTGTTTCCCTAGAAGAGGGCTTATGTCTAAAACTTGAAGGAATACTTAGACTCCCTGTAGGTTCAGAAACCATGGGCCTTGGAGGCAGCTGCAGGTCAGTCAGTGGGGGTTCAGCGCCGGCTGCATGTTGCCCACTGCTGTCTGATTTGTGCAGGTGAGACAGCACTCTGAGGGGCTCCTGGGCTCAACCGGGAGCTCCAGGAGACCCTGGCAGAGCTGGTGGTTCAGCCGAGGTGTGGGTGGTGTGGCTGCCAGGGAGAGCCATGAGGCGCCTTGAGGCCTGGGCAGCTCAGCTAGTGAGTGAGTTGCTGGAGGGTCCGGGGAGGCTGATGTTGGTTTTATATGGACACTCAGAGGGAATCGGGCTGCACAGATGTGGAGGGTCGAGGAGACAGGGAGGCCCTCTCCTGGGTGGAGAATCTTCTGGAACTCCTGACTGCAGGCGAGGAGGTGAAGAAGGCATCCTGAGAACACATCGAGTAAATCCCACGCAGGCGGTGCTGCACTGGTCCTCCCAGTGAGATACTCAGGGCTGCCCTTGGGACTCTGAACCCGCATGTGGCTGTGCCCATGCCATGCACCAGGCAGGCTGCCACTTCCTGGCGAGCCACCATGATTTGACAAGATTTTTTTTCTCTGAATCTCTTTGCTTCAACAGTTTCAGATATTTCCCACTCCTCTTATTTTTGTAACCCAAAAGATTCATTTCCCTGTGTGTGAGCAGGTGTGTGTGTCTGTGTGTGAACGTGTACATGAGTGCATGTGTGTTTGTGTGCTTATACACATGTGTGCATATGCCTGTGTGTCAACATCTGCGTGTGCTTGTGTAAATGCACACATGTGCATGTGTGTGTGCCTGTGTGTGAACGTGTGCACGTGTGTACACGTGTGTGCGTGTGGACATGTATAGAGCAATCAAAGCAGGTGGCTGTGGAAGGAGGTGCTGGACAACAAAATGCTTGAGATGTTTGATGCCAGTTAGAACTTGAGCAGTTAAAGTCATGCATAGATAAAGTTTTAAACAAAACCCAGAAAGTCAGAGGGGCCAGAGAATAACGCTGGCCATCACCTGACCACCCATGCTGCACTCTAGAAAACTTCAGGGCTCCGGACAGTTACACAGCCTGTATTTATCTGTTCCCAGAGTGAAGGCTGGTCTTGGCTCAGGACGTGAGTAGCCCCAGGCCACCTGGGGAGCCCTTCTCCTCCTCTGGGGCCTGTGCTCAGTGTCTCTCCATGTCTCACAGCAGCTGCATCATTAAACTAACCTGGTAGCTGAAGAGAAAGATGAATCTCCACTGAGATTAATGATAATGCACCTGGATTTACATAACACGTCAAGTCAGGAGGGATCCTGGAGTGCCCTGTGAGCTGCCCGCCCCACTCCTGTTTAGGCCGCTCACACCCTGGTCCAGGGACGTGTTATTGAAGAAAATCGACTTTGTCTCAGAAGGGCTGCCGCTTAGTTCAGGGCGTTCTGTTGTGAGGCTTCAAGAGGTTGAAGCTCTCCTGTTCCTGTCCCGCCGGGAGGGGTTGATGTTTGCTGGGCTGGGGACAGGGGCTGGGGTGAGATGGGGGCTGCAACAGCCTCTCTGACTTTTTCCCTCAGGAAGAAGGGGCGTGAGGACAGGCTGGGGAGATGGCTCCCTGATCTGTCCTGTTTGAAACTCTCCCCCAATTGGAGTCAGGGCCACACAGCCCAGCAACCAGCCTGCCTCCGAGAACCCCAGACCCTTGGGCCACAGGGTGAGCAAGTGGAGCACACTGTAAGCATCTGGGCCTTGCAGGTGCAGGAGGGTCCTGGGGCAGGGGCGTGGTCACTGGGGAGAGAAGGGGAGGGTCTCCCAGCTGCCTGATCGGCAGGAGGACACAGGAACCCACGCGCACATGGATGTGCAGCAGGCAGGCTCTGGGTCCCCTCGGTGAGATAGGTGGGGAGACAGGCCCACGCCCTGGGCTGTGATCTCATGAGCGAAGCAGGACCAGGCCTGGCCAGGAATGTAAGGAAGACCTCCCAGGAGCACCCAGGATGCACAGGCAGGGCCTGTGGCCGCTGATTCACTCAGTGGGAAATCTTCTCTGAGTCATTCCTGAGTCAGTGTTCCAGGACATGGCATGGGCTGTCAGAGGACCGGGAAAAGCAGGGGATGGGCCCCTCTTCTCCTCAGAGGGCCTGGTGGACAATGTCCCCCTGTGGGTTGGGCTGTGGGGCTTCCCTTCTGCCCATCTGATTCCCTCTGGAAAAGGAGTCCAGCTGCCTGCCTCCCCTGCAGGCTCCCTTGGACACTGTGTCCTGAGATGACGCTGGCCGACTTTGCCCCAAGGGGAAGCAAACGCACACCCAGTGGCCTCTCTGCCCCAGGGCGATAGAAGGAGTGGGCATGGCTGGTCTCCATCTCAAAGACGCTGGTCAGGGGGCATGGGGTAACCTGTCTCCTTGACTCACTGGCCATCTTAGGGAAGGACTGGGGTGGAAACTTTTTACTGGTCCTGTCTTTAGTCAGCCGGGTTTTCCTTAGTTCTTTTTGTCTTTAAAATTTCTTTGCTTTAAAAATTATTTATTTTTATTTTACTTTTGGTTGCACTGGGTCTTCGCTGCTGCGCAGGCTTTCTCGAGTTGTGGCGAGTGCGGGTGACTATCTAGTTGTGGTGCATAAGCTTCTCACTGCAGGGTTTCTCTTGTTGAGGAGTGCCGGCTCTAGGGCATGCCAGCTCAGGAGTGGTGGCACACAGTCTTAGTTGTCCTATGGCATGTGGGATCTTCCCGGACCAGGGATCAAATCCATATCCCCTGTGTTGGCAGGTGAATTCTTATCTACTGTACCACCAGGGAAGTCCTATTCCTGTCTTTTTTCCCCCTTAAATAAGGACATTTTCTTGATGTCTTGTTATGTAATAGTATGATGCGCTCATTACTGGGAGGCATGTAACTAGGACACACAGCAGTAGTAGTTCTCAGAGTGATTTGAAAAATGGCCCAGGGACTCTGGAAGTTGGACGCTNTCTTTTTCTGCCCTGATTGCTGTGGCCAAAACTTCCAGAACTATATTGAACAGTAGCGGTGAGAGTGGGCGCGACTTCACTTTCACTTATTTCTTCATCCTCTTACTTCCCTGATCAGCAACTCTTTGAATCTACTCATTGGCATTTAGGAAGGTCTAGGAGGAAGAAGTCATTTTTCTTTCAAAAAGAAAATAGAAATGGGGACACAGAAAGGTTTTTTTGCCTAAGAGGGCCCCACACGGTCCTACGTGATTTAATTTTATTATTATTTTTTTTTAGTGGGAATTGTTAGCTATTATTACATTTAATTTTTTTCTGCCCCTGTTGCAAAAAGAGGGACCCTTTCTAAGGCCCAAGAGTGTGCTCTTGTCTAAAAGTAGGAAATGAATTGCCTGAGGAAACACATATGCTGACAAAGCCAAAGACTTTATTAGGAAAGGGCGCCGGGGCTAAGAGCACTTAGATAAGGGAACCTGATAACTGCTATGCCAAGTGGCTTGTAGTCTCAGATTAATGAAAATGGGGCTAGTTTTCAGGATGTCTCTGGCCAATCTTCTTCCTTGTGCCCTAATTTGGTCAGACTCAGGATGCTTCCTGATGGGACACATCTCTCCGCCAATGTGGTTTCCAGCATGGTTTCTGGAAAGTGGTAAGGACAGATAATGGGATAATGTCTCCTCCCTCATTTCAACCCCTACCAAATTCTTCTGGCTGATGGTAGCTTGTTAGTTCCATGCTCCTTTTCAGGACCTCCTGTTGTGAGATAACTGATGCAAAAGATCATTATCTTGCCTAGTCATTGTGGACAGTTTGTGTCAATGATTTCCTAATACTCCAAGTTCTCTCTCAACTACTGCAACACCACGTGGTACTATCTACTAGTGACTTTTTGTATATTTTGGGTGTTTGTGTTGCCCTAGAATTCATATGATGTTTCTCTAAGCCCTAGTGTGACTGTATTTGGAAGTAGAGCATGCAAAAAGGTAATAAAGGTTAGATGAAATCATTTAACTTAATAGGTGTCTTTATAAGAAGAAAACAAGATACCAGAGTTCTCTCTCTGTGACCCAAGGATTCAATGAGAAGGTAATTGCCTGAAAACCAAAAAGAGAATGCTCAGAGCAACTAACCATACTTTATCATTGTTCAGTCACTAAGTACTGTCTGATTTTTTATGACCCTTTTGACTATAGAATGCAAGGTTCCTTGGTCCTACACTATCTCCTGGAGTTTGCTCAAATTCATATCCATTGAGACAGTGATGCTACCTAACCAACTCATCCTCTCCCATCCCCTTCTCCNCACTAAGTACTGTCTGATTTTTTATGACCCTTTTGACTATAGAATGCAAGGTTCCTTGGTCTTACACTATCTCCTGGAGTTTGCTCAAATTCATATCCATTGAGACAGTGATGCTACCTAACCAACTCATCCTCTCCCATCCCCTTCTCCTTTTGCCTTCAATCTTTGTCATCATCAAAGTCTTTCCAGTGTGTTGACACTTCCATACAAAGTGGCAAACTGTTGGAGCTTCAGCTTCATCATCAGTTCTTCCAATGAATATTCAGGGTTGATTTCCTTTAAGATTGACTGGTTTGATCTCCTAGCAGTCCAAGAGACTCTCAAGAGTCTTCTCCAGCACCACAGTTTGAAAACATCAATTCTTCATTACTCAGACTTCTTTTACAGTCTAGCTCTCACATTTCTATGTGACTACTGGAAAAACCATAGCTTTAACTTCATAGACCTTTATTGACAAAGTGATGTTGCTGCTTTTTAATACACTGTCTAGGGTTGTCATAGCTTTCATTCCAAGGAGCAAGTATGTTTTAATTCCCAGGCTGCAGTCACCATCGGCAGTGATTTTGGAGCCCAAGAAAATAAAATCTGTCACTGCCTCTGTGTTTTTTTTTTTTTTCCTTTTTGCCATGAAGTGATAAAACCAGATGCCAAGATCTTAGTGTTTTGAATGTTGAGTTTTAGGCCAGCTTTTTCATTCTCCTCTTTCAGTCTCATCCAGATGCTCTTTAGTTTCTCTTCACTTTCTGCCATTACAGTAGTTGTTGCTGTTGTTCAATCATCAAATTGTGTTAAACACTTTGCAACCCCATGGACTGCAGCATGTCAGGCCTCCCCGCCCCTCACCTCTCCCAAATTTTGCCCAAGCTCGTGTGCGTTGAATTAGTGATGCCATCCAAATATTTCATTCTGTATTGCCCTCTTTTTCTTATATCTTCCATTTTTCCCAGCATGAGAGACTTCCAATGAGTCAGCTATTCATATCAGGTAGCCAAAGGGTTAGAGTTTCAGTTTCAGAATCAGTCCTTCCAATGAGTATTCAAGGTTGATTTCCTTTTGGATTGACTGGTTTGATCTCCTTCCTGTTCAAGGGACTGTCAAGAGTCTTCTCCACCACTAGAGTTCAAAAGCATCAACTCTCTGACACTCTGCCTTCTTTATGGTCCAACTCTGACTACTGTACATGACTGTTGGAAAGACCATCCAGTTCAGTTCAGTTCAGTCACTAAGTTGTGTCTAACTCTTTGTGACCCCATGAACCACAGGCCTCCCTGTCCATCACCAACTCCCAGAGTCCACCCAAACCCATGTCCATTGTGTCAGTGATGCCATCCAACCATCTCATCCTGGTCATCCCCTTCTCCTCCCACCCACAATCTTTCTCAGCATCAGGGTCTTTTCAAATGAGTCAGCTCTTTGCATCAGGTGGCCAAAGTATTGTAGTTTCAGCTTCAACATCAGTGCCTCCAATGAACACCCAGGACTAATCTCCTTTAGGGTGGACTGGTTGGATCTCCTTGCAGTCCAAGGGACTCTCAGGAGTCTTCTCCAACACCACAGTTCAAAAGCATCATGGTAAAGATTAAATTGCTTGTTTTAACCACCTTGGGTGTGCCTGCCCATCAGACACCCAATCTTGCAAGATCGTCATTGAAATTCTTGCTTTCACTGTGCTTCGTGTCTCCAAGTCCATCCCTTGAATTTGGACTGGTAAACATGTTTCTCACATATAGTGAGATTATGCTGTTTTTCTCTGAGAAGATTATTTATTTTAGTAGTCAATTGTTTTTGTTGGACCTAGGAGGCAAATTCAGTTTTTCTTAGATAGTACCTACAGGCTCAGTTCACATCTTCTGTCTTCAGTTGAGTCCATTTTGTGCACGTGTGTTTCTGAGAACATTCACAAATGTAGATAGACAGAAATTGGGTCTCCTTTTCTCTTTATTTGTTTTCTGAGTTGTTACCTCAGTGATCACAATTTTCTAAATCCATTTTCTCAGTTGCCCATAAAAGAAATATTGTGGGTTTGTATTCCATCAGCACCAACACTCACTGTGTTTTATGCTTAAAATATCTGATCACCCAAGAAGTGGAATTTATTATGTTCAGCTTCTGTCCCTGAGTTGTGTATTCTCCATCCAGGTGTCTGTCTGCTTCTGTTCATTATCTGGCAACTATACAGAGCTTCTTTTGTCCTAGGTTCAGATATTGCAGTTTTGGTCTTGGAATTTCATTTCCTTATTTTATTTTACAAAAAGTTCTTTATGTAGAAATGTAATGTACTTGTCTATATCACATAAATGTGCTTGTTCAACATAGTTAATCATTATTTTGATTTTTTGTTTTAATTTACTACTTTATTAAAAAGTTATTTAGAAAAATGTTTCACAAAAGATATTGAACATTATCCTTGTGCAGTTGCTTAAATTTATGTAATTCATTTTGGCCAAAATGTTCTAAATAACATTCTGAAATAAATATATGTAAATAATAAACAGATTAACTTGTGATAACATGACATTAGTATTTGTGCATTTTTTTTTTTTTTTTACATACTGTTAACTAAAAAGTTATTTAAAGGTTGGGAGTTGTGTTTTATTCAGTGGGGCTTTTTAAAACTTGAAGATTTTCAAGTAACTCTGAGAAAATTGTTCCAAGGACATGATGAGGGTGCTAGGATATATAGGAGTTTTGCAACAAACAGAAGATAGCCTAAAAGATCATTGTAAATTAAAGAAAATTGTTTTCTTTAATGTCTAAAATTAATTATTGTTAATTAAAGTTGTCTCAAGTCAAGGAATTTAGTGTTTTCTATGAATGGGATGATGTAAGGGTCTGAGTTCATTGAAATCATTCCTTTGATCAGCACCTCAGCTATCTGGAGTCAGTATCCTGTGTTTTCACATCCTAAGTTTCCTCAAGGTTGAATGTGGGTACTGGTTACAGTCTGATGGCTGCTAGATGACAGGTATTCTTTTCCTTCCTGAGTTATCTCAGGATTCATCAGCTCACCATGGTGGTGGCTGCAAGTGCTGATGACTGTGACATACTTTGTTTACTGATATGGCAGGCAATGTTCTATTTAGCAATACACACAAATAAACATATACTATATGTATATGTATATATGTCATCAGATAGGTTAATATAACTCCTCTAGAGTGAAGGGTGAAACAAGCAGAGAAAGAGAAAAGAGGTAAATGCTAATGGAAATCTTGTTAAAAAGGATAAACAGGAAACATTATTATTAAGTCAAAATATATATTATATAAAGATATATTATGTAAGAATACATATTATTAAAGGTATACTTATATGAAACATAAAATATCATCAGAGCCAAAATATATTAAAATTAAATCAATAACAAGATTCTTTTTGATCTGTCAAATTTACAGATATTAAAAGGTAAGTATATGTACATGAATGTTCATGGTAGCATTATAATAACCAAAATGTGGAAACAAATATCTAGCAGTAGATAGTGGATAAACAAATGAGATATATTCAAACAATGGAATATTATTCAGCAATAAAATGAAACACAATAGTGATACTACAACATGAATGAAACTTGAAAAGGATATATTTAGTAAAAGACACTTGATACAATGGTCATATATTGTATAATTTCATTTATGTAATATGACCAGACTAGAAAAATCTGTAGAGATAAGGGATAGATTACTGGGTCTCCGGGGTTTGGAAGAGGAAAGAGTGAAGAGTGACTCCTAAAGATTCAGTTCAGTTCAGTTCAGTTCAGTCGCTCAGTCATGTCCAACTCTTTGTGACCCCACGAATCACAGCACGCCAGGCCTCCCTGTCCATCACCATCTCCTGTAGTACACTAAGACTCATGCCCATTGAGTCGGTGATGCCATCCAGCCATCTCATCCCCTGTCATCCCCTTCTCCTCCTGCCCCCAACCCCTCCCAGCATCAGGGTCTTTTCAAACGAGTCAACTCTNGCGGTCGCACTGCACCGAGGTTCGGGCTGTGTGCCATGTTAGCCTTGCACTGAGGTCCGGGGTTTGTGCCGTGGTAGCCTTGCGCTTCGGTCTGGGCTCTGTTCCACAGTTGCCCTGGGACGATGTCCGGTTTGTGTGCCACGGTCGTCATCTCCCGAAATAGGTGCTGTGTGCCAGGGTCGCCCTGCGTCGAGGTCCGTGCTGTGTGCCTCAGTCACTCTTCACTGTGGATCGGGCTGTGTGCCGCAGTCGCCCTACACAGAGGTCCAGGCTGTGTTCCGCCCTCGGCTTGTGAGCTGTTCCCGGGTCTGTGCTGCAGTTCCTCTTTGCCAAGGTCCGGGCTGTGTGCCGCGGTAGCCTTCTCAAGAGGTCCGGGCTGGGTGCCGCAGTCCCCCTGTGCTGAGGTCCGGGTTGTGTGCCATTGTCGCCCTGCACCAAAGTCCGGGCTGTGTTCCGTGGTCGGCTAGTGACTACTTCCGTGCTGTGTGCCGTGTTCTCTATTCACTGATGTTCTGGCTGTGTGCTGCGGTTGCCCTGTTCGGTGGCCTGGGCTGTGTGCCGAGGTAGCCTTCTGCAGAGGTCCGGGCTGTGTTTCAGGTCACCATCTCCCCAGGTCTGGGAAGTGTGCCGTGGTCACCCTCTGCCAAGGTCCGGCCTGTGTTACACCTTCGGCTTGCGACCTGTTCCCGGCTCTGTTCCACAATTTCTCTTTGCCATGGTCCGGGCTGTGTGCAGTGGTAGCCTTCCCCAGAGGTCCGGACTCTGTGCTGCGGTCGCCCTGCACAGATTTCCGGGCTGTGTGCCGTGGTCTCCCTTCACTGAGGTTTGGGCTGTGTGCCGTGGGCAACCTGCGCCAAGGTCTGGGCTGTGTGCTGTGGTAGCCTTGCTCTGAGTTCCGGGCTGGGTGCCGCAGTCACCTTGCGCCGAGGTCCGGGCTGTGTTCCGCGGTCGGCTAGCGACGAGTTCCGGGCTATGTGACGCGGTCACCCTTCACTGAGTTTCAGACTGTGTGCCTCGGTCACCCTGTGCCTCGGTCCGGGCTGTGTTCCGCCGTCGGCTGGAGAAAATTTCCGTCCTGTTTGCCATGGTTGCCCTGCGCTGAGGTCCGTGCTGTGTTCTGCTGTCAGCTGGAGAAAAGTTACATCCTGTTGTTTGCCATGGTTTTCCTGCACCGAGGTCCGGGCGGTGTTCCGCGGTTGGCTAGCGAAGAGTTCCAAGCTCTGTACCCTGGTCGCCCTGCACATATTTCTGGGCTGTGTGCCATGCTCTCCCTTCACAAAGGGCCACGCTGTTTGCCTCGGTCGCCATCTCCCCAGGTTCTGGTTGTGTGCCGCAGTTTCCCTGTGACCCAAGGATAGCATCTCACAGGCTCCCTGTGACCGGAACTCCAGCCCCAGTCTCTGGGTTCAGAGAGGAAACAGAGGACTGTTTTTTCCCCCCCATTTCTAATAGCAAGGGATTTTCCTCACAAGCCATCAGTTTTCTGATTCTCTGACACCGGCTGGGCTGAAAACCTAGTTCTGATGCCAGCTCCTAGAGCGAGAGCAGACTCTGGGTAGGGGCTCACTCACCAGACCCCCTCACTTCTGCCTGGACAACTGCAGATTTGGTTTTTCTTGCCTGGCCTGGCCTGAAGCTGCTTGGGGCCACACAAGAGTCCCCTCATTAGCACAAATTTGGGTTTGCTCAGAAGGGCCCTGTTGTGAGCATGAGAGACACTTCCGTTGCTCAGGAAATTCCAAGGGTTCTCAGAGTGCTGTGCCGGGACCCTAAAAGGGGGCCAGATATGTGTTTCCTATTATACACCCACACGAAGGCCGCTTCCCTTGCCCAGCGCTGGTCACCATGGAACGAGGCCAGAGCTCTAGGTGAGCTGGTCCCGGCACAGGGGAGGGGTCCTGGGGGCTGTCAGTCTCTCCGCGTTTTCTGTCCTGTAGAACATAACTTCTGTTTCTGCACTGACCAGTAAGGCTCTTGTAAAAACAAAGTGTTCGAGCACTGGGTGAGTGGCTGGTGCACTGCAGTGTTATTATGTATTGAGATGACTGCTTTATTTAGTTCCAGTCAGCTCAAGCCCCTGTGGCTCCTGGCTGTGTTGTGAAGCTCTACACACAGACCCTCTGGAAATGACAGGAGACCTCAAGGGGAGACGGTGCCCCCCCTGGGTCAGGAGCAGCCACATACCCCTCATCTCTTACTTCCCTCCCTGGAACTGTAACCCAAAGTGAGGAGATGCTGGCATTCCTGGCAGTGCTCAGCGTTGGATTCATCCACCCATCCATCCACTCATCAACCCATCCATCTATTCAATCAGCATCGCCAATTCAATGGACATGAACTTGGGCGAACTCTGGGAGATGGTGATGGGCAAGGAGGTCTGGTGTGCTGCAGTCTATGAGGTAGCAAAGAGTCGGACACGACTTAGCAACTGAACAACAACCATTCATTTAACCATCTATTCATCTATTCACTCATCCATCCATCCATCCTTCCATCCATCCCTCCATCCATCCATCTTTGAACAAATATTTCTTGAGCACGTTCAATACTTGGTCACATTCAGTGCTTTTCCAGGTACATGAATTTAGAGTCACACAGCAATTCTTAGAATAGTTGCAGAATCAAATTTAGTGTAAGAGCAGAGTTAAATACTAAAATTATGTTTAAAAGTTCTTCTTTCCAAAGTGATGCCAGTTGAGAGGGTGACTCCAAGTGGGAGCAGGTGGGTGAAACACGTGAAGGGATGCCGAGCGTCCAGTGTTTGCAGGGTCCTCCCGAGTGAGGTGGTGGCTGCCTGCAGCACGGGATCCTGCACCTGTAGCAGGTGTGAGGTGCTCGTTCAGTATAGGGGCGGACGGTTCTTACAGAGGGTGTTGGTGATGGAGGGCAGATTTGGGAGCTACATGGCTTCCCCATGGCGTGGAAGCCTGGGTTAGATGAAACTGAGCAGGGGCCCTGGTGGAGCTCAGGAAGGGGAGTGAATCAGAAATCTAATAGTGGAGAAAATGGAGACAGAAGAAGCTGTGAGCCACAGCACCCTTGGGAGGCTGGTGCTTCTCCAGGGAGGGGTGGCACAGAGGTCAGAGGAGGCTGGGCCAGGTCTGGACGCGCTATGGGGAGTGGTGCCCAGGGACTGCCTGGAGGAGGTGCTTACTCTGAGCCTGAGCCCCTCCCTGCCCACCTCCTTCCCCACTGTTTGTCCGGGAACTGGGCGGTGTGGGTGGGAACAACTCTTGCCAAGAGGAGAGACGCCTGATGGAAGCATAGCTGCACATTTTGTTCTGTGTGTGGTGGACAGTGCCGGCGAGGTCGCCTGCAGCCCTCTGGCCCATGTTTGTGTCAAGAGAAGGGCTCGTGTCACGGGGCCAGGGCTCTTTTCTCTGTTCCTGGGGCAACAACAGATCAGCACAGACTGGGCCTTGTGCACAGAAGAGCCTTGCCCCTCGAAGCTGGACGTCCATGCAAGAGATATTAAATGTGGTATACAAATACACACAGAGATTTATGAGTGTATATAACACATATATAGCATTTGGAAGGAAACACTTCTATATCCCAACAAAATGCATTTCTCTCTGTGTAGGTGAGAGAGCTGGGTGTATGTGCAGCCTGGGAAGGATTTGTTTGCAGGGGAATTAATGAAGTCTTACATTTACGTAAATCACCAATTACATGGTTGGCTTCTTTCTAAACCTTTGCAAGTTCACATAAATACTTTAATCTAATTGCCTTGAAGTCCCACTGTCGTGAAATTCCTGCAACTCCAGCCCCCAATACAGGGCTCAGGTCACTCCCCCTCGGTTTGGGGAGCACCTTGACGGTGTGCTGGCAGAGCTGGGGTAGGGGAGAAACGGGGCCCGAGCAGACCCACCCACAGGGCTGGACAGCAACTAGAGTCCGGCTTTAGTCCCAGGTCTGGATGGACACAGGCAGGTGTGGGGGCCTGTTTGGGAGAGGCCTGTGGGCAGGTGTGGATGTGTGCTCCCTGCTGGTGCTGGCGCTGGGGCCTAGCTGGGGGCTGGGGGGGTTACAGGCAACCGTGGGGAGGGACCTCCAGAGGGGGAGGAGGGGCCTGCAAGCATGGAGGCCCAGTCTTTCCTGGGGCTGCTTGCCCACCTCTGACTCCAGACTTCCACAGCCAGGCTGCCTTTCTCACATGAAGCCCTTTCCAGCTGATTTCCGTCCATTAGGGAAGGAAGGCAGTTAGTGGCAATTTAGGAAAATGTTCAACTTCATGTGTGGAAGTGGCGTTTTCATACCAAGTTCCCGTCTGCACACACACACTTGACACACCAGTCCTCCGGCGTTTTTAGGACAAGATCTGTGCCTTGTTGATGTTCACCCAAGGAAGACGCCTGGCTCCTCGAGGAGGACTCTACTCAGGGGCTGGCTTGACTTTTTTCCAGCAGATGGGGAAACGGGGGTTGTGGTGTGGCCACGCACCCCTAGCCGAGGCCAAGGCGGCTGAGACTGGGGGCTCCTGAGGCTGGGGTCCGGGCCCTCTGCCAGCCCCAGGCGGGGTCACATTCCACAGGCTCCCAGGGAGCCCACGCCAGCTCCAGCTCGCTCTGTCAGCACCTGCTGGGGAGGCTATTGATTACGCAGGTCTCTGTGGGTGGCCTCTCCCCCGGGAGCCTGTCCCAGCCACGGCCAAGGCCTGTGTGAGTGAGAACACTTGGCGTGCGTGGCTGCAGGAAGGCCAGCTGCACGGACGCGTGTGAGCCCCAGGCTGCCTTGGGGTTCCCCCAGCGGTGGAGCCACTGGTTGCCCGGGTCGAAGGTGGCTCCCTTTCTGGGTGCGTGGGGGGTCTTACCCTGGGCCTGGCCTGTGCCTGCTCCTCTGGGGAGGGCTCTGTGTTTTCTCTGTGCAGCCCAGAGGCTAGGCCTTGGACAATGTGAGGAGGATGACGGCCAGTTCCCCACCCCTGCCCCCACCCGCCACCACCTGCTTGCCGTGGCTGGGATTTCACTGGACTGGGGAGGAATTCTTTCCAAGGAATCCCTTCTGGAGGCCTCGTCCTTCCTCTGGTAATTTATGAGACATTTGCTATTGCATCTGGACCCTCCCTCAGGGTTTTGAGTGTTACTGTAAAGGTTTTATTCTCACCCTAAAAGTACAAGACAATTGCTAGTTTTGTTCCAGGAGGTGTTTGACTTTTAAGAATGAAGAAAGAGTCTTTTCTAAGAGACGTGTGTAGCTAGCTGTGTGACCTGAGCGTGTTGTCATCATCTTTCTGGACCTGAGACCACACTTCAGTGAGCAGGCGACTGTCTAGATCTGCCATAGACCCACCATGCCCCGATGTCCTGACGGCCTCTGCACAGTCAGAGAAACAGTGCCCGGTGTCGACCGAGAGTCTGTTGAACAAAAACGGCTGGATCAGGTCTTCCTAGAGCAGTGCTGATGGGGTGAGGAGCCTGGGGAGATGAGCAGCTAAGGAAACAGCAGAAAGAGCACTTCACATGTGTTGGCAATGATCTAGTCTGGCTGGGCAGAGTTGGAGCCTCCACTCTGCACTTGTCTGTGTGGCCTCAGGATAGGGCTGCTCTCTCTGATCCTGACGTCAGGCCAGGGAAGCTCAGAGGGTGGTCAGGAGGCTCAGAGCAGTGACCAGGCTGTGGGCTTGGGGAATGGGTTCCTGCTTTAGCGTGCAATAGTTTTCATCAGCCATATTCTGGTTTGTAGCAGCTTGGGTGACTTCCCTTAATTCAGGCCTGGTTCTGGGTCCTGACCTTGGGGACAAGGCAGTGGAGGCAGGAGAGGAGGTTAGCCTGGTTCGTGGTCAGGGGCCAGGCATGGGGACAATGGCCATGAACCTCAGTCCACAGAAAGATCCTTGACCGCACGACACTATGAGAAACTACCTGCTCTTTTTCTCTTGGCCCTGAAACCTGTGTGGAGTTTGAAAAACATAGAACTCCATATAACTGAAGTGTAGAGCTTCATTTAGCCAGTCTTTGAGAACAGGTCTGCTGGTTAAAACCTGTTAATATCTCAATTTTCCTTTGTCTAAGAATTTTGTATTTCCTCTTCCTTCTGCAAGTGTGGTTTCAGTTCAGTTCAATCGTTCAGGCGTGTCCGACTCTTTGCAACCCCATGGATGATAGCATGCCAGGCCTCCCTGTCCATCACCAACTCCCGGAGTTCACTCAAACTCATGTCTATTGAGTCAGTGATGCCATCCAACCATCTCATCTTCTGTTATCCCCTTATCCTTCTGCCTTCAATCTTTCCCAGCATCAGGGTCTTTTCCAATGAGTCAGTTTTTTATATCAGGTGGCCAAAGTATTGGAGTTTCAGCTTCAGCATCAGTCCTTCCAATGAATATTCAGGACTGCTTTCCTTTAGGATGGATGGGTTGGATCTCCTTGCAGTCCGAGGGACTCTCAAGAGTATTCTCCAACACACAGTTCAAAAGCATCCAATTTTCAGCAGTCAGCTTTCTTTATAGTCCGACTCTCACATCCATACATGACTACTGGAAAAACCATAGCTTTGACTAGACAGGCCTTTCTTTGCAAAGTAATATTTCTGCTTTTTAAGATATTCTCTAGGTTTGCAATAGCTTTTCTTCCAAGGAGCAAACATCTTTTAATTTCATGGCTGCAGTCACCATCTGCAGTGATTTTGGAGCCCCCCAAAATAAAGTTGTCACTGTTTTCCACTGTTTCCCCATCTATTTGCCATGAGGTGATGGGACCAGATGCCATGATCTTCGTTTTCTGAATGTTGAGCTTTAAGCCAACTTTTCCACTCTCCTCTTTCACTGTCATCAAGAGACTCTTTAGTTCTTTGCTTTCTGCCATAAGGGTGGTGTCATCTGCATATCTGAGGTTATTGATGTTTCTCCTGGCAATCTTGATCCCAGCTTGGGCTTCTTCCAGTCCAGCATTTCTCATGATGTACTCTGCATATAAGTTAAATAAGCAGGGTGACAATATACAGCCTTGACGTACACCTTTCCCTATTTGGAATCAGTCTGTTCCATGTCCAGTTCTAACTGTTGCTTCCTGTCCTGTATATAGATTTCTCAAGAGGCAGGTTAGGTGGTCTGGTATTCCCATCTCTTTCAGAAGTTTTCACAGTTTGTTGTGATAAAAGTGGTTTGCTCAAATATGAACTTCTGGTTGACGGTTCTTTCCTCTCAGCCACTTGAACCTGGTCATGCTGCTTCTTTCTAATCTGCTACGTTTCAGATCACAAATGTCCTGTTATAAACTTGTTCTTTAGTAAGTAATGTGTCATTTCTCTCTGTCAGTTTTTAAGATATTTTTCTTCATCTTTAATTTTCAGAAGTTCCACGTTGATGTGCTGGTGTGAATTTCTTTGGGTTTACTATAGTTAGGTTTCTCTCATCTTCTTGAACCTGTGCACTCCTCTGGGTTGCCTTGTACTGTGGGATCGGAGCTCAGGAGCTGCTGCACCGAGGCTCCCTGTGCTGTTGGTGGAGGCTGGGGGCTGGACCAAGGCTCCCAGGACAGTTGGGGGAGGGCGAGGCTGGCCCTGCAGGGGGCCTGCCTACCTGCCAGCTACGTGGCTGAGGGAGAGGAACCTGGTGTCCTCTACCCCTGTCCTCTGGCTACAGAGAGAAGAGAAACGTCATCCATGTCTCTTGGGGGCTCTGTGTTGCAGGCTTCTCCTGCCCTTAGTTCTAGACCAAAGGAGCCCAAGGAACCACACTGCTTTTCTCCAAACCTCCACATCTCCCGTCAGCCCTTCTTTCTTTCTAGGCTTTAGGGTCCTTTTATCATCCTCTGTTTATAATTTCCGGGGTTATCTACTTGTATTTAGAGGACACATCAGAGAAAAGTGAGCTTACCCCATCCTAACACAGACCCAGAAAGTTTAAGTGGGTTTTGAAATACAGAAATTTCCTCTGCATTTGCAACAGAGGTCAAGAATAGCTGCCATGGCTGTGGTTTGAGCTGAAACGATGCATTTTCAAGGCCATCTGTGTTGGTATGGAAATCATCTCGTTTTAAATTTTAACAGGAAGTGTATAAAGCCGCTTGATACTACTTGTAGTTCAGACAATATTAGCTGTTGATGCGATGACTAGATTGAATTTCTCCTTTTTTAAAAAACTTTAGTTATTTATTTTAATTGGAGAATAATTAGTTTACAATATCGTGATGGTTTTTGCCACACATCAGCATGAATCGGCCATAGCTGTACAGGTGTTCCCTCCACTCTTCCCTCCCAACCCTATCCCTTCCGGGTGTCACACAGCAGTGGCTGTGGGTGCCCTGGGTCACACATCAGCCTAGCACTGCTCATCTCTTTTACATATGGTAATGTGTATGTTTCAACGTCATTCTCTCAAATCAGCCTCACCTTCTGCCACTGAGTCCAAAAGTCTGTTCTTTAAATCTGTGTCTCCGCTTCTGCCCTGCCGTAGGATCGTCGGTACCATCTTTCTGGATTCCATATATATATGCGTTGCGTGTGTGTGTGCTTAGTCACTCAGTCGTGTCCGACTCTTTGCGACCCCATGGACTGAAGCCCTCCAGGCTCCTCTGTCCATGGGGATTCTGGTATTTGTCTTTGGGTTGAATTTCTTAAGAAACATTATGAAATCTGCAGCAAGAGCTAGTTTTCAAGGCAGTTCAGTGTTTGATAACAGGGTTTGCTGGTGGTTCTTCCGATCAGGAAGGAGCTCGGGAGTCCTTGGTAGCTGGAGTCCTGTGTCAGGCAGAGGCCTTGGTTTTGTTCTACCACCTCGATTTCCTGGTGGAGCTGCTGAAGGGTTGATGGGTCTCTGGGGACCAGGGCTGCGTGTAAGGTGTGCTGGTTTCAGGGCTGGGCACTGCCCCCACAGGGCTCATCTAAGCCCCCAGCATGCTGTCACTCAGCTGGGATGTGAAGGGGTGGGCAGAGTGGGCTTCCTAGGTGGGCAGGGCAAGCTGGCCCCAGCAAACTGTTGACCAACACCCTCCTGGGAAACCTGGCTTCTGTGCCACCTGCGTTGAACAGCTGCCGTGGGCATCATCGTACACTGGAGGCTGTTCACTCAGAGTGAGCCTCCCCTTCATAAAACACATCTAGATGGGAAAGCCACTTTCTGCACTTCATTTTAATAGAACAGAACAGGGGAAGGAATAAATCAGATTTTTATTTTTCTGCACTGGGCCTGAAAAACCAGCTTAACCAATCCCCTTCTTTTCTTTTTCCGCAAATATTTACTTTTGGAAGGATGAGCCCTGCGCCCCATGTGGTAGATAGGACCACAGATGAAGCAATGTTTCTTCATGCCATTTGCAGAGACAGTGGCCTGGTTTAGATCCTGAAAAAATGGCAAGTCTTGTTTTAAGCGTCTTTTGTGGTGGCATGTGTGAATATATCAAAGTGATAAATAATCTGCTTCTTTGAAAATCAGAATCTCTCAGTCAGCAGTGTGTGTCCCATCGCTGCCTGTGAACAGGGAAGAGACGAGAGAGGGGAAGACAGATGAGTCCAAGAAAGCAGGGAACAAGAGGTGACACAGCACAGGGAGTGGAACATATAACCCCAGTTTTCAGGATCACCACGATTCCGAGGAGCATCAGCGCTAACATGTACGACGAAGACTAGGGAGATCCATGTGCTAAAGGGGATCTTGATAGGGAAGCTCAGCCCATCGACACATCCGTCCTGTGCAGAAAGGCACTGAGCAGAAATAGGGGTCTCAGTCAGAGAGGAGAGACGCAAGTGCTACAGCAGAAAGCATCTTGGGTAATAGGAAGATGGTGACCGAGCGTGATGACCACCATCAGGAACCAGCAGCAAAGAGGGTGGGGTCCCGTGGTACAGGAAGCATGGCCATCATGCTCATGAGTCTGCAACCCTGCAGCTGCTGGAACTACGTGATGACCAGGTTGAAAATATGGTTTCAGGATCAAGAAAGATATGTGCTCATGCTGCTGCTGCTGCTGCTGCTGCAAAGTCGCTTCAGTTATGTCCGACTCTGTGTGACCCCACATACAGCGGCCCACCAGGCTCCCCTGTGCCTGGGATTCTCCAGACAAGAACACTGGAGTGGTTTGCCATTTCCTTCTCCAATGCGTGAAAGTGAAAAGTGAAAGTTAAGTCGCTCAGCAGTGTCTGACTCTTAGTAACCCCATGGACTGCAGCCTACCAGGCTCCTCCATCCATGAGATTTTCCAGGCAAGGGTACTGGAGTGGGTTGCGATGTGGTCATGGGTAGATGCCTAATTACTCCTGGAGGAGAAAACAAAAAGATGGTCTGCAGGATACACACAAATCTATTCATTTTTTTAATCCTAGGATCTAACTTTGAGGGTCCTTGGCAGACATCTGCTGAATTCATGAATGAGCAAATCAAAGAAATGCTACTTTGTAGGTGCTACAAATCCCAGGAAATCTTGGTTTTCATGGATTCTCCTTATCATGAGATATTTAGAGGGGAAAAAAGATATCTGAGAGGAGAAGGTTAAACAACTAATTCTAGATCTTAAAATATATAAGCTAACATTTCTATAGTGATTAGTAAAATAAAAAAGTGTGTAATTTCCAAAATAGTAGGTGGAAAAATATGAGACAAAAATTCAACTAATTAAAAGTAGGCAGGAAAAAGTGGGGAAGAGGCATAAAAAGATGGAACAAGCATAACTCACAAAATAACAAGACAGAAATGAATTCAAATAAATAACTGCAACAAAGTAAAAATGTACCAAGTGGCAAATTAGTAGATTTTAAATGTAAAAGCTATAAGACTTTTAAAAGTAAAAATTAAAATAATAAAATCCAGCTACATGCTATTTTTGCAAAGGGTTGCAAAGAGTCAGNGGGGGGTGGTGCTCTGGGGCAAGCCTGCTGTGACCCATGTCTTCAAACCTCCTGTTTTCTGTCCCCTCCTGGCCCTCCCCCCCAACGGTGACTGTGCCCAGCGCAATGGCACAGACAGCTTCTACAAGCTTCCTCTCGTCTTCTGGGACTCTGGCCTTCAGACTTGGGGTCCCTCCAGCTTTCCTGGGGGTCTGCTGCTCCCCAGGGGCAAAGGCAGAGGTTTCCTGGACACCCAGCCCCTCCGGGTCCCCTCTCACCTCCTCACCTTTGTCCCCTCATCCCGTCAAGGCACTTTCATGCCCCATGCTGAGATCAGGAAAAGTCTGGGCTCGTCAGAGTAGCCCCCCTGGGGCATGTGGTCCTGGTGGGGGCTGCCCGAGGGAGGGGTCTGGGAGGTCTGGGAGGGAGGCTGGAGGCCAGGCTGAGCGACGTGTGGGCACACAGCCCCCGGGCCTGCCACATGGAACCACCCACAGCCCTGTCACACCCACCATGTGGAACTCTGATGGGGTTTTAGATGCAGGGAGGTTTCACCCAGAAATCCTCCCCTTGACCAGGCATTCCTTTAACAAGACACGGAGCTTCCATTTAATAATTGGAAGTGAAAATGCAAATGATTGGAGAATTACTGCGCTGGCTTAAAGGGGTTTGAGTTCCAGGATGAATGTGTCATTTCAATTTCAGAAAGGGGTTAGGAAACAGGAGGCCCTGGGGGCCACGAGAGGACAGGAGGGTGGTAAGATCCGGCTGTGGTCAGTGCCCGTTTCTGCCCGTCCCCTGCTCTTCTAATCTGCTCCAGGCCAGAGGGATGGAGGGCTGCTTCTGTGTGACACTGGGCCTCCTTAGGCCTGGGGTCACCTTGAGTCTGAGTCATCTCAGGTCTGGGGTCACCTCTGGTCTGAGGTCACTTCAGGTCTGGGGTCACCTTGGATCTGGGACCATCTCAGGGCTGGGCACCTTGGCTCTGGGGTCATCTCAGTTCATCTTTGGCCTGGGGTCACCTCAGGCCTGGGGCCAAATCAGGTCTGAGGTTACCTCAGGTTTGGGACCGCCTTGGGTCTGGGGCCACCTTGGGCCAGGGGTACCTCGGGCCTGATGTCACTTCGGGCCTGGGGCCACCTTGGGTCTGGGGCCTCCTTGTGTTTGGGGTCATCTTGGGCCTGGAATCACCTCTGTCCTGGGGCACCTTGGGTCTGATGTCACTTCGGGCCTGGGGTTACCTCGGATCCGGGCCACCTTTTGTCTGGGGTCATCTTGGGCCAGGGGTACCTAGGACCTGGGGTCACCTTGGGCTTGGGGCCCCCTGGGGCTGGGGTTGCCTCGGGTCACCTCAGGTCTGGGATTAGGTCAGGCCTGGGGTCACCTCGGGTCTGGCCTCTGCCACAAGAAGGCTCTGGGAAAGGTGGTTCTTAGGAAAAGCTGAGGGGCTTTAACAGAGTGAGGTCAGGTGCGGGGGGCACTGGACGTGTGGGCACTGCCTGCTGGAGCAGAGTGGGGGGCCTATGGGCCTCAGCCACCCAAGTGGAGCAGTTCTTGCTGGGACGTGGCTGTTGAGGTGGCCGGGTGCTTTCAGGGGGAGGGAGCTGGCGCAGGGATGCATAGCCTTGCGGCAGGGTGGGTGTGGGGAGGAGGCCTGCATCCCTGGGGAGGGACTGTAGGAACACCTGCCCCAGCAGGGCCGACCTGACCCCCTGCCCCTGACATGGGGCATGTGGAGGGTGAGGCCCCACTGGTAGTTTCTAAGGAGCCCAGGGAAACAGAGAGCACGGCAGGACCACTGACTTCAGGACCTGGCTGGTGGCTGCAAGCGGCAGCACACCCGAGAGAAACCAGCACACAGAGCTCACGCTGCATCACGTTTCTCTCTGATGACATTTAACGTCAAAGGAAGTGGAGAAGGAGGCCTAGAGGAGCCTGCCGCAGTGCGTTCTCTGCTTGGGGTTGTTTCGGTTTCTGGGACTTCTGCTGGGAGGCTGCTCTTATTCGGGACAGTGGGATGCTGTCATTCAGGATTCATTTCACAGCAGAGGTCCAGGTTCTCATCCGACCCGACTTCTTCCACCAGAGTAACATGTGTTTCTCATAAAGTTGTATGTATTTATCAAAGATGTAAATGAACAAATGCCATATCCACAGTGTACTGTGTAAATGTGTATCAGATATTTTATGCCCGATGAAGAACTTTCTCATCAGAGAGTGGGTGGCAAGTGGTGTCCACACCAGGACCCTGCTCTGGAGAGGATGTCTGCCCCACCCCTGGTCTAGGCTGAGCTCATGGCTCCCTTCTGGGTGGGGGAAGGAAAACAGGATACTTGGGGGTTTGGGATGTCAGACCCTGGGGGTGGGTGGGCGTGTGATCCCCGAGAGGCCCTGTTCCACCCCTGTTACTCTGCCCAGGGTGGGGCCTGGTGGGAAAGCTGACACAGAGCTTAGGGATGACCCACCATTAGGACTGCTGTTGGGTCTGCTCTGAATTCTTTCCGGTCATCCGGGTCTGTCTGCTGATCAGTCCTGTCTGCTGCTAAGGACCGCCTTCCCCGGGGAGCCAGGGCCTCACTAAGCTCCGTCAGGACGCCTGCCCCTGCCCCATCTGCTCTCTCAACGCTGGGGTTTTCTCAGCCACTGCGGTCAGTCCTGTGTCATCCAACTCTCATCTCACAGCAAAGCCACGATGAGCCCCACCCGGCACCACAGCATCACTTTCTGTTCCAAGTGCTTTTCCAGCATTAACTGACTCCTCGTGCACAGGCCTGAGCAGCATGACGCCCTCATCAGCCTCCTTTGCAGATGAGGGCGTGGAGCCCAGGGAGGCCCCTCTGAAGGTTAGAGCCACGAAGCCAGGTGGGCCCCGGGCCAGCCCATCTCCTGAGCACACAGTGGGGGCAAGCTGCCCAGGAACGCCAGTAGCTCCTGGGCTACAAGCCGGGGTGACCCAGGAGACTCCGCAGGTGAAGGCTTCTGACGCTAGTGCTCAGAGCCTCACTTACTGCATCAGGAAATCTCGTCAACATTCCTTCCGGGCTTTGGGTAGAGCCAGAGGGGAGCCGTGTTCCCTGCAGGATGGTCCTGGGCACACAGTAGGCCTTCATGCACGTGTGCAGACACCCCAGTCCACTGGCCTCAATGGCAGAGCCTCAGATGAGTCTGCGGCTGCAGATGAGACCACGAACCACAGCTGTGGGCTGCCACTGATCTCATCAAATACAGGAAGTTTAGGCATCGGCTGGTGACTAATTTCAAGAAAATTTATTGTGATTTTCAATCACAATAAGAAAATAAAACTTCTGACTGGAAGACAGATTTCTTCCCAAGCTTGTGCTTCCACTTTTGTTACCTGCCTGGTCTCAAATCCACTCGCAGGAGGGGGTGCCTGGGGATCTCCCCACTGATGGCTCTCAGGGTCGGGGGCGGGGGGGACATGGACTCAGAGTGTCTTCAGTCAGCTCCCTCCCTGGGCACCCCCTCCATGTGGATTCAAGCGCTTTTCACAAAGGGCACCCACTGGTCACCGTGTTGACCAGTGTTGCTTTCTGTTCTTTCAGCAGTGTCCGAGCCTCCCCAGTGTGTGAGGGTCCTCGCGCCCCCATCCCTAACGCACCCCAGGGCTGGACAAGACATTTAATGTAAACCCCTGCTTCCTGCACGTTTCCAGAGTGCACATCTTTCTCTGTAACATCAGAGCCAAACCCAAAGAGAAGCACGAAAGTCCCTGGGCAGCGGCCCTGCAGATGGATTTCCCGTTTCTGCTGGCGTCCCCCCTCCCCCCGCCTCCCAGGGCTCAGCGTGTAGAGGAAGGGCTGCTAGACTTCGTGTCTGTGCTTGGTGGGAACTATTAAATTACTGCGGGATGTTTTTGATTATACCACACATCAGTGCCTCGGCCCGCGGCCTGGAAGCCATATGTACCCAGGCCGCTGGTGCCCCCGCCCCAGCCCACACTGGCTCGCGGAGCCCCTCGGTGGCACCGACCGGCCAGGATGGAGCTGGAGCAGCCCAGGGAGGGGAAACAGCAGTAAACTCGGAGCCTCGCGGCTTCCTGGAGCCAGGACGCTGGGGTTGGCTTAATTGCTCTGAAACGAGAAAGATTCGGGGGTTTTTCAAGAAGTCCCAGAGGTGTACTTGCCAAGCCTCAAATATTAGCTTGAATTACAGTTTCTAATCCCGCCCTCTCCCCTTGCCTGCAGCTCTCCTGGAGGTTTGTCCTGGGCTCGGGGCCGCGAGGAGGGAGGAAACCAGGAG
>SJYV01010156.1:565952-575981 GCA_006410875.1 Neotragus pygmaeus | reverse complement strand
GGATCTGGGGTGGGCAGGCTGGGTCTCGTGGTCATGTTCACCGGGATCTGGGGTGGGCAGGCTGGGTCTCGTGGTCATGTTCACCGGGATCTGGGGTGGGCAGGCTGGGTCTCGTGGTCATGTTCACCGGGATCTGGGGTGGGCAGGCTGGGTCTCGTGGTCATGTTCACCGGGATCTGGGGTGGGCAGGCTGGGTCTCGTGGTCATGTTCACCGGGATCTGGGGTGGGCAGGCTGGGTCTCGTGGTCATGTTCACCGGGATCTGGGGTGGGCAGGCTGGGTCTCGTGGTCATGTTCACCGGGATCTGGGGTGGGCAGGCTGGGTCTCGTGGTCATGTTCACCGGGATCTGGGGTGGGCAGGCTGGGTCTCGTGGTCATGTTCACCGGGATCTGGGGTGGGCAGGCTGGGTCTCGTGGTCATGTTCACCGGGATCTGGGGTGGGCAGGCTGGGTCTCGTGGTCATGTTCACCGGGATCTGGGGTGGGCAGGCTGGGTCTCGTGGTCATGTTCACCGGGATCTGGGGTGGGCAGGCTGGGTCTCGTGGTCATGTTCACCGGGATCTGGGGTGGGCAGGCTGGGTCTCGTGGTCATGTTCACCGGGATCTGGGGTGGGCAGGCTGGGTCTCGTGGTCATGTTCACCGGGATCTGGGGTGGGCAGGCTGGGTCTCGTGGTCATGTTCACCGGGATCTGGGGTGGGCAGGCTGGGTCTCGTGGTCATGTTCACCGGGATCTGGGGTGGGCAGGCTGGGTCTCGTGGTCATGTTCACCGGGATCTGGGGTGGGAAGGCTGGGTCTCCTGGTTGTGTTCACCTGGATCTGGCTCCTCTGCTCGCACATAGTACCCCTCCCTGCAGAAAGGAGCCGCGCCGGGCTGAGGATGGTGTTCTCTTGTGCGCTCAGCTCTGGGGAAGTCTGCTTTGCCCTCCTGACCTGAGTTCACTGTCCTGTTGCTTATTTTATCTCCCCAAACCAAACAAATTTCTCTCCATTTTGTCTGATTTCCTACCAGATAGAATCTTTTGTTTTCACTTGTGGCCTCGTCAACTTCCAAGAATGTTTTCGTCCCAAGCTGTCCAGGGTCCCCGGCCCACGGCCTGGCTCCGCCCAAGGGTGAGGATTCCCTCCTCTTCCTTCCCGGCTTTGTCCTGCTTCCTGCGGCCGGTGGGACGGGCGGCCGGCGTGGGACCTCGGCGGCTGGGACATGGCTGCACGTGCTCTGTGTCTGCAGAGGGGAGATGGTCACGGGGCCAGGGTGGGGGGTGGGGTGCTCCTCTCATTCTTGCCCTCTGCCCTGCCTGTGGGTGCAGGTTCAGGGAGTTCGAGAAGGTGGTGTCCCAGAGTCTTGCTAGGACTGCAGTGTCACCTGCCAGGGGCTGGGAGCTCCATCTAATCTCAGGGCGATGCCTGGTTGGAAGTCAAGAATATTACTTTAGGAACTGCAGTTTCGTTTCAGTGTCTTCAAATAAAGAGAGAATTTTTCCTTCATGGTGCTTTCTCCAGCCTGAATCTTCATCCTAGATGAAATCTAATCAACTTGGGATCAAAAGTCTTAAAACTCATCCATGGCTTCCTTTACCCACAGGCCTAAGTTGGGACCCCTGGTTAACCTTCAGACCTTCTATAGTCCACACCTGATGGCCCTTCTGGCCTTGCCACTGCCCCACAGCCCCTAGTGAAGTCGCTTGGTCGTGTCCGACTCTTTGCGACCCCATGGGCTGTAGCCTACCAGGCTCCTCTGTTCATGGAATTTTCCTGGCAAGAGTACTGGAGTGGGTTGCCATATCCTTCTCCAGAGGATCTTCCCGACCCAGGGATCGAACCCGGGTCTTCTGAATTGCAGGCAGATGCTTTACCATCTGAGCCACCAGGGAAGCGTGCCCTATAAATACCGCTGGCTGCTCTAGCCTGGCTGTGGGGTGTATACTCGGATGGGGCGCCCAAATACTGGGTCTGATCTATGAGCTGTCTCCCAATTTTCCAGAAAACCATCGACCTGTTAGTGATCAGGACGTGGCATTCATGGTGGAGCTCCTGGGTCAGGCCTCGAACAAGGCTGAGCACCGAGCAGGCGGCCAGGGAAGACTGAGTAGTCGGGCGCCTGTATAGGTCCCCAGCTTCATTCGCTGAGTATCCTCGGGCGGCCATTTGGGGCAGTGGGGGTGATGTAGGACCGTGATCGGCTCAGGCAGGTGCATTGGGTCTGAGCGATGGTTTGTCCATCACACACCTGGCACCGAGAACAGGTGGGGTGGCTGCACTGGGTCCCTGGAGGACCCTGCTCAGCAGTCCCCATTCACGAATTCGGAGGACAGACACGGTGCCCACAGGGCTCCACCCAGGGCCAGGGGAGGCGTATGCTGATGGTCAGTGTCGGTCTGACTGACGCTGACCTTGTTCCTGCCCACGTCAGACCAGAGCTTGTGGATCTAACAGAAAACAAGACGGGCCCAGTCCTCCATCCAGGGCTTTGTGGCCTCATGCCCAGACTGCCTGGGGCCAGTGTGGACACCTGCACAACACTCAGGACAGCCAGCCCTGTCCAGTGAAACTATCCTTACAACGGTGATGGCAGGTGGGTTTAGACTGTAGGGTGGTGGTTTACGGACCCAGTTAGAACAACACACGTGGGACTGAAAGAAGCAGGACGCGTGTGCAGTCTGAGTACATGGAGGGGAATTTGATGCTTTGAGGTCACATCTGGGTGATGGGAAGAGGGTAGGAAAAGAAGGAGAGAGCATCTGGGAAAGGATTTGGGGCAGGTCCTGAGAGGACCTGGACTTCTGTCTCTGTCCTGGGAATGGTGGGGTGTCTCGGGCACGGATGGGCATGCACACGTATCCTCGGAGCCTCCCTGTTGGCTGTGCACTGGCCGGCTGGGGGCTGGAGGTCCGGCGTTTTGGGGGTGGGGTAGCTGTGCAGATCAGGCGGTTCTCACCATCAAGTCCCTGAGAAGCAGGCGGGGGTGCAGGAGTGTCAGGAGGAGTGGGGCCTGGCCTGCCTGCCCAGTAGGTGTGCCATTTCTGAGACAGAAAGCCGAAAGTGGCTGTGGAGAGTGGGGAGGCTCGAGGCCACCTGGGGACACCAGGTCAGGTGCCTTCTGTTTATCCACAGAGGCAGGGATGGTGGGGAGGAGGGGGTCCTGGTAGGCCCACCCCGACCTTCTGTTCTGAGGTGGCTCCGCCTCCACTCAGGAGATTCATGCCTTCCAGACTTCCTGCCCCAACTCCTGCCCTCACCCCACTCCCATCATCCTACAGGCAGCGACCGTAACAGACTGAGACAGCAGACTCGCGTGACCAGACCCCCCGATCCTCACGTCCACTATGGTTTCTTATGAGAAAATTGCCTCTGACCTAGAGTCTGAGGTCAGTCTCAGGTGCCTTGGCTCCTGGGGTAGGAGAATGACAGGAGATAAGCATTGACCACTGTTGCGGTCCTTTAATGGACCGGAACCTGGCTGTCCGGAGTCGACGATAAGAAAGTGAAAGAGAGAGAGAGAAAGACAGACAGACACGGGGACCAAGCTCTGATGGAGCAAGGGTGCTTTATTACAGAAATGTAGGCTTATATATCTTTAGTAAGATGATTATTCAGCTATTACACAGGATGAAATTTTATCAATAGGATAGTCTCGGGCACAATATGGATAGTCTAATACATGCAAGATCGCTGACGCTGAAAAGAGTCACTGCATGTCTCATCCTATGACCTCAGTCCTGAGAACTGCGTGCAGCTCTACTCGTTCTTGGAATAGGAACTTATAAGGAACAGAGAATCCTTGAGAAATAGAAAACAGCATGCAGGAATCCTCCTGTTAAATGTTCCCTGACAGACCACGTGGTGTTTAGACCCGATAGGTGGGATGGCTTCCCTTGGGCTCCATCCTTCCACCCTGAGGTCTGACCTGTTCGCAGGCTCAGCTCTCAGGCATTATCTCTCCCTGCACCTTCCTCCACCTGGGAGCCCTCCTGCACTTGCGATCTAGTCGGGCAGGGTGCCCTCCTGCCAGTTCAAGTGATGGCTGCTCCAACCAGCGATGGGCTCTGTGGGGTCCCCAGACAGATCCCTGAGGTGTTGGTCTGCAGGTCTGTGGGGAGGAGGCAGGGATTGGAGCCGCCCGGGAAGGGCGGGGACTGTGTGTGGTGACGGACCACTGGAAACAGAGTACTTGCTTAGAAACCAGGAAGTGCAATGAGATACATCCCACATCCACGTATCTAAATCAAGAATAGCTGGGCAGGGCTTCTCTGGTGGCTCAGTGGTGAAGAATCTGACTGCCGATGCAGGAGACACAGGTTCAGTCCCTGGTCCAGGAAGATGCCGTATGCCACAGGGCAGCTAAGCCTGTAGCGCCCAACTACTGTGCCCTCAAATTGCAACTACTGAAGCCGCTGGGTCCCAGAACCTGTGCTCTGCAACACGAGAGGCCATTGCAGTGAGAAGCCTGTGCATCTCAATTAGAGAAAAGCCTATTTAGCAATGAAGACCCAGTGTAGCCAAATAAATAAATTTCGAAAATTAAAAAAAAGAAGGCATAGTCTTTAAAAAAGAATAAATGTGCATAACAAAATGCACTTTATAAGAACACATTCAAGTAAGAAGAGATTTGTTTTAGAGACACGACCTTTGGAGGGAAGGGGCTGGCAGTGGGCAAGGGATACAGTGGGATCGAGTAATTCCAGCCACAGGCCTCATGTGGACCCAGGGCCAGTGTGCCAAGAACAGGAACACAACCAGCTCCACCCTCTGCAGTGGACCCTGGAAAAATCCTCTGAGGCTTTTCTCCTGGGAATGTAATCCTTACAGCAGGTGCTGGCGAGGGTGTGAAGCTGGAACCCTGGCACACTGTCGGTGGGAGTGTTAAACGATGCAGCTGCTGTGGAGAACAGTGCGGAGGCTGCTCAAAATTAAAGTGGAGCTGTCGTTTCTGTGGATCCAGCCACCCCACTCCCAAGAGTTTGCCCTGAAGGCTGGTCTAGCACAGAGGCTTGCGACTCCCCAATCCCGCTGTGCCTGCTGCAACACTGTTTACAGGAGCTGAGGAATGGGAGAAGGAGGACAAATGGATGAGCAGGATGTGGTCACCATGAGCAAGGGAGTAGGATCCTGCCTGGAAAGGAGGGGTTCTGACCCATGCTGTACCATGGACGCACCCTGGGGATGTGTGTGTGAATATGCCAGACCCTGAGGAACATCACTGTGGGATTCCACTTACAGGAGGTCCCTGGAGTCCAAGCCCAGGGCCAGAAGGGGATGGACATGGTTGGGGGGGGGTGTTACGTGGGAAGATGAGAAAGTTCTGGAGATGATGGCGTGATTGTGGCACGACAGTGTGCATGTGCTAACCCTATGGAACTGTGCACTTAGCCCGGCTGAAATGGTCAATTCCCTGTCCTCTGTGTGTTACCACTCTAAAGACTTTTGACTGGAAAAGCCCGTCCCCAATAGGCATCGCTGCTCTGGTGATGGCATGTGGTCATGGCTCCTGAAGACCCCTCCTGGCCCNTTTTTTTTTTTTCAACTTGGAATTTCTTTGGAAAAGTAGCCTTTGTCTGGCCTTGCTCCTCCGTGTGGGTGGGTCCATTTCCCATCTGTTATGTTCTGTGCGGGAGGCTCCCTGGCCGGGGGGTTTGTAAAGAGCAGTCTGCAGCCCTCTGGGGCCTGCTCCGCAGAAGCGTCCAGGAAAGGCGGCTGTGTTCTCCATGGACCCGTGGGCACCGCATCCGCCTCCTCCTCCTTCCCCTACACATCGGGGTCACCACCCCCACCCCCTGCCCTCGGTCCCCAGGGACTGTCCTGGAGGAGCCCACAGAAAGCTAATAGAGGCCAAGTTTCCATTAGCAGGAGTCCTGACCCTGCCTGCCTTTGCCCGCATGCGCCCGGCGGGGCTGGGGCGAGGCTGTGCCCGCCTGCGTAGGAGGGGCTCTGCTGTGACAGCCTCGCCTCCAGGCCCGGGGTCCCTGTTACCTTGTACGCACCTCCACCTCCGGGTGAACCTGGGGACACACAAGGCTGTGCTGAAGGGCCCTGGGGTGGGGTCCCCGTCTTCTGGGGGCCACATGGCCTGTGCCCTCCACCCTGGAGACTCTGCGCCAGGTCTGAGAGGTGAGAACGAATGCCGCTCGCCCCGCCGCATCCTCCTCTCACCTGCTGCAGCCGCGGTGGCTGGGGACCTGCGCTGGCCGCGGCTCGGGGCCCTTGTCTCTGTAGCCAGAGCAGGAGTGCAGGGCCCTGTGAGCCGCAGAAGGGCCTCGGCCTCGTCTACTTTGTGTCCTTTGCTCAACACTCATGGTAACGGAGGATCGCCAGTCCTGGCAGGTTTTGAAAGAAGACTTTCTTTCCCTCTTGGCAACTTGTCTCTTTAAAGACACTGTGCTCTTTTTATTGGACGGGAAATAACTTCACAAATAGCACTTTTACTTTAGCCCCGAGACCCTACCCGGCCCCCACCGCCGTCCTCTTGAGGACAGACTTGCCCTCGTATCGATCTTCCCTCAGCCTCGATGTTGACTGTCACAAGGTCAGAGTATAAACTCCCTGGGGGACCCCGGCCTTGTAGGGATTTGACTGAAAATCAGGAACAAATTGCAGCGAAGTGAAAACACTGGCTGCAGCTCCAAGACCAGGCGTCCGGGGCGCCATCTGTGCTGCGGGGCGGCTGGCGCCTGGGCGGCTTGGCTTGGCTTGGCAGCCCGTCCTCGCCATGTTTTCCTTGAGGGGGTGGGTGGCCGGGTTGGGGGTGCCCTTTGCCTTGTGATTTATACACGGTCAGAGGAGCCCAGTTGCCCTCTCTTCCGGCTGGAATGTCTCTGACGTTCCATTTCACTGTGGGGCCATCAGCTGGGCCGCTGTGGAATGTCCCCAGGGACCCGGCGACCTCCCAGTCCGTTCATTTGTGCAGCAGAATTCTAAGCGCCTTGCCTAACATCTGCGTCCTATTAATATGTTCAGAGCACTTCCACCAGCTTTGGGAAGGCAGAAGATTCTCAGAGGGAGACTCAGCTCCAGATCCTGGGGCATTTTTGACTCTTTCCCTTGTGAGTCTTCTGGACGCAGTCTCTGCCCACTCCCTGGACTGGTGTTTCCTCAGCCACCACCCAGATGGCCATTCACTTTCCCAGGTGAACCCAGGGGCCAGGCGGAGGCCCACGGTGGACGGTGGTCTGTGAGCACACGGGAGGACGGTGGTGCAGCTCAGACACTCTGCTGCACTTGCTTGGTGGGAGAGGAGCCACCCTGCAAGGGCCCTGTGGCACTGGGCTCCGAGCCCCAGAAGGCCTCCGGGCCACCTGTTCTCTGAGGGCTGGAAGGCATGGGGGAGGGAGGGGGGAAGGGAGGAAGGAAAAGGCTTGACGAGACGGTGCAGTAAAGTGATAGACATGAGGAGCATTTCTTAAAGCGAAGTAAAAACCATTTCTAATGTCTGGGAAGATGAAAATGAACCTGTATCTGGGAGAGGTCGCTGCATGTGGTGCCAGGGCAGGGTCTGGGTGGAGACCTCAGAGGGACCAGGGTGCACAATCCTTGGGGGGCAGTTCGAGGGACAGACACTAACGATTGACCCACTGGACCCAGGTTCCAGGAGGTTTTGTCACCAAGTATGGGCTGTGAGTCAGGCAGGGGAGCCGCCGCACCTGCTGGATGCAGAGGCCCATGGCCCCAACTAAGTCACGCTGCGGACTGTGTCTGAAGGGGATACACTGTAATTATCTAAAAGGGGTAGAAAAGAAGCCTTTTTCTGAAAAGTATTGGGAACAATTCTGATGACCCAGCCTTCCTCACCTGAGATCTCAGTTCTCAGAGTTCAATGGGAGAATTGCCAGTCTGGGTTAAACTGAGTTTAAACTGGGTTAAACTGAGGAGTAGTTTTCTGCGAAGTTCAGAGGAGCACCAGGCTGAACGAGGATGGCCCCCCTCATCCAGCCCAGCACCAGGAGTGGACCAGGCCCGGGGAGTGCCCTGGACTGAGGACAGTCCCCTGCCCCGCCGTAGACAGTCTGCTGCCCCGCAGCCTGGCCAGGACCATAGACCCGCCCTCCACCAGCATCTGTCCTGCAGGCACCCTGTGAGCAGAAGGCTCAAAACCCCGTCCATCTTCTTTCCCTTTGTCAATATTATGCAAAGTTGCTTGGAAGACAAACAGATACAACCACTAACTGGGCCGGATCCTCCGGTCAGGAAATTCCTGAGCTCACGTGTCTGCAGGGAGGAGGCCCCCCAGAACGCACCCCCTCACGCTGCATTCAGGACCCGCTTCCGCCTGTTCCCACAGCTGCTGGGCTGAGCGGGGGCCGTGGCTGTGGGCTGGACGCCGGACGCGGTGGAACAGGCAAACGTTGGGCGTCAAGGTCAAAGCAGGCGGCCCTCCACTCACTTCCTCCCGACAAGAGGAGCCGATTTGGGCCTCTGCTGCTTGCTCAGCGGATTTGAGAGCCGGTGGGTTTTACGAGAGACTTGAATCCTCTTCCCAGAGGCTGAATCCCATGGACAGAGGAGCCTGGCAGGCTACAGTCCCTGGGGCGCAAGCGTCGGACACAACTGAGCGACTAAACCACCACTGCCCAGAGGCTAACCCAGGCACAGGGCTGGTCTGGCAAGGAGCTCCTGGTTTGGCCGGTCATGCAATTGAAGCAGAGAAGCAGCAGGAGATCTGCCACCTTGAGGGGTTTCCTGGTCTTGTCACCCAAGGCCCCCCACCCCGCCATCTGCTCGGGGTCCTTACTTGATGGAGAGGACGCAACAAACCTACAAGATTAAAAGGCAATTTCTGTTCATTTGCAAGATACACAGATCCTGCTGAGGATTCCTGCGTGGCCGCGTCAGTGCAGAGGACGACTTGCTGGGACAGAGGCCGCTGTGCCTTCCACGCTGGGGGCTGCCGCCTGCCTGAAAAATGTGGGTCTGGGGTCCCGACTGGAAGCTCTCTAGGCTGACGCCCTTGGTACTCCCTCCTGTTAGCGCTGGAATTAAGGGAAGTGTTAGTCACTCAGTCGTGTCTGACTCTTTGTGACTCCATGGACTGTAGGCTGCCAGACTCCTCTGTCTGTGGGATTTTCCAGGCAAGAATACTGGAGTGGGTTGCTGTGCCCTCCTCCAGGGGATCTTGCTGACCCAGGGATCAAACGCAGGTCTCTTGCATTGCAGGCAGATTCTTTACTGACTGGGCCACCAGGTAATTAAGGGAACTGAGGCTCAAAAAGGTCAGATGCTTGAGGTCACCTGAGAGTGGGAGTGGGTGGGATTGTTTGTACTTTGTGCCGACGGCTCCAGGGTTCTCCAGAATGCCCGCTGGGGAGCCACAGCACGTGCAAAAGTTCAGGGCTTTGCCTGGGAGAGAATCAGGTTGTTTCCACCCATTCTTATGCATACCGCGTGGCTTTTCTCTGTCCTCCTGACCCTGCCCGGTGACGCAGCTCCTACCAGCCCTGCAAAGCAGTCAGGCAGCGCTGCGAAGGGGTCCGTGGGCTCCACCCCCAGCACACGTGTGATGGCAGAACCCGGCTGGAAGGACCCGTGCCCCGCTCCATGGTGTGAGCTGAACGGAGGTGGGGGTCAGGGTGCTTCGAGGGCAGTGTTGGCTGGCTCCCGGTCACTAGTGAAGTGAACCATTTTCCGAAGTTTGAGGGACAGGGGTGTGTGTGTGTCCTGTGGCCCTTTGACTGTGACCCTGGGCCGTCTTTGACAGGCAGGGGACCTCTTGTCTTGGCTCGCCCTGAGTGTCCAGCCATCTGTTCTGGTGCAGTCACGGGTGAGCAGAAACAGGACTATAGGCTCCCCTGTGTCCCCCTACGCGGCCAGTCAGAGGAGGGCTCCCTCCCCACCCTGCCCAGCAGGCTGCCCACTGGGCAGCCGTCCTACCCGAACCTATTAATAGCCTGTTTCCAGTAGATTCCCCGTCAAGCGGGGCCTCATTTTTAGCAGCTCCCTGTTACAATTGTAGGAAAAGTTCCCTTTGAACGTCTTCCTGCCAGAGGATGGTTCAGCCCTGCTCCCGTGTGCCGGGCGGGTGCCCCTCCACATGCTC
>SJYV01010156.1:528510-565811 GCA_006410875.1 Neotragus pygmaeus | reverse complement strand
GACTGTCTGTCTGGGAGCCGCCTGGATGAGCATCTGGGGAGGGAGTGGGGGGGTGCCCTGCCGAGCTCACGGGACTCATGTCTCCTCCCTGGAGCCTGGTTTATCACACCTTCAGGTTCATCTGGAGATGGGCCCCCTGCCAGGTGGCCACCTCCTTGGAGGGCCCTCGCCTGCCCCCACCAGAGAGAAGCAGCTCTTGGGAGAAAACCAGGCTAAGTCACATTCACATCAGAGGTGCCTGGGGCCTGGCGCCCTGTGCTGAGCAGGAGTGACCTCTGCCATGGGGACTCCTCCCCCGATGGGCTGGCTGTACTCTTCTGCTTTTTCCTCCACATGGGCAGTTACCCCTCCATTCAGTGGGGTTCCTTCTGGGCTCTGCTCTCTGGGCTGGAGTTTGGGGCTGGAGGCTGAGCCGAATCCCCTGGGCTTCCTACGGCGCCATCGGCAGTTTCCTGGCCTGGATGCTGGGTCTGGAGTGGGACCTGGGGAGGAGCAAGCAGGCCTGGGTCCAGCAGCTTTGTCCTGTTCCAGAGTGGCCTGAATCTTGTAGGTTATGCTGACCACAGGCGGTGATGTGAAATTTGACTCCTGACTATGCATGCTCAACACAAAATCTTCCTTCATTCAGAAAGTTACTTTCATATACAAAAATATTAATAAGTGAAAATTAAAACCAAATCTATCTTTCACTTTCAAAAGATCTAAAAAATACAAAAAAGACACAGACTCCCAGCCCCTAGGAACATGGAACATCTAATGCTTCCTGGGTTTCTCATCCTCACAGAGCGGGGGCAGGGTGTGGGTGGAATGTGAGGCTGAAAGGACCTCCTTCCCTGCTGGGGGGTTGTGGGGTCGCAGCCCTGCTCTCACCGTGGTGGCTTGGGGCTGAAGGGCTCTGGCAGAGAGAGCGTTTATTTTTATAGCATCACTTCCTTACTCCCCCAAACGATAACTGTTTGGATTATTTATTATTAAATCAGAGGGGGCAGGAACCTCAAATCTAATTTGGTTTTCACTGTTTGCACACTCTTTGTTTATCTTTCATTCATTACTGAGCTTGAGAAAGTATGAGAGAGAACTGGACATTCGATCCACTTTGTCTGCGAGTTTCCTTCGGCTGGTTCTCAGCTGCAGCACTTCTTTCTCGGCTACTCGTGTTATTGAAACAACAGTGTTTATCCACGAATACTCCAAAATGCAGAAGGAAAAGCCCGGCAGTAAAACACGCAAGGAATCATTCCACATGTACTGTGCCCCGAGGGGCCCAGGGAGCAGACAGCCTACACAGGCGTCAGCCTTGCAGGTGAACCCCTTGAAAGAAGTACCCTGTTTAGTATGAGGACTTTAGGGGCTAGCCCAGAGTGACAACACGGAGCATCCTGAACACCCCTGCTCCCACAGACCCACTGAAGGGACATCTCCACATGGGGTAATTCCTCTAAACCAAACAACCCAGTCAGGGAGCCCATCGGGGTTTGACAGGCGGACCCTCCTGCTGAGGACCCTCTGCACAGCATCTGTGCGCTTTAAATCTGCCTTAAAACTGAGAACCAGGAAAAAAACAGAACAAAACAAGGTCTGGCAGTGAACGCCCAGGTGGACTGAAAACAAGCAAAGAAAGAGGGAGAAGGTGACCTGGCTGGGTTCAGCCTCTGTAGCGACTCCTCCGTGAGCCAGACTCCCTTCCCCGGCCGTCCTCCTCCGAGGGAGGGGCACTGCCCACGTGGCAGGGCCTGGAGCCAGACCCCGAACCTTCCGCCGCTTGACCGACCCGGCCGGCAGCCCTCCTTGGAAGCCCTCCTGCTCATCACTGAGTGCAAGGAAACGAGCTGCCTTTTGCTAAGACGATGGGGCGAGGATTCTGTGTCAAGATGCTGTGTAAGAAGCTGCTTTCGGTTTTCCTGTGAATATGTGTCTACGTTCAGGGTGTGCTCTATGGCACAGAGGCAGCCCCAAGGGCCAGATCACAGTTACAGCCACAGAATGAGCTAAGCTCAGGTCAACAAGTGTAAATAAATATCCAGGCCCATGGGCCAGCCCAGCCCTGAGATGACTGAGTTCCATATAAAGGCTTCATTGAAGCCTTTCAGGACAAGATTGCAAAACCCCCAAGTCGGCAGTGTTGCTAAGAGAGTCCAGTAAACAAAACCCTGGACATTACAGGGCCCGCGCCCTCTGCCAGCCTGCCCACTGGCTTCGATTCATCCTCAGTCCACATCAATGTCCAGAGTTCAGAACAAGATGTTTGGGGAAGGATGAGAAGCACGGATTGTAATAGTCCTGGTGAGGTGGGTTTCAGTAGTGATTGGGTGGAGGTGACGTGGCTGCCGCCTAGCTTGTCCCGAGGGGTGGGGGTGTCGGCCATCTACCAACTCATGACCAGTCCTCTCTGACTTGGTTCAGAGTCTGGACTGGTGTGTCTGGCCCACCAGTGGTTTCCAGAGACCCTCTGAGACACTGATGGTTGAGATGCTTTGCTGGGCAGATCCTAGAGACCAAGACTCGCAGATTCTCAGAGTTCAAGCAAGTCTTAGAGATTAGGAGCAGAGTTCCAGGACTGGGCAGCAGAAAGAGGAAAAGTGAGGATTTCAGCATCTTGGGTAGAGTGGCTGTGTTTGCTTGGGATTTAATCATAAGAACAAGTTCTGTTCCGAGGACTTGGTTGGCATGAGTGTCCAAGGAATGACTTTGTCAAAGGTGACAGGTGGGAAAGAAATGGTTCTGGAAATGGGCCCATAAAATGTGTCTGTCATCCAATGTACAGCGCTTGCGTGCTCCACCCAGGGACCCCTTGCAGGTGCTGACCCCTCCTGGGCCTCTGCGGACGGCGGCACCCCCCACCCTTCCCCTATACATCTGTGTCCTGTGCTGTTCCCAGGACTGGCGTTGGGTCATGGGAGGGTAGAGGGCTATAGTGGACTGGCAGCAGCCTAGCCTCAAGTGGGATGTGGCGGAAGAGGAGAGCTTCTAGCCCCATCATCCTCAGAGGAGGGCCCTGGAGTCAGAGCCCACTGGGCTGGTGACATTAGCAGTTGGGGGTTCTGTCCTTGAAATGAAACTAGAGAGAGAATGGAAGATTTTCTGGTCCATGCTTTAGAATTAGAGAGCATCCTTTCAGAAGTCCATACAGAGCCTGTCACCGCTCACGGAGGCCCTGCTTCCCCAGAGACGGTGACTCAAGGGGTTCTTGAAGCACTGGTCGGTTTGCATTTCTAATTTCTTCTCCATGGCAGAGCTTGGAGACAAAGTTTTAAGCTGGTGTATGTTTAAGTATGGAAGCATTTGTATTTGTGTCCACAGTTTTGTGATGTCATGTGCAAATGCACTTAACTGAAATCTAAGACCGTATCTGTGTGTTTGTCCATTTGTCTCAAAGACACACTCAAACACGTTTGTAAAGTATAATTTTCATCCATTTAAGTACAACCAAACCATGTCACCAGTCACAGGCAAAAATGAGAAAGAGCAAAAGACATTTTAAAGTAAACTTTTTAAGAACAATTTGGAACTTACAGGAAACTTGCCAGGGTTGCACCAAGGCCCCATTCAAATGTGTCCAAGTGTTGCAACAACAGCCTTCATCAGCATCAGGCCCACTGCACCCTTCTCCCGGCTCCTCGCCCTCCTTCCATCTAGAACAGCGTCTCTGTGTTTCCTTGACTTTTGTGATTGTAAACATTAAGAAAAAATCAATGCTAGTAATTTTCCAGAATACTACTCCATTTGAGATGATCCAGAGTTTGCTCATGATTAGACCTGGTCTGTACATGTTTTGGCCAGAATATCAAAGCAATGATCTTATCAGGTGGCAATCGATGTTGACTTTTCTTGTTACTGAATTTGACCACATGATTAAGAAGTTCTGTGCCTGCTTCTTCCACCATGACGCCCCTTCAGTATATCCATAAGTGTTCTGAAGGTGCCCTTGTCTCATGCCTCACTAATTGGTGTTTCTTGCCAAAATAGCTGAGCACCAAAGTGTAGCAAGACATCTTGGAATACCAAGTCAAGTGGGCCTTAGGAAGCATCACTACAAACAAAGCTAGTGGAGATGATGGAATTCCAATTGAATTATTTCAAATCCTAAAAGATGACGCTGTGAAAGTGCTGCATTCAATATGCAAGCAAATTTGGAAAACTCAGCAGTGGCCACGGGACTGGAAAAGGTCAGTTTTCATTCCAATCCCAAAGAAAGGCAATGCCAAAGAATGCTCAAACTACTGCACAATTACACTCATCTCCCACGCTAGCAAAGTAATGCTCAAAATTCTCCAAGTGAGGCTTCAGTAATACGTGAACCATGAATGTCCAGATATTCAAGCTGGATTTAGAAAAGGCGGAGGAACCAGAGATCAAATTGCCAACATCCACAGGAATATACAAAAAGCAAACATCTACTTTTGCTTTATTGATTATGCCAAAGCCTTTGACTGTGTAGATCACAACAAACTGTGGAAAGTTCTTCAAGAGATGGGAATACCAGACCATCTTACCTGCCTCCTGAGAAATCTGTATGCAGGTCAAGAAGCAACAGTTAGAACCGGACATGGAATAATAGACTGGTTTCAAATTGGGAAAGGAGTATGTCAGGAATGTCTATTGTCACTCTGCTTATTTAACTTATACACAGAGTACATCATGCAAAATGCCGGGCTGGATGAAGCACAAGCTGGGATCAAGATTGCTGGGAGAAATATCAATAACCTCAGATATGCAGATGATACCACCTTTATGGCAGAAAGTGAAGAGGAAATAAAGAGCCTCTTGATGAAAGTGAAAGAGGAGAGTGAAAAAGTTGGCTTAAAACTCAACATTCAGAAAACGAAGATCATGGCATCTGGCCCCCTCACTCCATGGGAAATAGATGGGGAAACAGTGGAAAGTGACAGACTTTATTTTAGGGGGCTCCAAAATCACTGCAGATGGTGACTGCAGCCATGAAATTAAAAGACGCTTGCTCCTTGGAAGAAAGGCTATGATCAACCTAGATAGTATATTAAAAAGCAGAGACATTCCTTTGCGGACAAAGGTCTGTCTAGTCAAAGCTATGGTTTTTCCGTAGGCATGTGTGGATATGAGAGTTGGACCATAAAGAAAGCTAAGTGCTAGAAATTTGATGCTTTTGAACTGTGGTGGTAGAGAAGACTCTCAAGAGTCCCTTGACTGCAAGGAGATCCAACCAGTCCATCCTAAANTAACCAACCTAGATAGCATATTGAAAAGCAGAGATATTACTTTGCCAACAAAGGTCCGTCTAGTCAAGGCTATGGTTTTTCCAGTTATCATGTATGGATATGAGAGTTGGACTGTGAAGAAAGCTGAGCACTGAAGAATTGATGCTTTTGAACTGTGGTGTTGGAGAAGACCCTTGAGCGTTCCTTGGACTGCAAGGAGATCCAACCAGTCCATTCTAAAGGAGATCAGTCCTGGGTGTTCATTGGAAGGACTGATGCTGAAGCTGAAACTCCAATACTTTGGCCACCTCATGTGAAGGGTTGACTCATTGGAAAAGACTCTGATGCTGGGAGGGATTGGGGGCAGGAGGAGAAGGGGACAACAGAGGATGAGATGGCTGGATGGCATCACTGACTCGATGTACATGGGTTTGGGTGAACTCCGGGAGTTGGTGATAGACAGGGAGGCCTGGCGTGCTGCAATTCATGGGGTCGCAAAGAGTCGGACACGATTGAGTGACTGAACTGGTGTCAATTTCTTTAAAATCAAGCTGGAAGTTTGTTAAGTGTAGCAGGAAGTCTATCATTTTACTTTAAATTGATTGGTAGTTTTGAATCTAAAGTGTGTCTTCGTGTAGACAGTATGTTATTGGATCATGTTTTCCTTTTAATTCACTCTATCAATATTTTTCTTCTGATTGGGGTGTTTAACTTATTTGCATTAAATACAGTTAGTAATAAGGTAGGCTTTATAGCTTCCATTTTCCTATTTATTTTCTTTCTGTGTTGTGTGCTTTCTGTTCTTTTTTCTCTACTAGTTTTAATTATTAACATAATTTAAAACAGTGTAGTCCAGAAACATACCAACTTAAATTCAATAGACTGCAAAATCTTTGCTCCAATACTCCAGTATAGCTGTATATCTTCCACTCTGTTTTGTGCTATTACTGTCATGTAAGTTACATTTTTATACATTATGAGCCCGTCAACATATTTTAGTAATGTGTACTATATCTTTTAAATCATCTGGTGAAGAAATGAGTTACAAACGAACATATAGTTACACTGTCTTTCATATTTACCATTGTAGTTGAGTTTTAATGTGCTGCTGCTGCTGCTGCTAAGTCCCTTCAGTCATGTCCGACTCTGCGACCCTAGAGATGGCAGCCCACCAGGCTCCCCCGTCCCTGGGATTCTCCAGGCAAGAATACTGGAGTGGGTTGCCATTTCCTTCTCCAATGCATGAAAGAGAAAAGTGAAAGTGAAGTCGCTCAGTCGTGTCTGACTCTTAGCGACCCCACGGACTGCAGCCTACCAGGCTCCTCCATCCATGGATTTTCCAGGGAAGAGTACTGGAGTGGGGTGTCATTGCCTTCTCCATTTAATGTGCTCTCCTTTCCTAATAAGCCTTTGAATTACAGTTTCATGTCTTATCATTTCAGCTTAAAACACCTCTCTCAGTATTTCTTGTAAGGCATGACTCCTAGTGCCAAATTCTCTCAGTTATCGTTTATCTGGGCACGTCTTAATTTCTCTTTCATTTTTGAAGAATAATTTTGCAGGTGGAATTGCCAGTTAGCTGATCTTATAAAGGATTGTTATGAATTGTCTCTATGTGTTAGTTGCTCAGACGTGTCTAACTCTTTGCTGCCCCATGGGTTGTAGCCTGCTAGGCTCCTCTGTCAGTGGAATTCTCAGGGCCAGAATACTGAAATTGGTAGCCATCCCCATCTCCAGGGGATCTTACTGACCCAGGAATGTCTGTGTGGGCCTCTTGTAGTCAGAAGGCTCCTTAAAGGTGGATGAGGGCTAAGGAGAAGGTTGTGTGATGTGATGTAGGAAGAACCCAGCCCTACACTGCTTGCTGCCTGTGAGGGTGAGGGGCTGTAAGCGGAGGAGGAGGGCAGCCTGCAGAGGCTTCACAAGCGAGGACACAGGTAGTCCCAGATCTAGAGAGAAGTGCAGTCAGCTCTGCCACCATTTGTATTTCAGCCGGTGAGACCCATATCAGATCCCTGACCTGCGGAAACACAAAATGATAAATCTGTGCAGTTTTAAGGCACCAGGTATGTGGTAACATGTTACAGCAGCAATAAGAAACTGATACACGGGAGACTGGAAAGGGCCAAGGTAGAACGCCACAGTGCTCACTGTTGTACCTGAAATTCAGCCATCTTTCTTGAATAAACAGGCCTTGGGTTGCTGGATCCTCTGCACAACCTTCAGAGTTCTGAAAAGGCTTAGTTTGCACTTTTCCCCAGTGTTCCTGTGGCTTTTATGAAAGAGTGAGTCTGGGAGATTCCTGTCTGCCTTTCCAGGGTTGCTTCCACAGGACGACAGTTTAACTGGGGTTTGCTGAAGGGCTGGGAGGTCTGCAGGAAGTTTACAAACGACTTTTCTTTCAGGAGGTAGGATGGCCAAGGAAGCCTCCAGGCCTTCATCCAAAGCGTTTGACTTAAAGCAATCCTGTTTTTATCTGTTTAATGAACTGGGCTTACATTTAAATTTTGTTGCAGAAGTTTTTTACGTATTGAAAATAAACAAATCTGAAAACTCTACTCTGTTCTCTTGCACCATCTTCTCACCCAGTTCTTATAACTACAAATGAGATCTGTTAGCAAATTGCAGGATGGATACCTCCTCTGTGGGGGCTGTGCTTGCTCACCGTGAATCACTGTGTTGTTCTGAGCAGAGATGCTAATAACTGGTTCCAGGTATGGAACACGCATACAAGCAGGTTGTCCCTGGGAGATGCAGTCATCCATGACCTGGAGACAAGGCTAGGATGTGGGAGAGTGAAGAATATCGATCTGACTTGAAGAGGCAAGATGATAGCATGTGAAAAATAACAACTCAAGACGTCAGAAGCAATGGTCACATTCTACGAAGTTCTCGAGTGAACAGAGGCACATGTGGAATGTTAGAGCTGATGCATCCACAGAGGTCTTATGGGTCCACAGAGGTTGTCACATGGTCCATCCCGTGGTTTCAGAGTCAGCTCTCTGTTTTTAAGTTCTGTAGTTAGTGGTGGCTTAACACAGCTCCATAAGAACCAGGGCAGAGTCCACAGTGTGCTGAAGCACCCGCTGGGGAGGGGTCTCGGGCAGGAAGGCTAAAGGCACCATCCAGAAGCAGATGTCTGTGACCGTGAGAAATACAGGATTGTGACATTGTGATCTACCGGTTTCACCCTCAGACATATTTAAATTCCATTTCTGATCACTAGCTGTGTGACCCTGGGGCATCATAGTGTAACATCTCTGAGGCTTGCTTCACTGTTCTCAAAGGAAAGCTATCCTTGTCTCTTAGGAGCAGTGGGATAATACATGTAAAGCTGGGCTTCCTTTCCCTGTTGGATGAGATTTGGGGCAAAAATGCCAACCATGGAAACTAGTTTCTGCTGCTGCTGCTGCTAAGTCGCTTCAGTCGTGTCCGACTCTGTGCAACCCCATAGACGGGAGCCCACCAGGCTCCCTCGTCCCTGGAATTCTCTAGGCAAGAAAACTGGAGTGGGTCGCCATTTCCTTCTCCAATGCATGAAAGTGAAAAGTGAAAGTGAAGTTGCTCAGTCGTGTCTGACTCTGAGCGACCCCATGGACTGCAGCCTATCAGGCTCCTCTGTCCATGGGATTTTCCAGGCCAGAGTACTGGAGTGGGTTGCCATTGCCTTCTCCGAGTTTCTGCTAGAAAAAGTAATATATAAATGCATAGGAATAGTGTGGCATCAGTTATGGTACCTGTACATCTAGCCATTATGTTCAGGTGATAATTTCTGGGTGGATTTCTGAGTATGTGCCTGTGTGCATGCTCAGTCGTGTCTGACTCTTTGTGACCAATGGACTGTAACCTGACAGGCTCCTCTGTCCATGTCTTTGGGGTCAGAGGTCATAGGGGAAGTGTGACACTGGGAAGGAAGAAAATCACCCTTCCCCCTGTGACCTCTGACCTCAAACACAAGGACTTTGGTCTCCCTATTCCAACCACCACCCCAATCATTTCACAGCAACTGAGGATAGAGATGATGCAGGAGGTGACCTACCCCTAGTTCTAACACCCTGTGGAAGTACTGAAACCAAGGCATACTGCAATCAGAGGGTGAGTCCCTGACTCAGGATGAGGATGTTCTGGGATATGTGTGTGGGTGGGAAACCTTAGTTCTTCTGAAGAGCAGAGCCAACATCTGGGGTATGGGAAGGGCTTAAGGGACCCTCCTCTGTCCCCAGACATCAGTGCACAAGACCCACAGGGAGCCCTGTTGGAAACATTGTCCCGGACCCCACCGTCTGCTGAGATGCTCTGGGATTCATCTTTGAGCAAGTGTCCCAGGCGGTCTGGAGCCACCCAGGGAGGAGCCAGAAGCCTGTGGCTTTACCTGACACTCACATTACCTGGATGGGGCTGTGGGCTGGGAGGCTGGGCCATTGTGAGGGCCACAGTCCATCCTCAGACCCGGCTGCTGCCCATTGTTTCATCCGGACCCAGGAGGACTCCTTCTGGTTTATGTTTTGAGGAAAAGAGGCTTAAAGCAGAATTTGAAGGAAGCTGCCAAGCTGATAACTTTGCAAAGAAAACAAATGTAACTCCAATGTGTTGGATTCAAGGTCTGCACTGACTCCTTGAAGGTTGGTTGGAGAGATGGGGTGGGGAGACTGTCCCCCACCTGCCCCAGGGCAGTCTTGGGTTCCCTTGCAGGCTCCATCCTGACCTGATTGGCTGCACAGGCATGGGGGGCCACCCTTGCCCGCCCACCCCAACCCAGAGTCAGGCTTTTAGCCGGAGCACTGGCAGCTGTGAGGTGTCATTACTGATGGGGTAACACCCTGCCTGACCTGGGCCAGGCTCATATCCTTTATGTTCTGAAATGACATTTTCCCCTCCTCACTTGGTTTTAATTCTGAAAATCATTTTTAATACCAGAGAACAAGATAGAATAAAATATAAATAATTACCATACTGGGTAAAGATGTCATTCTGATGAGACCTTAAATCAGAAGTTAGTCATCATTGTTAGAAAGCTGAAAATGTGCCTTTGGTGGAGTAGCTTAATCTGTTCCCTTCTTGAAGGCTCGGTCAAAGTTGGAGGACTTTGTGCAAACACTGGTGTCCCTGGGCCTTGTTTGGACCGAATCAGCACAGTGATGGGGGAGGGCGGCATGCCTGCCCCTCTTTTTCTTGCAATAACACTCTGCTGACAGCCAGTATCTCGGGGTGTGGCAGAGGTGAGATGCGAGAATGATTCATAAAAAGGATCCCACAGGCTGGTTCCCGTGGGATTCCCAAGCCGCGTGGGAAAGTGTAGGCGTGGGGCTGGTGGGGGGAGTAAGAGGCCCAGACCCACCCTCTGCAGTCCTCAAGTTTATCATCAGAAAGGTGGGGATGTCCAGTCTGGGTGTGTCCAGTTTTTATCACACCTTCAATATGTTTTAAGACAGACAAATGGCAGGGCTTTGAGAGCACTGTGGCAGTTCATCTTTTAGAGACAACCAAACACTTTAAAGGGCTTCTCAGGTGACATTAGTGGTAAAGAGTCAACCTGCCAATGCAGGAGAGTAAGAGACATGGGTTTGATCCCTGGGTGGGGAAGATCCCCTGGAGGAGGGCATGGCAACCCACTCTAGTATTCTTGCCTGGAGAATCCTATGGACAGAGGAGCCTGGGGGGCTACAGTCCACGGGGTCACAAAGAGTCAGACACGACTAAAGCAACTTAGTATGCATGCATGCATGTGCGCTTTAAAACCAAGTTTCTAAACTGGCCATCAGCACATGCCAGAAAACTGACGGTGGTGGAAATTTGTCTTCTTTTGTATTACCCACTTTTTAAATTAAAAAAATTTTTTTTTTACTTTATTTTACTTACCCACTTTTATACTTAAAAATATGTTTACATTTAAATTTTAGCTATTTAGTCTTTAATGTGAAATTTTGAAACCTAGATGGTAGTTCTTTGAATAAAGATGATTTTGTGAGTCCCTAGTTTCAGATTTGGGATGATTTGGTTGTAATACATGTGTTGGCAGAAATAAAAGACGTTGATTAATTTTTATAAAAGAAATTAAACTGGTTTTGCTTTCCTCTAAAAGGTTTAGAATGATATTAAAATGTGACTTAAAGTCCTCTGCACTTAAATAATAATACTTCATCGTCAGTGGAGATCACCTCTTGGACCTCTTGGATCTTTTGTGTGTGGCTGTCTTTTGTTTCAAATTAAGTTTGATGGGGAGGTATGTGGGAAATATCTGAAATTTTTCCTCTGTCTACTGTTCTGAATCCAACTTGCTGACACCCTGTAAATAACACTGACTGGTGGGCCAGTCCCAGTAGAACTGACATGTCAAAGTGGCCACAGAATCTCCCATCTTGTCTTGTCTCAGCCTGGTTCCAAGGATGAATATTCCAATTCACGTCCAGGTCTGTTTACCTCTTCTCTGTGGCAACAGACTCTTCCCTGGTGGCTCAGATGGTAAAGAATCTGCCTGCAATGCAGGAGATGTGGGTTCAATCCCTGGGTCAGGAAAATCCCCTGGAGAAAGGAATGGCAACCCATTCCAGGCCTAGGAAATCCCATGGAAAAAGGAGCCTAGAGAGCTTCAGTCCATGGGGTCGAAAAGAGTTAGAGATGACTTAGTGACTCACACACACACACACAGACTCTTCACATGTATATTTAAAGCACAGAGTATTTTCTATGCTAAAGTTTTGGGGAACGTGTGGACTTAGGGGTCCTACTTGGCCCCCCCCATTGTCCACGCCCCAACCTGTAGCTCCCGCTTCACAGCAGGCACCCAGTGATATTTGTAGAACAACTAGATGTAACATGTAATGACTTCATTCTGTCAACAGTCAGTTGATGAAGAAGTTGGAAAGTTTGGGAAAAGAGGCTTAGGGAGCAGGCAGGGGTGGGGGAGTGCTTAGGCCTCAGTGGTCTCTGTCCCCAGCCCCCTCCCCCCACCAACCCCTGGGCCTTGCACTAGGGGAGGATTTCAAAGCAGTAAGCAAGCCAACCTTAGTTCCTTTCTCTTTAAATAGCATATACATATATGTGTATGTATATAACATGTATGTAGTGAAATAATACTTCATATTGACATATCTCTTCCTGGAAACGCCCCTGTGAGGGGTACAAGAGAAGTCAGGTGGCCCCAGTGGCTAGGACCTGCTTCTTTCAGGCCATGGACTCTGCAGTTGAGGCTCGTTAAATGATCTAAGCATATGACTTGGCTACTTCAGAAACATATCAAGGCTTAGACCCCTGCTCCTAAGTTCCTACTTTTCAAAAAGAAAAAAATGTTCTAAAGAAAATAGAATGGTCTCAACGTCAAGTTTTTTGTTGTGCTTCTACATATTTTTTTCATTTTACAAAAGAGTATTAAATGTGTATTGCTTTTATGCACTACAATTAATCAGGCAGGAACCCCAATAAATGTCATTTCCCAGGACAGACTCAGACCGCGAGGTTATGCCAGCTTCCAGCCTGTTGACAGCGTGAGAACATCTTGCAGAGTGTCGGGCGGGCAGGAGCATCACCTGCCCTGTGCACGTCACCTGGATGGCGGCTCCAGAGGTGGGGGAACCTGTTCATCGGGTGAGCGTGTGAGCAGGTGTGGACCGTGCATTTCCCAGGAGGCTGGCTGGTCTGTGCAGGTGGATAACTAGTTCACAGAGTTAAATTTGGCTCCTGCACCTGCTAGGCTGTGAACTCTCATTTCCCAAGGGCTGTGCCATCACCAGGGAAGCTGGGACCTCTTGACCTGGAATCAGATGCCATGGAGGCTCTGTGCCCCGTGACTATTTAATAAACTCACAGATCGGAGCAGCGTGTTTCACACCTTCTGAGGCCATCATGTAGAGGATGGAGCAAGGCTGAGATGAGACTCCCCCGCCCCAGCCCAGGTGATCCCAGCTGTGTATGTGGCCTGTGGGGCATCCGTTGTCAAAATGCAAAAGAGTGTTTGGAAAATGCCCATTTGGGGGAATGCTTTTCTTCTCTTCCAAACTCATGTCGCTGGGACGATGGGTCAGCTCTGAGTTGTGGGGCCCTCTGAGCTGACATGTGTTGGGGAGGACATGACTTTGCCTCAAGAATCCACAATTTTGGGGCTTTGGGATGTCTCTGAGAAAGACAATAACACCAGCATCAGCCAGAATGCCCTGTCCCAGGCACACTCGGCCTCGGCCTTGTGGGGACCCTGGGCTAAGGGTTGCAGGTGGGGATGGAGGGACCTTGCTGGGCCCTGCGGGATGCCGGAACTCAGGTGTTGGTGCATTTGGTTATTATGTTTGAACTGGAGTTGGGAAAAGGACCCAAGTGAGACAATGTGATGCCTTTTCAGGTTAACATGGGCTGAAGCTCTTTTGATCTGTAGCATGTGAATTCCTTGGTTCCTCAATTTCCTGTGATGCCTGCAGTATCTGTGTGAGCTGACTGAGTCCCAACAAGCTAGTGGAAAAGTAGCCAGGATGGTGCTCCGCTTCAAATAGAGGAAGCATTTTGGGGCTTGGGTCCTTGTCTTGTTGTGTGTTGGTTACGCTGTGTGCTGGTTTTAATGGCTGTGCTCTTGTGAGAAAGGCTGATACTTACTGAGATCCTGGACTTCTACAAAGTGCCATTAAACAAATAATCTTGTTAAAATCTCATAAGGAAACCCCTGGAATAAGTAGTTTTTAATTTCACTGTTCTGCAGATGAAGAAACCAGTGCTGAGGGATGGATGGCCCGAGGCCGCAGAGCCGGCTCGGCAGGGCTGACCCGCGTCTGGCTGGGCTCTGCGGGCTGAGCCTGGGCCAGGCAGTGAATGGGGCAGGGGGGCCTTCAGGCGGCCAAGGGGTGACTTGTCTGATTGGTGCCTCCTTCTCTATTAAATAAAACAAATTTCCAACAAGTACATTTTGGGTGTATTTGATGCACATTTTGTTCCCCTTTATATTGATCTTTATTTCTTCCGGGGGCCCTGATTGAGGAGGCTAGTTTCTGGAGGGAAAAGAGCCCTGCCCCTCTGCAGGTGCTCCTGAAGCCTCGGGTTGGTTCTCCCAGGAGTGGGTGCAGCAGCGTTGTTCTGGGGTGCTGCAGGGGCAGAACTGTGAAGCCCCCCAGTGTTCCACCTGCCCCTTCCCCTACCTGCCCTGCGCCAAACACACACATTCAAACCCTAACTCCCGGGTGATGGTGTGTGGACGTAGCTACCCTGTGCAGATGGTCCCTCCAGACGCGGCACACTGTGGGAGGCTTCAACAGTGGACTTCCGGGAGGGACACACATTCAGTCCTTAACATGGAGACTCAGCTGAAATCCTGTGAAAACTTTCTTGTTCGGATTTCACTTTTGCTATTAAATCTTACGTGGGTAACAACTCAAACCAAAGTATGGGAAAGCCGGACAGGCTGTTCAAAATCCCTGTGGCTCAGAAATGCCTTTATCCTCAAAATGGAGATTCTTCTAGGCCATCCGTTAACGGAGACAGGGCCTTTGAGTATTCTGAGCAGTTTGAAGGAAATCGGCCCTATAAATTTACTCAACAGTTTGCTCTCTCAAAGCAGACTCCCTAACTCGGTTTTCCATATAAACCTATTCCCACAGGAGTTAATATCTTCTGTTTCTCCCAAATGCAAGCAATTCCACTGTCAGTAAAGTAAAAAAGAGATTTTCTCACGGAGTCAGCAGCTTGTATGCATGAACAATGGACTCTGGTGTTGGGGGCTGCGGGTGTAGCCCCCCCACTTGCAACCCTGGGTCTTGGGGGTGCTGCTGGTGTCTTGGGTGAAGGGCAGCCAGCTCTCATCAAGGCACATTTGAACAGCTGTGACATGTCCAAAACTCGCCGTTGGCACGAGCAGGGGTGACACTGGCCCTGAGGATGAAATGAGAGGATGCAAGTGTGAGCTACAGCTCTGGCCAGCAGACACCGCGGACTGGCCTCTGGCTGCAGAGTAGGGGACATGCTTGCCAGGCAGCAGGTCTAATGGGGCGGGGGGACCGGAATCAGGGAAGTGGACCCCATGGCCTGGGTGGGGTGGAGGATGCCTGGTGCCGGCATATGTCAGGGGATGTGGGACTTACCCCAGAACTGGGGCAAAATCCAGATGTCGAGCTGCCAGTCAGAGGAAGACATCCACTAGGACTCTCGGCATGCAAGGTAACACCAGTAGGAGCTCCCTGGACGCAGTATCATCATGAAGACTGAGGCCCAGGTTCTGGGAAGCGATCATGATGGCAAATACCCAACTATCACGTAACCCGGTTCAGCACACAGGTATACATGCTGATGTAACAATGAGCAAAGCTCAGGAAGTGAAACTCACAGGAGAATTAAAGTACTTCAGTATGATCAGTAGCTTCGTTAAATCATTTTTAAAAATCACTGTAAAAGAGCAAATGAGCCAAGTGCCCTCTGCTGCTTCGCCATCGACACCTCCTCACTCTAGCCCCACTTCATAGGACAGAAAATATTTGCTGAAAGCTCAGTTTCCTCTGCAAGTCAAGTTCTAATGAAAAATGTACACAAGACACAGAAGCAGTATTTATTCATTTCTACCCTAGTTTCTAAATTCTGGTAAAAAATTTTTTCCCCTAACTCATAGAAATGTATACTGTCTTGGAAAAAATTTTAAATGATGGCCACTTGCAGAATTTCTCAAAAGACTGAAATTTTGTGTGGGCATTTTCTTAGGTTTTAGATGAGAGCAAATTGACAGTGAAAAATTTTAGGTATTAGATGTATTTGTTCAGCTCCTTATTAAAAATGTAATGTGTTCTGGTCAGGGGTCGTGGTCCAGATGGGAGGAGCGTCTGTGTGTATCTTGTGTATGGAGGCCACTTGGGTCACCAGGTGCCACCATCCCGTCATGTTTCCATGGCAACTTGCACTTTCTAATTGTCCTGCGACCACTTGGGACGGTCTGCACTGATCTAGTGTTTGTTGTCCCTGTAGGCCTGCCAGGCGGGGCTGCCGATGCTGTGACAGAGAGTAGCCTCACACTTTCAGGCCCTGCTGTCTTTGCCGCTGCTGACCTGGCCATCAGATCGGCCATTTCCTTGCTGTGTGACCTGTGTTTGACTTCAANGTGTTTGTTGTCCCTGTAGACCTGCCAGGCGGGGCTGCCGATGCTGTGACAGAGAGTAGCCTCACACTTTCAGGCCCTGCTGTCTTTGCCGCTGCTGACCTGGCCATCAGATCGGCCATTTCCTTGCTGTGTGACCTGTGTTTGACTTCAACGCTCTGTCCTCCACCTGTAATGTCGGGGGTGACAGTGTCCTCTGCTCCATAAGGTCCCTATGGGCTTAAGAAGGTGATGCCCACAAACCACCTTAGATACCATGAGTCCAGCCTCAGGTACCAGTGTTGTGCCAGCGAGCTGTGGTCCTGGAGCAGCTCGGCCCAGCCGAGGGGAGGGAGTGGACCTGCACACCCACACCGGGCATCTTTAGGCCATTCAAGACCCACAGACAAGTCAAGGTCTCTTGCAAATGGCCTACTGAGGATACCTTGGAGGGCTCAGAATGGAGGATGTGTCCTGAAACACAGCAGAGGACCGCACGGCAGGTGGAGCATCACTGCCTTGGTGCCGCTTGGTCGGTTAGAGATGCTGATGGAAGCCCCACCCCGGGGCCACATCTGCTCACTGCTCACGGAGAGCAAGACCGCCCATGGGGGTCCCCGANCAGAGGACCGCACAGCAGGTGGAGCATCACTGCCTTGGTGCCGCTTGGTCGGTTAGAGATGCTGATGGAAGCCCCACCCCGGGGCCACATCTGCTCACTGCTCACGGAGAGCAAGACCGCCCATGGGGGTCCCCGAGGACCCTGAACACCAGTCTCTGGGAGCGGGGTGTCTGCAACTGGTAGTGGGTGGGGGCGTGGAGGGGAAGCCTGGGAACAGTGAAACTGATGTCCTTGCTTGCCTGGTCCTGTGCCCCTGTGGTGGGTTGCGTGGCTGCTGGGGGTGGGTGGCTAGAATCCCTGTGCACCCATTTCCCAGTCCCAGTGCAGTCTCCATCTCAAGGCCCTAATTAAGGGTAACACATCTGACCCTGCAGCTCTGGGATAAAGTGCTGTCTGCAGGTAAACCCAGTCTTGGTTCAGACTTGGTTTCTTGGCTTCAAACCTCCGCCCCCCACCTACTTGCAGGGTCCATCCACGAGGGTGAAGGATGTGAGTGAGGCTCCGTGGAGCAGCTCACAGCACTGGGGACTGCAGGCAGAAGTCCTGTGGCATGGGGGAACATGCGCTTACGCACACAGCACCCACAGCTGCGCTATCCCAGGTGCTCTGTGAGACCAGTCTGTCTCAGGCTCTTGACCTCCCGTCTTCCTGCCACTTGCTCCTGCGACCCTGAGCATCCTTGGGAAGGGCAAGGGGAACCTTCCTGCACCTGACTTAGTTCTAACATTTTCATTCCTTTCTTTGCAGGAAGTGGGCTTTGGGCCTCTCTGTTCCAGTTTCAGAGGGAAAGTTGGCTGCTCTGTGTTTATGAGTCTTCACAGGGGTTCAGAAAGGTCTTCACAAGTCGTCTCAGGGGTCTGGAAAGGTCTTTTGGATGGGGGGTGGAGGGAGTAGGTGGCACTGTTCTGGACGGCACCTTTGTGAACTGAACCTCCAGGGAAACCACAGCACTGATCGCTCTGGCGGCCGCAGACCGCAGACCGAGAATAGAGCGCTGACCACTTCCTGACAGGGTGGTTTGACTGCTGGGGCCAAGCAGGGGGCAGCTGTAGACAGAGGACTGGATCCGCCCAGGCCTCAGCCTGCACAGGACACTTGCTGACACCTGGGTTCCCGATTTCTGCACACACAGCAGGAAGGAAGATTCCAGGGCCCCTTCTCACCCACCTGGTGGCTCAGATGGTAAAGAATCTGCCTGTCAATACAGAAGACTCAGGTTCGACCCCTGGGTTGGGAAGATTTCCTGGAGGAGGGAATGGCTACCCAATCCAGTATTCTTGCCTGGGAAATCCCGTGGACAGAGGAGCCTGTTGGGCTGCAGACCATGGGGGTCACAAAGAATTGGATACAACTGAGCTACTAATACTTTCTCACCCACACTGTGCAGCTCCCATTCCAATGAAGAAGGAGGCAGCCTGGGTGCAGGTAAAGAAACCTTCAGTGATTGTTCCTTTGTCACGAATGCATGTCTCCTCTCCGGTCCTTTCTGTTCAGATGGTAAGTGGGTGTGTAGGACACAGGAGCTGTGCCCTGCTGCTTGCCCGTGTCTGCTGTGTGCCTGGCACACCTGGAGAAGGGCGCCCTCAAGCGCAGCAGAACCAGAGCGCTCCTGCCCTGAGACCTGGGAGCACTGAATTGGGGCTCTGAGCCATCAGGTTCACTGGAGACGGGCCTCACTTCTCAGCAGCCTCTGCTCCTGTCACAGGGTGGTCCTTTCCCAGCATTGAGAATGCTGTCCTGGGAACGGGGAAGACTCCAGCCCCTGGAGGAGGAGAAGGTAGTGAGGGGGTCCCTGAGTTTGGCTCCCAGGTCCACTTGCTTTTCTACTGTTTGACAGCACAGAGCAGTTAGGCATGAAAACCCAAAACTGCTTGCTTCCTAATGAAGAGAATTCAGATCACGTTGGCTGTGGAAATCCACGCTTATGAGTGGGTACTGTCCCCGTTCCCCATGAAGGATCACTCGTCAGGCTTCCGAGCCCCGGGCGTGTCCCCTGCGGGAAGCGTCTGAGCAGCAAGCATTCTTTGTGAGTGAGACAGGAGCATTGTCAGGAGCATAACTAGGCTTACAAACACCTGCTCGCCCTCCCACATCCTGCATGCAGGTACAAGTGCAGTTTTCAGCAGAGACAGGTCTATTTCCCAACAGCTCCAACAGGTAAAAACTGGCAGAAGTTCCTGGCATCACACGCCCCCTAATTGTCCTTCTAGCTGATACCTGTTCTGAGTCGCTCCAGGTGGATTTAGGATAAAGCCGTCCTGTGATTCTCCAACTGCGAGGCATTCCACGGGCCTTGCCTTTAAGCTCAGTGGTTGCACAGACCGTACAGAGGGGCTCAGAGGATCACAGGCCAAGTTGGAGGAGGGCTGCCTGGCTGTGTCGGCAGCTGACGAGCTGAGTGAACAGGTGTATGTAAAGGTGGCTCCACCTCCCAGCAGACAGCGCCCGCCCGGGACCTGCAGGTCACAGCACGCAGCCAGGGTTTCCAGAGTGAGGTGTAAAATTCCAAAGGTTTGGGTTCGGTTCAGATAAGCACCCACACGTTTGCCTCTTTGGTTGAAACCTGCCTGAAACATCTCAAACGGCCTGTTAGGTTGGGCTGGGAATCTTGAGCAGCTCCCTGTCTCCTGAGGGCTTTCAGCGCTTCCTGGAAGAGTCAGCGCAGATTAGCGTTTCCAAGTCTGAGCCCAAGATGCAGAAGTCTCAAAGCTAACTTTCTATTGTCTTGTGTCCTGAGGCAGTACTCCCTGCAGGAGCTGGGGTGCTCTGGAGAGGAAGTCGGAGCTCAGGCCTGAAGCTCCTGGCCAGGCTGGTGGGGAGGGGGGTGCCTTTGCGTCCCACCTCTGAGTGTTTATTTTCCTTCTGAGAAAGGGAAAGTGCAGCCTGGTTGTGGCCCCCAGATTGGTGCTGGGGGCCCTTCTCTAGGAGGTGAGGGGTGACGGGGCTGACCCGGGAACCAGGTGGATTCCCTGGAGACCCAGCACCTCTGGACAGCTAGAGAGGATGGCGCATTGGACCACTGACTGCAGGCCCAACCAGCACTGCCTGGGCCCTGTCCCAGCTCCTGGTTCCATGCACAGGACTGGAGATTACAGAAGGGGAGCGAGTGACCCCAGGAAGAGCAGCTCCAATGGGCTCGGCCTCCTGCCCCTGAGACCCGAGAGGGGCAGGGCTCCGGATGAACTGGCCCGTGTCCTGCCTTCTCTGTCATGAGCGTGCTCTGCACCCTGGGGTGGTCCCTGCCTGTTTCTTGTCCTCACCTTCCCCTGATTGTCACGGTCGACAAGAACTGGTCAGCAGGCCCTCTGGCCGTTTCCTGGGTGTCCTCAGAGCCGTCTTTGTATCACTCACTCGAATACAGCAATTTGGAAAGATTTCCCTGGAGTCTTTCCTGCCTGGTCTGGTTCTTCTCAGGCCTCTGCGGAGGGGTCTACTGGCCCTGTAGGAGGCATGGCGCTGCCACGGAGGGCAGGTGGCATGTCCCCCCTGCATGTGGAGGGGGGGACCTGGGGTGGACCAGAGACAGGGGTCTTCACTGCCTCCTGGGGGACACTGGCTTTACCACAGTCCTGGGTTCCTGGCTGTGGACAGACAGTGGATCTGAGAAGCATTTCCTACCTGAGGACATGTCACGTCTGGAGCCAGGGCTGCGGCACAGTGGAGGTGATGGTTTGGCTCTTGTTGTTTGGTGGCTCCCTCGTGTCCGACTCTGTGACCCCATGGACTGTAGCCCACCAGGCTCCTCTGTCCATGGGATTGTCCAGGCAAGAATACTGGAGTGGGTTGCCATTTCATTCTCCACGGGATCTTCTCGACCTAGGGATTGAACCTGCATCTCCTGTCTTGGCAGGCGGGTTCTTTCCTGTTGAGGCACTGGGGGTGGCCCTCTACAGGTTTTGGTCGATAACTATCTGTCAGAATAATGACATCTGACTCTTGTTGGTGTAGACTTAGAGCCTGTCTCCTTTTGAGTCTGTGGTTAAATGGGTGAGCCTAGACCTGCTTGCCATTCCCACGTTGCTGGGGTCCATAGGTTGGGGGTGGCTGGGTTGGGGTGGTACTGCCCAAACCCCCTTGATTTCTAAAGCCTTTTGTTTAGTTTCACACATGGGTCTGTGCCGAGGCAGCCAGAGCAGAGTCTCACTTCTTTTTTGCTGGAGAATAAAAAGGGCCGACATCTCATGTTTATTATTGTGGAATTTTTCTCAGCGAAGCTGAAGAAATACATCAAGATAGTTTGTTCTCAGGGGACGGAGTTCAGACATTTCATAACATATAAATAATTGTCCTTAGCATGAGCCACTTATTCTCTGTCTTCTTTGATTATGGGGAATTTTCCTTATTGAATGACAAGATGACTAACAGTCTGTGGGCTCGATGTCCAATTCTGGATTCTTGACCTCACCTCCGGTGTCTGGGGGCTGAGAAAATTCCTGGGACGTGGTGACGAGATCTTTGCTGAGCCCCTGTGTGCTCGCCCCACACCGCGGGGCCCTGGTTAGGACAGGCTGGCTAAGCCCACGTGGGCAGGCCCTCAGCACGTCTGGCCCCTGATCTCGGGTAACAGCTATCCACATGTGTAACTGGAATTTGAAAGTGGAAGGGCCCCTGCGGAATATGAAGCCATGAATTATTTTTCCTGGAGAACTTTCACCCCAGGTCTTCTGAAACTTGCTGGCCATTCACAGAACCCTGGACTTTGTGGAAAAGCACTGTGCTGGGTCTAGAGGTGCATTTGTTGGGACCAGTAGAGTCTCCCTTGTCAGAAGCAAGCTGCTTCCCCCAGAAGTCACATGTTCTCTGGAAACACGGGGTGTCTCTGTGAGTCAGCAACTTAGCAAAAGTCGTGATTTAATTTAACCATGCTGATTTTGGTTACCCTGCCCACACAATGTGAACATTTTTTGAGCTATGAAATGAAATTGGAGGCAATTTCCTCTTTGTCTTATTTCATTAACATTTCAGACTCAAATTTGGCCCTGAGGAGGGTGCGCTAAAGGCAGCGCTTTGGGCACAAGGAACCCGGAGGCGCTTAGTGTTTATGCCTACAAACTCGGACGTTACTCAGCCTGCTGTTTTACAACGTTCTGGTGCCATGGGCGCTCTGGGCCACCCGCGGGGGCCGTGCTGCGCTAGGCCCCTCTTGGGCTCTGGCCCCACAAGGTCACCTGTCCCAGGCAGGCTCTGACCGCACCCCCACCCTCTGGGGTCTCCTCCTTCCTCTCTTTGCTTCCTCAGTTTCACAGCATGTGTCGCCATCCAAGGGTAGAATTCTTGTCATGTTCACTGCTCTATTCCCAGTCTCTAGGCAGTGCCCGGTACTTACTTCTGAAGTGTCCACAATTAAATGAATTATCTGTAATGGCAATTCCTCTAAACCAGAGACCAAAGCCTCTGTTTTTTGCTTTTTTTTTTTAAACCGAAACCCCACGTTTTCCCCCTAGATTAGCTTCCTATGTAGGACAGTCTTTGTCTCTTCTTTCTTTGGCTTTTAGTAGGCCTTTGATCTCAGTTCACCAGCAAAGAAGGGGAGCCCAGAAGTCAGAGTGCTGTTATCTCAGAGATAAGAGTCAGTGAGCTGGAGAGGATGCATGGGAAGAGAGCCCTGTGTGCAGCTGGTGAGGATGCAAGTGGTACAGCCCCTGTGGAGACTGTGGAGGATCCTCCAAAACTAAAACTAGAGCTACCATGTGACCCAGCAATTCCACTGCTGGGTATTTACCCAAAGGAAATGAAAACACTCACTTGAAAATGTATCAGTACCTCCATGGCCACTGTGGCATCCTTTAAAAGTCAAGATCGGGAAATAACCTAAGTGTCGTGTCGTAGGTGAGGTGTTGCTACAGAAAATGTGGTTATGTGAGCAGAGGAATAGTACTCAGCCACAAAAAATTGTGAAATCTTGCCATTTGCAACAACATGGTTGGACTAGGAAGGCATTATGCTATGACCTCACTTACATATGGAATCTAAAAGAAACCAAAACCAAACTCCAACCCCCCCTAAATAAATAAAAAAAAACCGAAAAACCAAGCTGATAGAAAAAGAGCTGAGATTTGTGGTTATCAGAGATGGGGGGTGGAGGTGGAGGAAAGTGGTCAAAATGTACAAGCTTCCAGTTACAAGAAGAATAAGGACTAGGCATGTGATCTAGAGACAGCAGTTAATGCTTTTCCCAAGGAGAAAATATTTCTTCTTTCTCTTTGTAGCTATATGAAATGACAGACATTAAACAATTGTTAATTATTTCATAATATATGTTCCTCATGTCATTACACTGTGTACCTTAACCTTAGTTGAGTGTTGCTTATCAGTCCTAAAAGTGGAAAAAAGAAGATGAGTATAAGGCTTTGTAACCCTCTCTTTTTATGGGTATTTCCTACCTCTCAACACATGCTAAAAAGCATTGCCATCACACAAAATTCAACTGTGCCTCTGTACAATAACAATGAACAATCTGCTAAGGAAATTAAGAAAGTTCCATGTATAAAAGCATCAGCAGAAATACAATTACTTGTGGAAAAACTTAACCAAGGGGATGAAAGACTTGTCCATTGAAAACTACAAAATATCACTGGTGGAAGTTAGAGAAGTTGGAAATAAGTGAAAAGATTCTATGTTTGTGAATCAGAAGGCAATATTATTACAGTAGCAATTTATTATTAACAAGTTGACTAAAATATGTCTATTCTACCCAAAGTATGTAATGCAATCTCTTTACTCTTAATAACTTTGCAGAATGAAGAAACACAATGTGGTTTATATATTTGCTGAGCTATTATACAGCCATGAAAAGAATGAAATCCTGACATGTATTATAGCATGGATGAAGCCAGAAGACATTCTGTTGGATGAAATAAGCTGATATTTGTACAAAAGCACAAGTATTATATGACTTCATTTATAGGAGATATGTGAGGAGGGAATGAAAACCCACTCCAGTATTCTTGCTTGGAGAATTCCATGGACAGAGAAGCCTGGCAGGCTACAATCCATGGGGTCACTAGAGTTGGACACAACTAACACACACACACACACACACACGCACACACACACACAGGAGATATGCAGGAAAGACAAACTCACAAAGATAGAAAGTGCAGGGTGAGTGCCCAAGGCTAGACAAGGAAGCAGGGAGCTTGCGGGGAAGGAGCTTCAGTTTGGGAAGCTGAGGAAGTTCTGCCAAGGATGGCAAGGATGGCTGCACCAGTGTGAATATGCCTGATGCCACCAAGCTGTGCTCTTAGAAACTGTATATCTGATGTGATGTGTGTTTCACCACAATTAGAAAGCAATCGTCTTGTCCCTGCACGGGAACTGCAGGACTGCTGGGAAGTGGGTCCACATGGAGCTGGGCACTCAGGCTCAGGGAGGCCCCAGGCTTTTGGAACCGCCGGCCGTTCTAAATAAAGCAGATTCACTCAGGGGAAAAAATGAGCTGCAATGGCAGAAAATTTTCCTGAACACACGATTATTGTATTAAATTCCCCCGAACTCTGAGCTCCTATTACGAGAGTCCTTTGCCCACGTCTGGAACTCTGTCTTGTGGTCAAAGGGGGAAAATTTTGTTAAATCTTTGAGGATAGAGATTGAACATAGGGAGAGGGAGGCCAATTTTTAAGAAGTGTCTCAATTCACTTAATGAGTCTCTAGCTGTTCCTGACCCTCGGAGAGATTGAGCAGAAATTGCCTGCGGCTTTGGCGGAGACCCCTCTTTCCTGGGGGGCTCCCCATTTTAAACCATGCAGCTTCAAGGTTGCAAAGTGGGCGGGGCTTATCAACACCCCAGTGACAGCCACATCTGAGTGACCGATTCTTCTTCTGTGATGAAAACGTCAGTCTGTCATTACACGGGGCTCCATGGGGGATTGGAAGTGCTTCTCAGAAGGGAAGTGCTTCCAGCCCGGCTTCAGAGCCCGTTCCCATGTCCTTGCTGGAAACCTTCCGGAAACCACATTCCTTTTCGGTCCCGCTGAGCAATGTGAGCTCGCCCAGCCAGGCTTCCCAGACCACCGCATCAGCAGCCTGGGAACGGAATGTGACCAGGAGGGTTAGCTTGCTGGCAGGGGCTCCCGTCCAGGCTGGGCTGCAGGGAGGGTTTCTTTTGCTGAGAGTAGCATGTCAGGCCCGGCCTATCTCAAAAGTTACAGACTCTCCAATGAATCAAAGGATTCGAACTGTCTAATCTAGGGACGAGGGCCTGGACTGAGGATGACTCAGCTCTCACAGTGGCTGGAGTCGGCCTGGGTTTTAGGGGAGGGGCACTTGACAAGGGTCAGAAAAACCCACAGGACTCTCCTATCACTTCTGGAGATGGTCAAACCCAAGCAAAGAACTGAGAAGAGTGAGGTGATGACTTCGTGTTTTAAAATAGAAGAGGGAGAAAAAGAATAGAAACAAGGAGGGATTTTGAATATTCTGTGATTGCTGGTAAATGAGTTTGTTTGCTTTAAATAATGCAGGTAGGTGGGTCTCCATGGCGCCCACATCCCAGGAGGAGGGGCTGGGTGGGTGAGCCTCTGACTCTGGCTTGTTCTCACTTACCTCAGTGCACCTGGGAGAGTTTGATAAGATGGGGGAAGAAGAATAGTTTCAAGAGGAGTGGTCTCTGAAGTTCACAGATGCCATAGGCTTCATCTTTTAAGGTGTGTATTTGATCTAACTGCTGGATGGTGTCAATGACAACTATTTCTCCCTGGACTAAATCTGTGAACTGAAATCATGTTAATTGTCAAAGATTTCTAGCTTAGAAATCATGGAGAGACCCCTCAGGCCTGACATCCCCACTGTGGTTCGTATTCTGACTTTATGATCTGATTCTTAAAGAAGGAGACAGACAGACGGCTGTCGGGTGACCCAGTCAGGTATCTGCTGGAAGGATGATGGAGAGTCCCTCGGGTCTGCCTTACGCCTCTCCCGACCTCCGGTTCCTGGACGTGTGGACTCCAGGCCCCAAGGGGCCTGTCACGAGGTCTTGAGGAACAACCAGAGCTCAAGCCATGGTGTGGGACCAGGCAGGCTTGCAGCTCATTTCGGCCCCTGTTTGGGAGTCCCCCCCTCCCCTCATGGTTCCCCACCCACCTGTGGCCTGTGAGTAACTGAGTCGACTGGGGCACAGATGCTGGGAAGTTCTCGGGGAGAGAACATGTCCAAGAACGCAGATCCAGTAGGGGTGTTCTGGGGAACAAAGCAACAAGATGGGACATGAAGGTGCAAACCCAAGGACGTCAGGACACCCGCTTGTTTGGACCCTAAACTTGGGACCAGGTCCCTGAACCGTCTCTGGCAGCATCTCAGGCAGGAAGATGCCTCAGGGAAACACAAGTAAGGATTTACACCCAGAATTAAAATGAATAATGTTCCTTCCATGTGATTCCCCTGTCCCTCCGAGGCCAAGACGGTCCCTGACGCCTGCCTCTGCCCTTTGACCATACCCGAGTCGGAGGCACCTGTTGGTGCGAACACACACTGGGTCGACCTGACTGGGACTCCTGCAGGCGGAGGATTGGGGGGCCCAGGAGGGGCCTTGGCTGTCACAGCGCCCTTTATGGGGGTGACACCCTGCTGCTCCCCCCACCCCAGTTTCCTTAGCCCCATACCCACCTTCAGCCTGGACATCTGGTGAGTTTCTTTCTTTTTTTCACAGAGAGGAGATACACAATCTTTTTCTTTTAGTGTTTACACATAATATCTACAGAATTTATCTTTCTGTCCTGAATGACTTAAAAACAAAGCAGCTGTTCCCTGGGTGCCCTCTTGGGTTGTTGTTACTCACTCTGGTTTCCTTCACCAGAAGGATCTCTAGGTCACCCAGCGTGCATCCTTGCTGCTTTGTATTGTGCAGATGGGAGAGCATCTTAGAGTCACAGAGAGAGAGAGGAAGAAGAAAAGAAAGAAAGAAAGGGAGAACGTAGGGAGGAAGCTTCCAGATTCAGAAAATAGCTGAGTCCTGAATCCTTCTCACTCCCCTCATCCCTGTGGATCCATCACATACGTGAGATGGTGATGCTTAGATCTCTCATGATTTCCTGGAAAACCAAGGGGTGTCCCTTCTAAGGTCCCCCTCCCATGGATGACAGCCCTGAGGTCCCTGCTGGCCGTGAGCACTGACTCTGCATGTGAAAAGTCAATCAGAGAAAAACAANGTGAGATGGTGATGCTTAGATCTCTCATGATTTCCTGGAAAACCAAGGGGTGTCCCTTCTAAGGTCCCCCTCCCATGGATGACAGCCCTGAGGTCCCTGCTGGCCGTGAGCACTGACTCTGCATGTGAAAAGTCAATCAGAGAAAAACAAGCACTGTGTGATCTCACGTGTACATGGAATGTAAAACATACAGCAAATAACAGAGCATAACAAAACAAGCAGATTCTCAGACACGGGGAATAAACTCATGGTTCTTAGCAGGGAGGTTGGGGGTGGGTGANTTAAATTTAAAAATAAATAAATAAATAAATTAAAATTAAAAAAAAATAAAATAATAAAGATATTATAGGGAAGATTAAAAAAAAAAGAATATCTCCAATTAAAATAAATACATTTATATTAAAAAATAAAATAAAAGAATGTCTAACAGCACAGAGGAAAAGAAACCAGAAGATAGAGCCCAAAGCAGTATAGAACTGCAAGCATTGCAGGGTACTCCTGAGGACAAAATTGGTCTCTAATTAGGAGTCATATTCTGCTCTTAGGATAGGGTAGATTTTAGAATTACTACAAATCAATGATTGCCATGCTGGTCTCTACCTTTTGAGCAAAAGTATCTATTGTATCTAACTTCTCTGTGTGTCAACACTGTATGTTGGATGTATACAACGCATATAACCTATCTTTTTAATTCACAGATTTCTGGATCAAGAACTACATCCAAGGAGCCTCATCTGAATCTAGAACTATTGACTCAATTCTTCTTGCAGATGAGCCTTTTCAGGGCATTGAGATGGGTAGAAGCTTACTATGCTGACTAATTATAGCCAAAAAGCAGATCATGCTATGCTTAAAAAAAGAAACAATGCTGATGATATTTCAGAGCCTCCCCCAGGAAGCTGTCAAGTCAACACCTCCATCCCTTGAACTTCAGCTTGGCTGTGACTTCCTTTGACAATGGAATATATGTTAAAAGGATACAAACAAAAGTTTATAGTGGGATCGCATACTAGAGCTCCCCCTCTTTTGCTGCTGGCAATCTTGGGACTACTGTGCAAAGAATCCCAATATAGCCTTCTGAAGATCAGGGACAATAAAGAGAGAGGTCTCAGCCACCGTCAAGACAGAAACTTCTAGCCAACGTCTTGTCCTATGAGTGAGGCCATCCGAGACCACTCAGCCCTGGGCGACCCAGCCCAAAGAATTCTGAACAATATTAAATATTGACTATTTCAAGCCATTAACATTTAGGGTAGTTTGTTATTCAGCAAAAGATAAATAATACAAGTAATAATCTGTAGTCTGTGTAAAGCAATTATAACTATATTTGTTCTTAATATTCACAGTACCCTTATTACTGAATTAATAACATAGCTTCCCAATATTACTAAAGTATTAGTTCACTTGTCTAATTTAACTGTAATTGGAACTTCTTGAACTCACCTTTTTCACGGCTTACAACTAATGATTTGTCACAAAGTTAGTGGTATTGGTCTCGGATGAAGGACACAGTTCTCTAAATATTTCCTACTTACACAGGCCTGGAAGAGATTCTGAGCAGAGTGAAACAAAGAGCAAAGCCAGACCATGTGGTCGGGTGATTCTTTGAGTCCAGTGATCCTAGTTCCTAGCTCTGAAACAAGGATTTCTTGGCTTTGGAGAGTAAGGCATAGCATAGACTACCCTTAGTGATTTTACAGGCTAGAAACTTCTCAGGTGGCTCAGTGATGAAGAATCCACCTTCCAATGTAGGAGATGGCCTGATCCCTAGGTGGGGAAGATCCTCTGGAGAAGGAAATGGCAACGCACTCCAGTATCCTTGCCTGGGATATCCCATAGACAGAGGAGCCTGGCAAGCTACAGTCTGTGGCATCACAAAGAGCTAGACATGACTTAGTGACTACACAACAACAGGCTAGATATAGTTGCTAGAGGTGCCAGATAATTCTTGAAAAATGGATGCTCATTGTTAATTTAAGAAGAGTTGTCTAATCCCTTGCTACTCAAAGTATGGTTCTCAGACCACCTGCATTGGCATCACATGGGAGCTTGCTAGAAATTCAGAATTGCAAGTCCTCTTCCAGATACACTGAGTCAGACTCTACATGTTAACAGAATCCCTGGGGGACTGGACTGTGTATCATTAAAGTTTGGAAAGCATTGGTCTATTTTCTGGTCAAAAGCATACAGTTCATTCTACTAAATGTACTCAAAATTTCCCCAAAGCTACTAACTGAAATTGCATGGTCCCTTCAACTCAGAGTCCCTCTTTTGTTGTCATGAAAAAAAAATGAAGTCATATATGCATCGTTAAAGCACAACAAGTCCAAATTCCTTAGGGTGAATCATATGTAGTCATCTATGTTCTGATGAACTATGGAATGAAGTTCATGACATTGTACGGGAAACAGGGATCAAGACCATACCCATGGAAAAGAAATGCAAAAAAGCAAAATGGCTGTCTGGGGAGGCCTTANAAACAAGCACTGTGTGATCTCACGTGTACATGGAATGTAAAACATACAGCAAATAACAGAGCATAACAAAACAAGCAGATTCTCAGACACGGGGAATAAACTCATGGTTCTTAGCAGGGAGGTTGGGGGTGGGTGATCTAGGGGTGGGGGATTAAGAAGTACAAACAACTGTGACTACCGTAGACAAGCTACACAGACATGTGGTACAACGTGGGGCATGCAGCCAGTATTTTGTAATAACTATACATGGAGTAAAATCATTAAATATTGTAAATCACCATCTTGTCCACCTGTAACTTGCATAATATTGTACATCAACTACATTTCAGTGAAAACAACTCGCACCCTCAGTTCCTCAACCCTCGGGAGGTACAGAGCCCAGGCTTCATGGGATGAACTTGGGCGATATGGGGCTGGGAGAGGCTGAGATGAAAGGAAAACGAACAGGAGATTCTAGCACAAAGCCCTGTTCCCAAGTCCCATTGCAGGAAAATAGCCCAGTTCATGAGAGTTCTGAGCCTGCTTCCTCCCATATTTATCTTGGCCAGACACCAGCCCTCGTCTCTGCAGAGACTGGGGGAAACTGGGGACCCCCATTCATGGCTGAGGCCATCTGATGCCTGAGCCCTACCTGGCACAGCCTTCATTCACAGCTCATGAAGCAATTTCTTCCATGTTCAATATTTTCATTTCGTGGTCCTTGAAAATGAAGTATGTTTTAATATAATTCCAGGCCTCAAATTCAACAGATATGTTCTCAATCAGCAATGAAGGGATTTGATTCTCTGTCGAGCTGCTTGTAAACAATGTAAAAAATTCGACTTCTTTCTCTCGAAGGGTGGCAATTAAAGCATTGCTCTCAGGAATTCACCGAGCTGTTTTATTTACCACGATTGTAAAGTGCTCAGAAGTGCTATGTTGAACCAAAAGAAAAAAAAAAAATTGTAACTTTGAAAGGTTTTTATATGTGATGCAACCTCATTCCAACTGACCATCTCAAGCCCCCTGAAGTGTGGGTAGCAAACTGCATTCCTATGAGACTATTATAAATGGGGCAGTAAGTCAGGGAGAGACTAAAAAGAATGTTCCTAAAGTCACATAGCAGGAGCTTTGCACTAGAATTTCCTGCTTCATCTCACATACTTCAAGCCCAAGGGGAGCCCTAACCCCCCAGCACACACATGATATGTGCAGAGGAAGTTTCATCTATAAATACAGCCTTTAGAATATTTCTCTCAGTTTTGAGTTTCTGTGTTTTTGCTGCCAAACAACATAGTGGTCAGGGGATAGAGAGTATTGGTGACCAGAAGGCTGATTCCAATCCTGTGAGGCTTCCCTGCATGTAGTGGGGCGCGGCCAGGACTGATCACTCTGCCTGGCTCAGACTGCCCGAGGATCAGGGCTCATAGGGAGGCATGGACGTCCACACCTCCATGCCCGCAGTTCATGCTGAGAGGCTGTCCTCTGACCTGGGTGACAGCAGTGTGTCTGCGGGGGCCCTGGAGGATCTGGCACCATGGGCAGCGGGGGTGGGGCTGGGCAGGGTACACGTGCTTCTGCCCAAGGGCCAGCTCAGGAGCCCTCGTGTCCCAGGTGTGCTGGCCCACCCTGCTCCGGTCCCAGCCTTCATCCCCTTGTGAGCAGAGGGAGGGTTAGAGATGACGGGAGGGGGCAACCCCGGCCTCAGAGAGGCTGCTGCATGACCAGAGGACTGGGCAGCCTGGGTGGGAGTCTTGTAGAGGAGGCCAGGTGATGGGGGCTGGGGTCTGACCATGCTTGGTGAGGGTCTCAGCTTTGGGAGAGATCAAAGTGCAGCAGGGCTGGGCCCCTGTGGCCCCCCGGTGGCCCTTCCAGCACTAATCTCCTTGCTAACCCTGCAAGGACCCATGTGGAGGCTCTGCTTGCGGGGAGCATGGCTGTGCGGTCAATGCTGACAGCAGAGCTGGGACCCGCCCTGGGAGCCTAAGGGGGCCCAGGGTTGGGGATTGGAGTGGAGAAGAGGATGGTCCAGCTTTCCTTCTTGGTGCCCGAAGGGCTTTGAGGCTGTGCTCTGGTCTGTAAACTTGAGCTCAGAGGCAGACGCAGCCCTGGGCTCCCCACCTTGCCCTGCAAGTGCAGGTGCAGACACAGATGGACGTGGTGACAGAAGAAACACTTCCTTTCCTCCCCCACATAGACCCCCCCCCCCCAATCAAGATAAAACACATCTATGAAAATCACACGCCTGTAACTCTCAGTGAGCACTGGCAGAGGTGACCGTGGCCTGAGGGTGAGTTCAGTTTCCTGGGCTCCTGTCTGGNGTGAAAGAAGAAACACTTCCTTTCCTCCCCCACATAGACCCCCCCCCCCCAATCAAGATAAAACACATCTATGAAAATCACACGCCTGTAACTCTCAGTGAGCACTGGCAGAGGTGACCGTGGCCTGAGGGTGAGTTCAGTTTCCTGGGCTCCTGTCTGGAGGGCCTGGCCCCCCAACGAGGGTCCACCAGGCTCCTGTCCCGGTCAGCTGGCCCAGCAGCTGCTTCTGGGCTTCGCAGTCTTGGCCACCATGCTGATGCCGCTCTGGGAGCTATGAGGCCAGGGAAGGTCAGGTGGGAGGGGCGGCCCGTCCCTGTGCTGGGGGCACCCTGGTCTCGGCCTGCCAGGTGCTGACAGCACCCCAGCCCTGTGGGGCCACAGACATCCCTGCACTTTGCTAACATGCCCAGGGCCAAATCACCCACAATCGAGAGCTTGCGTCCACAGTCCGGGCTCCTCGGCCTCTCCAGGTCCGAGCTTGGGGTCAGTTTGGGTGTGCAGGGGTAGGGAGGGCGCAGGCCTCTATCTTATCACAAACGGAATCCGTGGCCCTGTGCTGGCTGCACAGCTGTCCGCATCTGAAAGACAGCTAAGCCAGTGCTTCAACAGTGACCTTGTGTGCACACAGGCCTGTGGGATGCTGTTTTCCCTGATGCATACAAATGTGGGCCAACCCTTTCCTGAGTTGCCCCCAACCCCTAGAAAGAAAGAGGAGGAGGACGCATCCATGCATATGTCTGTGTCCACGTGTGTGTCTGCAATTCCGTGTGTCTGTGTCCACGTGTGTGTCTGCAATTCCGTGTGTCTGTGTCCACGTGTGTGTCTGTGTCCATGTGTGTGACTGTGGTTCTATGTGTCTGTGTATGTCTATGTGTCCATGTGTGTGTACGTGGTTCTGTGTGTCGGTGTCCCTGTGTGTCTGTGTGTCCATGGTTCTGTGTGTCGGTGTCCCTGTGTGTCTGTGATGATATGTGTCGTGTCCATGAGTGTGTCCATGTGTGTGTGTGTTTCCATGTGTCTGTGTGTCCATGTGTCCATGTGTGTGTCTATGTCCATGTGTGTGCCTGTGGTTCCGTGTGTCTGTGTCCACGTGTGTCTGTGGTTCTGTGTGTTTGTATCCATGTGTGTGTTTGTGTCCATGTACGTGTCTGTGGTTCTATGTGTCTGTGTGTGTCTATGTGTCCATGTGTGTGTACATGGTTCTGTGTGTCGGTGTCCCTGTGTGTCTGTGTGTCCATGTGTGTGTCTATGTCCATGTGTGTGCCTGTGTGTGTCTGTGGTTCCGTGTGTCTGTGTCCATGTGTGTCTGTGGTTCTGTGTGTTCGTATCCATGTGTGTGTCCATGTGTGCATACGTGTGTGCATGTTTGGACTTGGTTGTGGTGGTCCTGGGTGGGCCCTCCTGCCCTCTGGATCCAGAACAGAGAAGAGCATTAGGGAACCACACGTAATGTAACGGCCGCTGGAGAGAGATGGAGCTGTTTTGTGAAGCTCATTTCAAATGGGTTGTTTTGAATCTACAAGTTCATTCAAATCCAATCACAGCAAATTCATAGATTGTGATGTCATGCGAATTGAAACCAAAAAAGGGCTGTGGGTACGCTTTCTGCCAGACGCACTTCTGGCTCCAGGAAACCCCTCCCACCAGCTTCCTGGCTCTGCTCTCGGCCTGGGCTGGGGTTCTGCACTGAGCTTCAACTCCCTGGACAGTTCTTCTTTATTTAGCAGCCCTTGCACCCAAGGCAGCCCTTCACGACTGCTTCTCACACTGATAACAGGAATTTATTTCCACACTAAAAAGGGAACGTCTCCTTCCGATTGCACACACACCCACGTTGTCTGGGGGCGGTGGTGAGGCGGGGCGGGTAGAGCAAGAACCCGATGACCTGGCTCACTGCTGTNGCAGCCCTTCACGACTGCTTCTCACACTGATAACAGGAATTTATTTCCACACTAAAAAGGGAACGTCTCCTTCCGATTGCACACACACCCACGTTGTCTGGGGGCGGTGGTGAGGCGGGGCGGGTAGAGCAAGAACCCGATGACCTGGCTCACTGCTGTGGTTCTAAAGGCTTTCTTAGCCCACGGGGGTGTGGGGGGGTGGGGTGCAGAAGTCTCTGTCCACTGTGAGAGCCTCCTCCCACCCCCGTCCCAGCCTGGTCCCCTCCACGGATGACAGGCCTCTTCCCATCACCGTGGATGGGGCCCAGCATCGGCATCGGAGGTGGCTAAAGCAAGGATGTAAGGGAAGTTTATCTGGGGGGCCCTCTGGGTCTCAGGCTGTTTTGCTACAGGAAGGGCACGTTGAACCCTGGGGATGGGAGGGCGTGCACCCCATACCCCCGAGTGTGCAGCTCCATCTGAGTTCACTCTGCCCTCTGCAGACAGGCCACCCTGTCTCGGGCTTGCCTCAGGACTGGGGGCACAGCTGATGTCCAGTATTTCCTGTCCAGAGAAAACCTGGACCTGCCTTCCCTGGTGTGACTCTAAAGGACATCAACGTGTGTGTGTGTGATCTCAAACCACCAGACTCATGGGTGAAACCTCCCATGNATGTGTCCATGTGTGTGTCTATGTCCATGTGTGTGCCTGTGGTTCCGTGTGTCTGTGTCCACGTGTGTCTGTGGTTCTGTGTGTTTGTATCCATGTGTGTGTTTGTGTCCATGTACGTGTCTGTGGTTCTATGTGTCTGTGTGTGTCTATGTGTCCATGTGTGTGTACATGGTTCTGTGTGTCGGTGTCCCTGTGTGTCTGTGTGTCCATGTGTGTGTCTATGTCCATGTGTGTGCCTGTGTGTGTCTGTGGTTCCGTGTGTCTGTGTCCATGTGTGTCTGTGGTTCTGTGTGTTCGTATCCATGTGTGTGTCCATGTGTGCATACGTGTGTGCATGTTTGGACTTGGTTGTGGTGGTCCTGGGTGGGCCCTCCTGCCCTCTGGATCCAGAACAGAGAAGAGCATTAGGGAACCACACGTAATGTAACGGCCGCTGGAGAGAGATGGAGCTGTTTTGTGAAGCTCATTTCAAATGGGTTGTTTTGAATCTACAAGTTCATTCAAATCCAATCACAGCAAATTCATAGATTGTGATGTCATGCGAATTGAAACCAAAAAAGGGCTGTGGGTACGCTTTCTGCCAGACGCACTTCTGGCTCCAGGAAACCCCTCCCACCAGCTTCCTGGCTCTGCTCTCGGCCTGGGCTGGGGTTCTGCACTGAGCTTCAACTCCCTGGACAGTTCTTCTTTATTTAGCAGCCCTTGCACCCAAGGCAGCCCTTCACGACTGCTTCTCACACTGATAACAGGAATTTATTTCCACACTAAAAAGGGAACGTCTCCTTCCGATTGCACACACACCCACGTTGTCTGGGGGCGGTGGTGAGGCGGGGCGGGTAGAGCAAGAACCCGATGACCTGGCTCACTGCTGTGGTTCTAAAGGCTTTCTTAGCCCACGGGGGTGTGGGGGGGTGGGGTGCAGAAGTCTCTGTCCACTGTGAGAGCCTCCTCCCACCCCCGTCCCAGCCTGGTCCCCTCCACGGATGACAGGCCTCTTCCCATCACCGTGGATGGGGCCCAGCATCGGCATCGGAGGTGGCTAAAGCAAGGATGTAAGGGAAGTTTATCTGGGGGGCCCTCTGGGTCTCAGGCTGTTTTGCTACAGGAAGGGCACGTTGAACCCTGGGGATGGGAGGGCGTGCACCCCATACCCCCGAGTGTGCAGCTCCATCTGAGTTCACTCTGCCCTCTGCAGACAGGCCACCCTGTCTCGGGCTTGCCTCAGGACTGGGGGCACAGCTGATGTCCAGTATTTCCTGTCCAGAGAAAACCTGGACCTGCCTTCCCTGGTGTGACTCTAAAGGACATCAACGTGTGTGTGTGTGATCTCAAACCACCAGACTCATGGGTGAAACCTCCCATGAGGGTGTGTGAGCTCAACCACCAGACCCCTGGGTGGAACCTCATGATCCCATTAAAGCAGCAACAGAGAAGTGACTTAGGAGCTGGACCCAATTCACCTGGGCCTCAGGGTAGACACCAGTGACCTGAGTTCCCAGGAGGCCCAGCTGTGCCCACTGGGCCTTGCTGCCTGGACCCCGGGCTGGATGTCCCAGGTCGTCACCGTTTCTGAGCTCCTGCTCCAGCGCCGGCCGTCTGCGCCACAAGGTCCTGTCCACGTCCTCCCCTCAGCACGACCTCCTGGATGGGTGACTCCCTGGGCTGTGCCTCCACACACACTTCTCAAGACTGATGACAGACTGGAAGACGTGCTTGTGAAGTTCTGTTGAGAAAAGAGTGAAGAAACAAACGAGGATGAGTCCCTCCAGAGAGAGAGCCATGCTGACTGACTGTTTGAAGAGCCACTGAGACTGGCTAGTCCCGGGCATGGTGGGCCTGGGGTGGGGCAGGGAGGACTTCAAAACACAAGACCACACTCCAGATGACAGCATGTAGTCCAATCAGCGTGCATCCTTTGTCTTCTCTTTCTCCACCACTCCTGTTTTCCAGCCTTGTCCAGCAGAAGAGATGATGCTCAGCCTGCCGAGAGCTCAGCTTTATCTAAGGGACAGCTGCCAGGGAGCGCACCACGTTCCCTGAGAGGCCCTCCCTGAACACCGTGTAGTCTGTGACAAAGTCACGTGTGGACTCGCCCACGCCTGACGTTGTGATGCCGGTGTCAGCTCTCCCGGGCCAGAAGTTGGTAGTCACAGCCCCGGGGACACACAGTGCCAAGACCTGGGGCTCTGGGAACCTATTCGTTTGTTTTCCAGGCCGAAAGCCCTCTCTCTCCACCTGGGAGGCCAAGCAGCGTCCAGCAAGGGCTATTTGCAGGGTTAGGCCTGTTGTGAGAGCAGCAAGCAATGATGGGGGCCAGGGAAGGTAAAGGCAGATGACCCTCATCTGTAGCTCCCCCGCTGGTGGGAGGACAAGGCCTGGCTCTGGGAGTTGGTGGGGGGCGGTGCCTTCGGAATACACTCTTCAGGGAAGTGGGGTGACCATCCTGGAGATGCACACTGGCTGGTGTGGTCCTGCCTTGGTGACCCTGGAGGCAGAGGAGGTAGGAGGGAAGGAGAAGAATCTGTAGGGGTGTCCATGGGTTCACTGGGCTGAGAAGAGACCAAAAGTGATGGGAGAGACAAGGGCAGAGAGCCTGAGGGCAGGTCTGGAGTATGCAGAGCCCCCAAGACACAAAGCCCCGGCAGCAGGATGAGGATGGGGTCCTTGGAATGAAGACCAGCTGCTCACCAACGATTGGGAGTGGGCCAGGGACCTCTGGGGAGGCTAGCGGTCTCTGGAAGCTAGGTGTCCCTGGAGAGGCTGGCAGTGGGGGTGGGGGTCCCTGGAAAGAGTGATAGATTTGTTCGGATTTTTAAGGCTTGCCTAGAATTTACCTAGCAGAGACCAAGGAGGAGCTTAAGCTTCCATCTGGGAGTCAGCATCCATAGAAGGATCACCACGCAGGACAAGACCTCAGAGATGCTGTCCCCAGAGCACAGAGTCCTCCCCCCAGCCAGGACACAGAGACTCCAAGACACAGATTCCCCCCCAGGACA
>SJYV01010156.1:506665-528432 GCA_006410875.1 Neotragus pygmaeus | reverse complement strand
CCGCATGGCCCCTCCCCGCGCACTCCCCCATGCAGCCACCTCCTAGCGCCCCCTCCCTGCTCGCGCGCCCCCCTCCGAGCGCCCCCGCGGTCTCTCCTCCGCGCGCCGCGGTCCCTCCTCCTCTCGCCGCCTCTGTGCGCCCGCGGGGCCGCCTCGGTGCCCGTTTACTGCGCGCGGCAGCCACTCTGGAGCCGGCGCACATCTGGATGGAGTCAGGCCCAGCGCCCGGGCCGGCGCCCAGCCAGTCCCCACCCGCTGGATTTCCTGATGTAAACAGAGCAAGAACACAGCAACTCTGCTGAATGTGTCACGCGGCGCTCTTTATCTGCTTGGGGTCAAGACGGCGACTTAGAAAAACAGAAGCGTTGCTTTGAATTTAAACAGCTAAGAGCCAGAGCCGAGACTGGTCTACAGGGGGGAGGGCGAAGGCCTCCAGACCCACCTCCCGCTTTTGTGCCTACTTGTTCCACTTTATGGTAATTTGGGGGCTAATTTCATTATCTACAGCCGAATTGGAAACAAGATGCTGTTTCTGCTAATGGTGCTGAAGGCGTGTGTGAGTTTGTGCAGTGGGTAGAACCTTCCACCCCGCCGCCCCCGCCGCCCCCAAAGCGCCTTATGACGCCGATTCTCGCAGCCGGAAGCCTCCGGCCCTGTTTCTAAGAGGGCCGCATCGCTCTCGGTCACGGAGCGCCGGCCAGGAGCGCCTTTCCTTCCTGGGCTCCCAGAGGGGCCCAGGCCGGGGCTGGAGGGCAGACTTCCGGCCCCCGCTCGGCGGGTGGACGCGCTTCCTCGGCCGGTTCTGGCCCCGTCGTCTGCGCCCCGGTGCCTGGCTGGCCGCTGTTTTTCCCCGGAGCCGGTGGTTCCTTCTCTCTGCTGGCAGGGAATAAGGGCTTAAGGATTTGGGGTTCTGAATATTCACTGGCTAGAAACCAGCCAGCTATAAACCATGACAAGGTCGTTTTGAAAAGATGGTAAAGAGGGAAAATAGAAAATGATGGCGGAGCTTGTGTTGTCTTCACCAACAATTAACACGAAGTGTAGGCGGTTTCCACCTCAGTCCCAAGCTGTTTCGGCCGCCGGGTCTGGAGATCTGGCCGGGGGCGTTGTCCTGGCCAGGGTTCCCTGGCCCCGAAGCCGAAGCCGGGACTTGTGTGTGTGTTTTATTTTTTTTTTCAAAAGTCCTTAAGTGGAACTGAGAAGAAGCTGCGCTGGTCTGAGGGCAGGCTGACTGGGGCCGGTAGCGTTTCTGCAGAGCAGCTTCCCGGGGAGTTTTGTCTAAACGTTTGAGGTCAATGGGCCCAGGCGGTGGCTGGACGTCAGGGCGCTGGAATGTTGAGGAGCCTCGGATGCATCACAGTGCTTTGAATAGGCTAGGAGGGCACTGTTTCCTCCCACAGACTGTATCTTGATGAATTTGCCAGAAATTGGGCCAAGACTCACAGAGAAGACCGAGGTCCAATTTGGCGAGTTGGCTGTTAGTGGCTGTGCTTGGTGGTTTGGTTAAGAAGATGGAGCCAAAACCCAGAGTGAGAATGAGGTTCCTTTAGAGCTGCCAAAGGCAGACGTAAGGTTCGTCTGATCCGCCCCACCCTGTGCTCTCTTTACCCTTTGAAATGTTGATGGCAGGATTCTGCAGTGGCTTCCTGTGATGGAGGGGTCCTGCCTTTCAGAGGTCTGGCCGCCAGTGCGGGACCTCTCAGTTTATTCATGAAACAATTGCTTCTTCCTTTTCACACATTAGATTTTTACCGAAGTTTCAGGGGACAGGCAGGAGGTTCCAAAGAGAAGAGACCAGCATGGCCCCTTGCTTACTTACTTATTCCAGCCTCAGTTTGCTCATCTCTAACGGATAAGGAAATCTCCTTCTCCAGGTTAGCGGATTTTGCGGTCGGTGATGCATGTGAGGTCACTGCCCGTTAACCAGGGTTACTACACAGGGGTTTGTAAGAAAGGCTTTTATGTTGCAGTTGGGTTTAGTGGTTCTGAATTTTTGTTAGTTCCTATCTATTATAGACACGAGGACTTGGGAAGACTTTCTGACCTGACATCCTCCATTCCACACACTCACCTTGCGTTTTCCAGGAGCTCCTTGATTTAATGATGGAACAAACCATTTGAAATCAGGAGCTCACCACATTTTCCTGCTGTGCTCAGGGGCCAGCAGGAACCTGTGTGTATGTGCTTGCACGTGTGTGTGTGTGTGCTCAACACTGCCACTATCACAGCTGTTTTACTTTAATTGAAACTTTTATTAAGGAGGCTGCAGATTCATATGTGGTTGAGAGGGCTGTGCACTCTTTACCCAGTTTCCCCCAATGGTACCATTTTGCAAAGCCACAGAAGGATGCTCAGCCAGGACACTGATATTGACATGCCTCACTCACCTCAATCCCGTGACTTGCACTCAGTGTGTGTCTATTTGTTCCACACATAGCTGTATATATGTGTGGGTCGTGTGGACACCACTGCAGTCCAGACACTAACTGAAACAGTTCCACCAACACAGGGTCCCTCTGTGGCCTTTTGTGGCCACATGCCCCCTCCTTCCGTCCCAGTTTTTGGCAACCACCAATCTGTCCTCTGTTTCTAAAATTCTACCCTATGCATGATCCTTTGGGGACTGTTTTTCTTGCTTAGCATAAATCTTTGGAGATTCATCCAAATTATTACACGTATTAGTAGTTTGTTCCTTTTTATTGCTGACAAATATTCCATGGTATGACTTTTCTGCAGTTTTTATCCATTCACTTGCTGAATGACATCTGGGTAGATTCTAGTTTTAGGCTCTTACAAGTAAACCTGCCATCTTATTTGTGTACAGGTTTCTATGTGAATGTTAGTTTTCATTTCTCTGGTATAAATGTCCAGAAGGACCATTGATGATTTGTATGGTAGTTTAATGCTTAGTTTCAAAGAAGCTGCTGAATTGTCCTCAAGACTGGCTGTGCCATTTTACCTTCCAACCAACGATGTATGAATGACCGTTTCTCCACATCCTGGCCAACCGTTTAGTGTTCTGATAAGTGTATAGTGGCCTCATTGAGGCTTAAATGTTCATTTCCTTAATGCTTAATGATGTTGACTATTTCCCCCTCAGGCTTGTTTGCCATGTATGTATGTTCTTCAGTGAAATATCACTATGCTTTGTGCTCATTTTCCGATTGCATTGCTATTTTTTGTTACTGTTAAGTTTTGAAAGTTCTTTCCATATTCTAGATACTGGTCCTTTGTCACATGCTGGATTTGCCAACACCTCTTCTCCATCTGTAGCTCATCTTTTCACTGTCTTCACATAGACTTTCACAGAGCAAAAGGTTTTAATTTTGATGAGGTCCAATGTATCGAATTTTCCTTGTATGGCAGTGCTTTTGGTGTCAAGTCTAAGAACTCGTTGTTTAACCTTAGAGCCTGAGGATTTCTTCTGTGTGCTTTTTATGAGAGGTTTGTAGTTGTACATTTTACACTCAAGTCTATGATCTAGTTTGAATTAAGTTATATATAAGACGTGTAGGGTGAGTCCCCTCCCCTCCTGTCCAGTTTAATCAGAACCACTTCTTGAGAAGGCTTGCTTTCCTTCTTGGAGTTACTTCTGCACCTTTGTCAAACCTCAGCTGAGAATATTTATCTCGCTCTGTTTCTTGGCTCTTCTGTTCTTTAGATACCTGTATCTGTCCCGCTGTCTCCCAATATGACTTTGTGATTACTGTAGCTGTGTTACATGACTTGACGTCAGATTAACTATTTCCTCCCACTACTCTTCTTTTTCAAGTGATTTTACCTTCACCTGTGCCTTTCCATAACAATTTTAGAATTAACTTGTCTATCTACAAAAAGTGTTGCTAAATTTGGGTAGGAAATGAGTTAAACCTATAGATTCATTTGGGACTTGACATTTTCATGATGTTGAATTTTCCAATCCATGAATGTGGTATTCTTCAATGTTTGTTTGTCTTTCATTAGCATACATGTTGTAATTTTTAGCGTACACTTTCTATACATGTTTTGTTACGTGTATATAAAAGCATTATGTTTTCTTTGCAGTGATTACAAATGGTTATTTGTTTTGAATTTAGTAATTTAATGTTCATTGTTAGTATGCAGAAATGTTGATTTTTGTGAGCTGATCTTGTATCTTGTGACCTTGCTATACTTACTTTTTGCTTCTAGGATTTTTTTTTTTTTGTAGATTCTTATGGACTTTTACAACAGACAATCATGTCATCTACAAATATAGTTTAACTTCTTCCTAATATCTTTTATTTTTCTTCCACTGCAGTGGCAGAACTTCCAGTGCCATATTGAATGACAGAGGTAGAGCCTTGCCTTGTTCTTGATTTTAGTGGGAAAGCACACATTCTTTCACCATGAAGCATGATCATAGCTGTAGATGCTAGATGCTCTTTGTCAAGTTGAGATCATTTCCCTCTCTTGCTGATTTCCCTTTATTATTATTTTTTTAATTATAAATGAGTGTAGTGTGTTAGTTGCTCTTTGTGTCTAGTTCTTTGTGTGATGCCAAGGACTGTAGCCTACCACACTCCTCCATCCATGGGATTCTCCAGGCAAAGATACTGGAGTGGGTTGCCATTCCCTTCTCCAGGGGATCTTCCTGAGCCAGAGATTGAAAGTCGGTCTCTTGCAGGCACATTTTTTTTTTTTTTTTTAACCATCTGAGCCACCAGGGAAGCCCTAAATGAGAGTAATGTTTTATCAAATGCTTTCTCTGCATCAAATAATAGGATTGTTTTCTTTTGCTTATTGATATAGAGGAACTAAAAAGCCTCTTGATGAAAGTGAAAGAGGAGAGTGAAAAAGTTGGCTTAAAGCTCAACATCAAAGATCATGGCATCTGGTCCCATCACTTCGTGGGAAATAGATGGGGAAACAATGGAAACAGTGAGACTTTATTTTTGAGGGGCTCCAAAATCACTGCAGATGGTGACTGCAGCCATGAAATTAAAAGATGTGTACCCTTGGAAGAAAAGTTATGACCAACCTAGATAGCATATTCAAAAGCAGAGACATTACTTTGCCAACNGGTTATTGATATTTCTCCTGGCAATCTTGATTCCAGCTTGTGTTTCTTCCAGTCCAGTGTTTCTCATGATGTACTTTGCATATAAGTTAAATAAACAGGGTGACAGTATACAGCCTTGACGTACTCCTGGAAAAAGAAAAAGAAAATGAACTGAGGCATCAAACAGAAGTTTTGATTTTATCTTCATTTTAGCACCTGCATATTTTTCCTATCTTGAGTTTTTCAGGCTGTTATTCATATCTCAATATATTTATTCCACTGATCATATATTTCTTTTTCAGTGCTGCTATGGAAATATTTTCTTCTTAAAGTTCATTTTATATTATTTCAAGGAATGTTGGCTGAAAAGGGTAATATTTATGCACAGTCTGCTGTATTCATATAACACTTTTTGAAAATGAATTATATAAAAGAATTACATAATTATGTAGTAATTATAAATAATTGCATAATACAGATTTTTCTTATTACATAATGACTCTTTACATAATAATGCTTATCATTATCTTTGAAGAGCAGAAAAACTTACAAAGATATAAAGATATAATTGGTGTTTAATGCATTTACAAATCTGATCATTTACTTTTTCCCACATTGTAATGATAAAAAGTTAACATATGAAATTTTGAACTTGTTAATAATTTTGTCACTTTCTTTGTCACTAGCTTGATAAACTACTACACTTACCTATGTATACTGAAACTGAGAGAACAGGGCACACTACTAATAGAAATAACAGTAATTTAATATTATTTTTTTTAAAAAGAACCTCTGTGTATATCCAAGTATTTCTTACTATGGTAAATGACATATCCAAGTTGTTTTAAAATAATTTTTAAATGTTCACACACAAATTAGAATATAATAATATCAAGTGTTGCTGAAAATAAAAAATTTCAGGGTTCACAAATTTTTCACTTATTCTATATTCTGAAACTTGTTATTTTTACCTCCTGGAGGAAACTCTGCTATGACTTATTAAAAAAAAAATCCTTAGTCTTAGCCTAAAAAGCTTAAGGGAAAAGAAGTCCAGTGATAGTAATATTTTTTCTCTTGTCAAGCATGAGTCTATCATTTCTGTTCTATGAAGAGTATTCCCTGCATATCTTCACTTTTAACACCATGGTTTTTCACAAGCAGTTCTATTTGCTCTATGATAAGCTTAATTGACAACATAATGAGCTGGTTGNTAATATTTTTTCTCTTGTCAAGCATGAGTCTATCATTTCTGTTCTATGAAGAGTATTCCCTGCATATCTTCACTTTTAACACCATGGTTTTTCACAAGCAGTTCTATTTGCTCTATGATAAGCTTAATTGACAACTTAATGAGCTGGTTGATTAGTTAACTAATTATTCCAGCAAATAATTAACTATAATTTATTAGTTGATTTTGTAAATGATAGCTAATGGAAAACTTTAAGTCTCTCTTGAATAAAGTTAAATAATAATTATAGGATGGTTATAACTTTTTAGCTATTCCTGAACTCATGTCTGGCTGCTTGCCACTCAAAAATCAATACCCAAGAGGCAGTTGTTGGTGGAAAAGAAAGTTGCTTTTAATAAGATCAATTTAAGTCTAGGGAGATGGTGAACTCAGTATCCACCCAAAAACCATCTCTGAAGATTCTGCTTGGCTATGAAAATTTTAAAGGGAAAAGTGGAAGTAAATCTCAGTTAATCACTGAGACAGAGGGCAGAGCCATTGTCATCCACACTAAGTGCAAGCTTGTTAACTTCCTATGATAGTTCTTTAGATGCTAACCTTGTTCACAGTTTGTTCACAGTTTTTTCGTAAGATTACTGAAGGGGAAGCTAGGAAAAGGTTTGGTCTTCTGTTAATTACATTATTCTTCATGTCTATTGTTTTGATCTACAGGAAGAAACAACAGGTTATGTAAAGTATTGTGTGATAAAATGATTTGAAAAATGTGCTTGGACTGGAGATGAGCAGAGAATAGAAGTGTCTGGTTTAAGTTTAGTTGCAATAAAGCTTTGCTAAAGTGGTGAGGAAAAGGGATTTCTTGCTGAGGGTCCTAAGTCACTTCAGTTGTGTCTGACTCTGTGTGATCCCATAGACGGCAGCTCACCAGGCTCCTCTGTCCCTGGGATTCTCCAGGCAAGAACACTGGAGTGGGTTNGCTCTTACTGTGAGCTCAGAACCAGCCCATTGTGGACACAGAGAATCCAGGCCTTTCTGGTCCCTGTAAGAAAAACATCACACAGTCTCAGCTCATTTTTTTTAGTTTCGGAAACACATTCTTGAAAAGCACTTTTTAACCACAGGAAGTTTAAGCAATGTGCCATTTTCCCGCAGAAAAACTAAGAGATACTTGAAGTGCAGGGGGCAGTTCTCTAAACAGGGCAACCCTGGTGGCCGGTGCTGGGCCCCGTGGGGTTGGACCCCGTGGCGCTGGGCCCTGGGAGATAGATAAGTACCCCGCTCTGAGCTCCGGAGCCAATTTAGGCCAGAGTCTGCAGCCACAGGAGGTGAATGAGTCTCGTCCTCTTCACTCAGGAAACACTTTTTTCTCTTTCTCCGTAGAACTGAAATGTGATTCCCAACCTGGAGTGGATGCTCTTTTCACGCTCAGCTGGGTCTCTAACTCCTGAAATATTAATCCGTAAGAGCTGCTGGCAAACCAATCATTGGCAGAATTAACAAGCTCCTGGTTGGCCACACGGCCTTGAGGAGGGGAAGTCCTGGGGATGGGGCTCAGCTGAGCCACTGGGAGGGTGGCCTCACCCCTGGCCTTGGTCCCACTCTGCCTGGTCTCCAGGATCAGCCTGAGTGCATTTGCTAAAATTTCTAAAAGTTGCTCCAGCCACGATCACATGTCGCATGTCAGCTCCCATCCAGGCACTCTCTACTCTCTGAGCACAGAACTTCGAGGCCCAGCCTGGTCCCACCATCCACCCCCTGCACTTTTCTTCTTTGCATACACATGTCCTTTCATATTCCCTGCTTCTTATGTACTGGTTTCCATTTAGGACATAGGACGAGTACCATCCAGGGATGTGAAAAATCCAGCCTGAGGCCCCAAACAGAGTGGGTCCTGCTCTCTGGGCAGATCCAGAGCCCCTGGATACGAAAACCTCGTAAGCCAACTGTAGACTCGGTGCTTTGCTGCAAGAGGATTCATTTGAGCTATAATAAAAAGTAGTGTGTTTATTTAACCCCTGTAAGCTGATCTCCTTGGTCTTCATGAACTGGCTGGGCAGCTAAGGACCCACATTCCTTCCACAGTTAATAAAACTTCATATTTTTCTCTGTATTCATAAATTTAATTGCACTCAGACCCACTTAATCTACATTAGTTTTTGAAACTTTACCTAGATTAAAAAAACACAAGCACTCCTATCCCTCCCCCCGACCCTCCCTGCAACATGCAGCATAATCATCATCTTTAAGTTAGATGACTTAAATTGGAAATTTTACTGGTTTTGTCTTTCGGAAATCATTTTTCATCTTTACAATTTTCTGACCTGGGGACTGTAGTGAGATGTAAAGTGACGTGGTTACAATTCTTCCTAAGATACTACACTTTAAGTGCTTCTATTTGTTCAACTTGATTAAAACTCCCCAAACAAAAGCAACCATAAAATCCCTACCAAGCCAGATCTAAGGGACTTCACCCAGGACCCCCTATAAGTCCTTTGTGATGCCTGCACGTGCTGGGGGAGAAACTTCTTCCAGAGACCCAAGGAGGTGGGCCGCCCTCAGCCAACACTGGGCTTCCTTCTGCTCCCTCCACCCCGTCATGGTGGGTTTTGAACACCAGTGACATTTGTATAAATCATTTTGCTTTCTCTTGAGAGAAATGAATGTGGCTTCTCAGCCTGAGAGCTGGTCACCCAGCCTGGAAGCCTGGCCAGTGGCCGTCACCCCCTCTACCACAGCCTCCTTTGTGCAGAATCTTCTCCAAACCCAGTGATTCGAAGGCACCTTAAAACTGCTTGTCATGAGGAACACCAAGCACCCTCCTCCTCAAGAACCACAGCAAGGGTGGCTGCTTCTGGGTGCCTGCATGGGCAGGGGGTGAGCAGGACGCTCCCTGACCGTGTCCAGTGACTCCACCGGCGTCTGTTGAGTGGCCGGAGCCCCTCGCTTTGCTGCTTGACCTCTGGTGGCCTTGGGAGGCGCTGACCCTTGCCTGCCTTGTTTCCTGGACTCTGCACGCTGTAGTTCAGCCACATGTCGATGGGATACCATTCCTCTCGAGAAGATAGGGTCCAGAGGCCGCTGTGTGCCTCCTGACTGCCCGCCTCTCCAGCCGCCATGGCCCCCGGTCACTGTGCATTTCCGCTAATGCTCTCCTCACTCTGAGGGTTTATGTTTGTTCCTCCGTATGCTTGAAATGAGTGGCACTGGTGGTTTAGTGGTAGAAATCTTGCTTCCTACTTGGGAGACCTGAGTTCAATTCCCAGCCAATGCGTGTGCTCACATTTCTTGGGCCTTCCCAGGTGATGCTAGTGTTAAATTATCCAGCTACCAATGCAAGAGATGCAAGGGTGAGGAATATCTCCTGGAGGAGGAAATTACAACCCACTCCAGTGTTCTTGCCTGGAAGATCCTATGGACAGAGGAACCTGGTGGGCTACAGTCCATGGGATCACAGAGTTGGACGTGACTGAGCCTGTGCATGCACACAGGCATGCACGCATTAATATTTGCCTCTGCCTGAAACACTTTCCACCACTTCAGGTCGGGTCCCTCACCCACTTCAAGAAGCCTGGGTACTGAGGTTGGGTGACCAGCAGCCCATGGGCTCCTGCCTTTGCCCCATCAGGAGACTTCTCGCTGTCACTGCCTTTCACCAGCTGACCCCAAGCTTCAGCTGCATCAGTCGTGTGCTCATCCTGTGTCCAACTGTACATGTGGGTGCTGGCTCTGCAGTCACGTGAGCCATGCTGGGACCGGGTGCCCAGGGAACAGGAGTGCTTGAGGTCCAGGGTCAAACTTGGGTTCAACGCCGTAATTAATGGGAAGACAACTGGAAGGAGAATCTTACTTGGTCCTCCCTGGAGGTTCTTTGATGGTTCAGTTCAGTTCAATCACTCAGTTATGTTCAACTCTTTGAGACCCCATGGACTGCAGCACACCAGGCTTCTCTGTCCATCACCAACTCCTGGTGCTTGCTCAAACTCATAGAAATCAAGTTGGTGATGCCATCCAAACATCTCATCCTCTGTTCTCCCTTTCTCCTCCCGCTTCCAATCTTTCCCAGCATCAGAGTCAGTTTTTTGCATCAGGTGGCCAAAGTATTGGAGCTACAGCTTCAGTATCAGTCCTTCCAATGAACATTCAGGATTGATCTTCTCTAGGATTGACTGGTTTGATCTCCTTGCAGTCCAAGGGACTGTCAAGAGTCTTCCCAACACTACAGTTCAAAAGCATCAATTTTCCAGCACTCAGCTTTCTTTATGGTCCAACTCTCACATCCATACATGACTACTGGAAAAACAGCTTTGACTAGATGGACCTTTGTCCACAAAGTAATGTCTCTGCTTTTTAATATGCTGTCTAGGTTGGTCATATCTTTTCTTCCAAGGAGCATGCGTCTTTTAACTTCATGGCTGCAGTCACCATCTGCAATGATTTTAGAGCCCAAGAAAATAAAGTTTGTCACTGTTTCCATTGTTTCCCCATCTATTTGCCATGATGGGATGAGAGACCATGATCTCTGTTTTTTGAATGTTGAATTTTAAAGCAGCTCTTTCACTTGCATCAAGAGACTCTCTGATGGTTACCAGGCTCTTTACAGTTATAGGGACGAAACAGCCTTCTTTCCAATGGTGTTTCCTTCTATTATCATTAGTGATGAAAATTGGATTTATTTCACATATTACAGTGCAGGATTTGATGTTGTTTTTATGTGAACGTAACTGCTCTGTAAAACCTCAAGTGTTTTTCTCTCCGAGAATTGGCAGATGAGAGGTTATATAAACTTGTGGCCAGCGGAAAGGTTCCCAAAACATCTCAGTGGAAGCAGAGGAAACAGAGGGCAGGAATGCCGGTGTCTGGGTCCCTCCTGCAGATGGAGGGGAGTGCTGGCGTCTGCTCTTTATTATGGGGCTGCTTTCCACCACGGGCTTGCTCAGGGGAGTCAGGCATTCTGCTGGAGGTCACACAGCCTCTCTGGGGCCTGACTCTGCGTCTATGAGTAGGAGTGGGTTTCTTTGCTGGGAGGCCCCCATCCCCATCCCTTATGCTCCTGGGCATGGAGACGGATCCCTGCTCTCTCAGCCTGATCAGCCTGGTGGTGACCACATGCCCAGAGGGTTGTACCTCGTAGGGGGCCCGCCCAGGCACCTGCTTTCCTGTTTGAGCTTGTCATGCATGGACACTGCTGGCCTGATCTCTGATCCGGGGATTCCCATGTTGGAGGGGGTCATGTCCTCACCGGTGATGATGAGAGCAGGGGAGGCTGACCTAGGGTGTCCTGCGTCTCCATCTTATTACCATAGAATCCCCAGGGGAACCATCAGGCCTGAGGTGCAGGGGCTCTAGGAACCCCTGGAGTGCCTCTGTCCCCCTGCCGGCTTCTTTCCAGTGCCTGGCCCACATGGGCTGTGGCCCCTGAGCCAGCACTGACTCCTGGGAGGGGTCTGTGTGCAGAGTCCGGCCTATTTAGCCCCCCAGCCCCTGTGGGTATTTCGGTCTCCTCTGGGGACCACTTCTTACAGTGGGCAGGGGGGGCGGTGGTGGTGGCAGGAAGATGCAGGGTGGGAGGCGGAAGTGACTGCATGCAGAGTAAACACCCTCGTGACTGCAGACACGAGTGCTGGTGTCTAGTCATTGGTTTTTACACCTGAATTCCTCCCATGTGTCTCTGTGTTAACATGACTGTGTGGGCCACAGACAACAGAGGGCTTGGGAAGCCGAGTGTCAGCAGGAAGGGCCACCCCCAAATGACACCCATCTCTCGAGGGAGGGTTGTGACCCTGCTCCATCCTTCCACTCCACTCGGGTGACACCCCCATGCATCCTGTTCAGAGGCAGCTCAGATCCGGCCGTTTTCCTCCTGTTTTTCATCACAGAGCATGAAGGGAGGCCAGGAGGTGCCCATCTCCCCACGGATCTGGAGGAGGCCTGAAAGCTGTCTGCAGAGAGGGGAGGAGGCCTGGCCAGCCCTCAGGCTGCCCACGGCCCTGCCAGTCAGTGGCCTGGGCCCCACCTCGATGGCCACCCGTCTGCGTATATGGTCCCAGCAAGATCACGGGGCAGAGTCACAAGAAGGAAACCTGAGACATGGACTCCCTCTCTGGAGAGCCTGTCCCTTCTACCACCTGGGTCAGTGTGATCACTGTGGTGCAAGCCTGACATCACTACTGCCAGGACTTGAGACAGGCTGAGTCCTGTGCTGGACACAGAGCTGACCACACGCTTTCACACACACGTGTCAGGCAGGGCCCATGGCCACTTGCTGTTCTTCTGTGCTTGAGTCCAGGCTTTAGGTCTGCAGCAGTCTTCTCAGCCTGTCTGGGGCCTTGGTTCTGCAGAGAGGCACATGGACCCCCCAGCCCCCAGTGGCTATAGGCGATAGAGCCTGGGAGGCACAGCAGGAACAGGGGCTGCAGGGAGGGAGGGAGGAGGACTCGTCTGTTCACACTGTAGTCACAGAGGTGTCCTCTCAGGCCTGGGAGCCACACCCAGGATGAGCGAGGGCCTGGCCTCAAAGCACTGCCTCAGGGTGACCGGCACCAGGGGAGTGGGGCCAGCCTGGGTCTTTGACTTGCGCTCCGAGGCTCTTTACTGATAAAAGTCAGTAGGCAATTCTCTCCAAAAAAGAGGGGCCAGCCAGCTCCATAGGAAGCTCCATAGGAAGCTCTGTAGGAAGCTGTGGACCTGAGTTCTAGGTCACAAATTTTCCCTCAAATAATATGTTAAAAAATTTTTTTTTTATTGTAGTATAGTTGATTTACAATGATGTGTTAGTTTCTGCTGTACAGCAAAGGGATTCAGTTAGACATATATATGTCCACTCTTTTTAAGATTCTTTTCCCTTATAGGTCATTATTGAGTGGAATTTCCTGTGCTATACGGTAGGTCCTTGTTAGTTATCTACATACACAGAGTAGTGTGTATAGGCTTTTTTTTTTTTCCCCTCCAGAGCAGAATGGAATACATTTTATTAAAGAATTCCTCCTTAAAAGGAAATTCTATAACTTCTCTTAGGGACCCTTTCTCAAGTTTGTCAGCTGCTCTTTCAGAAAGTTAATTTTCATTTTTGATCTAAATATCTCATGTTGTACATCCAAGCTGTTATTTTATTTTTCCTAAAATGAAGAAGAGCCAGGAACCACATTCTGGGTAAGGCCTTTCATGGGTGTTATATGGCCAGCTAAAATTCTCTCAACATGAACAGAAGCATTTCTTTTCTGACAGGCATGTTATAATAACAACTTGCTATGGGACTTCCNAGAACACTGGAGTGGGTTGCCATTTCCTTCTCCAATGCATGAAAGTAAAAAGTGAAAGTGAGGTCGCTCAGTCGTGTCCAACTGTTAGTGACCCCATGGACTGCAGCCTACCAGGGTCCTCCATCCATGGGATTTTCCAGGCAAGAGTACTGGAGTGGGGTGCCATTAAAAATACTGAATTTTTAATCCCTGGCATCCTGTCTGTGATCTGTAAACACTGTTTCCTGATAGGAGACCAGAGCTTCCTGGGGGTTTGGCTGACTCCAGGTCTAGGGCAGGAGTGGCCCATCTCATCACTAAGAAAGTCAAGGACAGAAAGCACCCCGGAACTGTGTCTGAGGCCCAGGCCCAGCCTGAAGATGGTGGCTTTCGGGCAGCTCGGGACATTAACTGTGATAGATCGGAGCAGATCCGGTATGGCCCCCACCTCCTCCTGACACCTGGGCTGTGACCGAAAGTCACACCTGCTGGCTTGGTGGCTGAACTTCTGCTCTGGCCTCTCTTGCCACCCCTGTCTCCAAATTAGCCCAAGAGCTCTGAGGATGGGGGCGCATCACTGGATCCCACACAGGCACTCAACAAACATTAGTTGAAGGATAAATACGCACATAGAATAAGCCAGGATGCACTGAGGTGCTGACATGGCAAGGGTCGAGGGGCTCTCAGTCTTCCTTCAGTCAGGGCACCTCTGAAGACTGGCACATGCCCTTCCCCGCAGAAACTTTTCATGTTTACACACAGGCACAAAGCTCCCTCCACACCCACAGAAGGGGCAGGACTGCTGTGATCCATCTCCAGCACGGACCCACCAACCACTTCTGTTAAACAAGAATCAGTGTGTGGGGAGCTTTCCTACCTAATTAGGCTGACATGTAGACAGACAAACTACTGAAAAAGAAAGGACATTTGGAACCTAATCATTTGTTGTATGATTAGAAAGCATTTCATAAACCTGTTACACTTTACCTTATCACGTTTGGTGATAAGGTAATTCTTATCACATTTGGTGAACAGTTTAAAACTTGGAGTCTATTTAAGTAACCAAAAAACCCATTGATCTAGTATCATTATTATTATTTGTTTGCAATAAGATTTACTGTAGTTAAGGCTGAAGTTAAATTTCAAATGCTAGTCCAGAATGTTTTTAGCAAGTTCCGTTTCACAGAGACATTTTAAAGCTACAAAGCGATCATGTCTCAAGTACATTTGTAGGGTACTTTTCAACACACACTTAGAAACAGAGCGCCGTGTGACTCCCTAAGCAAGGTGGACTCACTCCATCTAAATGCACCCTGTTCCTCCTCTTTCCCCATGTCTTGTTCGATTGTTCCTTTCTCTTTTGCATCCTACGTGCTGAGTCGCTTGAGTTGTGTCGGACTCTNGCGCCGTGTGACTCCCTAAGCAAGGTGGACTCACTCCATCTAAATGCACCCTGTTCCTCCTCTTTCCCCATGTCTTGTTCGATTGTTCCTTTCTCTTTTGCATCCTACGTGCTGAGTCGCTTGAGTTGTGTCGGACTCTTTGTGACCCCATGGACTGTAGCCTGCCAGGCTCCTCTGTCCTTGGGATTCTCCAGGCAAGAATACTGGAGTGGGTAGCCATTCGCTTTTCCAGGGGATCTTCCCAACCCAGGAATGGAACCTGGGTCTCCTGCCTGACAGACAGATTCTTTACCACCTGCACCACTATAGCAGCTCCTTTGCATTCTATAGGTTGTTGCTTAATTTTGATCTTGAGATTTCAGCTGTGTCTAACAGCTGAGTCTTTTCGTGCAAAATTGAAAGTGTGTCTTGTTGCCAGGTTTGTGCTTATAGAACTTTATCTGCATTCTAGCTGCTGCTGACGGCCGTGGAAGTGACATCAGAGAGAAGGGCTGACTCACATCCTCGAGACTCCAGCAGGAGATTACATGGAGCCGGTGACCCCGGGGTGTCTGTGCAACACCCAGCAGCTGGGCCCTCGGGTTTGCATTTCATTCACATCAAAGGCACCGCCAAACCCAAACGAGGTTCTCTGGGAGGATGGCTGTCCTTTGATAATGGGCTTGTGGGGCGTGTCCTTGGCTGTTACAAGGGTCGCGTGGTGTTTCAGCGCTGTTCTATGTGAGGAAAGCCATATTAGAACATTATACAAAGTGATTTCAAGTTGCATTAGAAGATTATAACTTTTCTGGTTAAAGCTAACAAATGCTTTGGGAGGCCCTGAGCCAAGGAGGTGGGGGGGGGGGTCTTGCTCCTTCCACGAACTTTCAGCACTTAACAGTGACCATGACCTTCCCCTTTGCACGTGGTGTCCAGGTCACTTGTGTCGGCCTCTCTGTCACAGTATCCCCTACAGACTGTCCTGGGAGATGCGCAGGGTTCTGAAGGAGAAAACTTAGATGAGGACATTATCAGCACAGTGACTTCCCATCGCTGTTTGGTTTGGGGGCACAGGGGTCCAATTGTAGAGCCCCACCTGGTTCAGAGGCTGTTCTACGCTGGGGGGAGGGCGGAAGCCTTAGTGTGGGGCACCTTTAGATGGCCGCCGGGGGGAGGGCGGAAGCCTTAGTGTGGGGCACCTTTAGATGGCTTTCTTTCTCCTTGCCCGACAGTGGATCAGGTTCTGGGAAGAGGGACCAGCCTATTGTCCCGGGCTGGCTGCCCATCAGACGAGAGCATCCCCTGGGTTCTTCACCAGACACTGTCCCCTGATGACCAGAAGGATGGTTTTTCTAAGAATGAGAAGACAGGAGAGCCGCCCACTGTGCCGTGAATGAGGGACGTTCCCGTGGCACAAATAGGACACAGGGAGCACATGGGGTGCCTGCCCAGCTCCTGGTGATCCCCGGCCTCACCTTACTTAGATTTCTCCAGAGTAAAACATTTCAGCTGAAAATGTGAAAATGATGATGGAGTTATTTGGGATTGAGGGGAATGTGAAGTTCCGAGAAAAGGAAGCAGTGACATATAGCAGGTGGGAGGTTGGGGGTCGTGTTGTGGGGACGTCTTACCTGTCCAGTCCCTGGGCTCCTGGGGTGCAGATATGGCAGGTGGGGGGCCAAGGGCCGAGGGACCTCATCGCTGTGCCCCCGAGTCCGTGGGCATGTCTACAACAAAGCATGGAGGGCCACGTGTGGTCCTGGTGTGTTTTTTTCTTCTTAAAGGAAGGTTGTGGATACACAGAAGAGGCACTTCCAGATGTCCTCCCTGAGTTTCTGCCGAGACCCAGAGCAGGTTCTGTCTCAGGATGTGGAAGTGACTGCTGGGGCTGGGCTCACAGTCTGCGTCCATCTCAACTATCTCTGACCTTTGACCTCTAACCTTTTGACAGAGGAGGGAGTTGTCTGAGTGTCAGGACTGTCAGGGCCAGGGGTTATGCCCGCCCCCCGCCCCGCCCCTACTCTGCTCTCAGAAACAAACTTTGAAGATGATTAATGATGGCAGAAATTGGACGGGTGCAGAGTACAGTCCGCATGCTGAGCCGTCTGTCTGCGAGGGCTGTTTTCTGGCTCTTTTTCTCATGCAACACCTTCATGCCAGGCCCAAGAGCATGTGTTAGTGGCTGGACAGGACGGCCGGCGGCTCCGGGGGCCTCAGCCAACGTCCACGAGCTCGGGTGGGGTTGGGAGCTTCCTGGATGGCTGGTTTTGCTCCAGTACAGACAGAGCTGCTGAGACATGTTCAGATTCAGTTTGTGTAGAAGTGAGGGGGATTTTACGTGCAGTGTTCTTGGCTATCTTCAGGGGGCTGGGCAGTGTCAGTTTAGGGGAACTGGGCCTGTAGAGCCCACCTCCCCAAGTGTAGAGGGTACAGCCTGTCACGTGGCACTTCTGCCCTTGGCCCCGAGGTGCTGTGGGAAAGGACCAACCTTCTCTCCACTATTCTAATTTTTTCTTTCATGTTCAACGATTATACTAGTTTCACTTTGACTTTGCCAAATGAGCCTTTCTGTTTTCCTTCAAGGAAGATGTGTTACAGAGGGAAGTAAACTGACTTCTCACCATGTCACCTTCGTCTTGGGGGTGGGGGTCTGAGGGGTTTTTTAGTTACTTATTTGCTTGGGCAACTTTTGATCTTTCCTCTTCCCTCATGTCTGCCCCAGTGAAGACTGACGAACTTCAGGGAAAAGATACGTAAAACTTCTAACATTAGATTCTGAGTCTTTTTCCTTCTACTTAAAAATCTTAGGGTTGTTATTCTTCATGGGTTGATGGCCAGATAGTTCTATAAAATTATAGCCTTTGCTCCCTGTTTTGCAGGGTTATCTGAAATCAGCTCCTTGGATATAGACCAGCTGCAAAACGCGCACTTGCATTAGCCGATTCAGGGCCCATGGACAGGACTGGTCTGGTCAGGTGGCCCGGCTCCTGCGTGAATGCAGTTGCTGGACTGTGGGTCCCGCTGTGACCTGCCCGGGGCTGCGTCTCTGGCTCTGACGTGGTAGCTGACTCTCTCACCTAGACGGGAATGTCCCCCCTCCTTCCTTGACCATCCAAGTCTTTGCTTCTGACCCCTGGCCCATTTCTGGATGAAAACCTCAGACCAAGAGGCTGGGCATAAGTTGACCCCATGTTAGGGGGGCTGCCAGGCTACTTCTGACTCAGCCTGCCTGCTCCAACTCTGCAGATGTGACCCCCTGTGACTTGAGTCAGGAGGAGGAGCTGGCTCCTTGGACGCCTGCCCGGAGGAGGAGGCATTTCCTTTCCTCCGTCTCCTTCTTACCTACGGACTGCTCTGCCAGGTCCCAGCTTCGGGGGATTTGGTGGCCAGGCAGGAAGACTCAGGAAATCCTTGTCACTCCTCATCTCTATTATGTGGTCCATCTCCTTGGAAACACACTTGTGTTGGACCAGATAAGCTGTCAGCCTCCAAGGATCCTTTCACTGATGTGCATGGCCTCTCCCCTGTTTATTTAAGCCCGGCCAGATTCTGTCAGACCCCGTGGTTCACAGGTTGTCTGCAGCCCCTGGTCACCCCCACCCCCTCAGGTGCATCCTTGAAAGAAATAATTAAGGAAACACTCAGGGATGTGCAGGTTGGCTGACCTCACAGCCAGAAGGGAAGAAGGCTGTGCCGTCTGGGCCGGAGCTGTGGGGGGGGGGGCGGTGCGGGGAGCCCACTGCCTCCTGGGGCCTGCTTTTTTCTGCAGATGGAGGAGGGCAACCACCATCTGGGAGAGAAGCAGGCCGTCTGCTGTGTTTACACAGAGAAGGGAGGCTAATGCAATGAGCACGGGTGTTAGGAGAGAGAAAGGTGCTTATAAACATCACAGTGGCATCTCCGTGGTCCGGTAGTTTTTCCATTATAAACTCATTGTCAGAGATTTAAAATCTGCTGTGAAGACTCCAGGATAGGGTGTACTGGGTGCAAAACTCTCTCCTCCACGACAGCCACACATCTGCTCTGCCCGATACTGTCTGCTTCCTTGGGGAGCCGGGAGGCCAGGGGCCCCAGCAGAACCCCAGGGCAGGGATGAAGCTCTGGTCCCTGGGGAAGGCGAGTCCAGTCAGCAGTCCTGTACTGGGCGTGCAGCTTGGTCTGCATATAGCGCTTCCTCAGCTGGTGTAAGTGAAGCCTGGGATCCAGAGAGTAAGTCCAGACACCCCTGGACAGGGAAGCAGGTAGGAAAGTGCACTTAGCTTTAAGGCTGGTGTCTGAGAGCGGATGCACTGTCAGGCCAGTGACTTCAAGCCCATCACCAGCAAGGCTGCCATCCCAAGAGACAATGTTCAATGAGCAAAGCGCGTGGTTTCTCTTTGATCCAGAAAATGACCGGCCAAAACAAAAGTGATCAGCAAATTTGGCTCGGGGTTACAGGAATATAATCGAAATACAAGCAGAGAGGTTTCAGAATTAATCTGCAAACAATCTTAGGCTAACAAAGCCACTTTGGATGGAAATGCTTTCCTCTCTTTTATTAATAGCACCAAGTGGGCAGTTTAATGGATGGGCTGTCTTTGATGGGTCTCAGCCTAAACTGAGGACAAAGTTGATGGTTAGCAAAGCTTCGGCCCGTTGCCAGGGCCAGCCCTCTCTCGGGGTGGGCCTGTAGGTGACCTGCTGGGACCCCCAGGGCTGCGTGAGGTGTGACCCACCTTCCCCTGTGATGTCAGCTCCTCTGGTCCCAATGACTTCTGCTCTTTTGTCACTAAATCCTCCCCGATTCTGTCACATTCCTGACCAGCAACACATGACACCTGTCCCTGGAGTAACAGCCTGTCACCAGAGATATCCAAGTAGTTAAGGGAGAAGAAAGATGCTTCAGACAATAGGCCAAGAAGCTTAACTGAGCCTGAGAAGTGTGTAAGAGGCCTCAGGGCTGAGAACATTTAAAGTGAGAAGAAAAGACCACACTGAGCTGAAGGTTGTGCCCGGAGCTGGGTGCTCTGGACTCCATTCACTCATCAGCTGTCAGCGTGCCTGGTCAAGGGCGAGTCCCAAGATTAAGGACTGGCCTTCAGTCCTCAGACATGGGTTGTGTTGGGCTGCAGCTAGTGTTGCCTCAGAGTCACTATCATTTCTACACTGGTCAATCTTATCAAAGGAAAGATGGCTGGCAGTCACCACTAATTTAGTGTTGTCGGGAACAGGGCTTGACGCATATATAGGAGACTGACCGAGCTCCTTCAGGAAGGAGGTCACTGGGAAAACTGGCCCTTCAGTCCCAGCTGAGGCCAGAGCCTCAGAAAGTAAGCAACCCTAGGTAAGTGTCCTCTCCATGGCCCCAGCCAGTGTGGATCCTGGGGACTGAGGACTGGAGACTCTGTTTTAATGCAGAGTTACCTTCCTACCAGAGCCATGGGTGGGAGCCCGTAAACCAGGGGAGGTTCAAAATGTCAGCAGTGAAATTTACAGTTCCCTTCCCAGCCAGGGCGTGATGTTTGGGTGGATCAGAATACTTTAAAAGAAAATCAAGTGCCCTGAAACACCCTCATTGTCTCATCTGGCACAAGGCTTTCTGGAGCAGTGAGACGTTGTCACTCATGTGAGTGACAAGAGGCTGGGCACTTGAGCAGTGGAGCGTCTGCTTAGTTTTGTTTAGGAGATATGTGGATACACAAGGGGGAACCTGGTGGCTTGCTGGACCCTCCTTTCGATGGCACCTCCTGCAAGGGTGCTTCTTCCTCACCCGCTCTGCTTTGCGGCCCCGCATCATCCCATAGGGACCACAGGCAGCGAGACCCATTACACGTGTACGTGCTCAGTTGCTCAGTCATGTCTGACTCTGCCACTCCATGGACTATAGGCTCCTTTGTCCAAGGGGATTCTCCAGGCAAGAATACTAGAATGGTTTGCCATGCCCTCCTCCAGGGGATCTTCCCAACCCAGGGACCAAACCCAGGTCTCCTGCATTGTAGACAGATTCTTCACCATGTGAGCCACCAGGGAAGCCCAAGAATACTAGAGTGGGTAGACTTTCCCTTCTCTAGGGGAACTTCTCAACCCAGGAATCGAACTGGGGTCTCCTGCATTGCAAGCAGAACTTTTTAATCAGCTGAGCTGCCTGGGAAGCCAGCGAGACCTGTAAACACACATTAACTATTACTTTCAAGTGAAACAACAAGCCAATAAACAAGGAGATGCCTGCCCTCCCGGGCTGCACGCGGGCCGGGCACTTCACAGTCTGCACAGCTTCCTTTCATGGTGTCGGGGGCTTGGGACTGGAAGAGCCCCAAGAGTTTGAAGACCCTTCACTGACTTGGAGCCACAGATGGAAACACAGCATCACTGCACTTCCTTTATAATTAACACTCGGTTGAGAAGCTTGTTGCTGGTTCTGAATGAATTCTCTTCAGGAGGCACACTTTAAATCTTTTACTTCATTTTGAAGTGTCACAGACTTATGTTGGCTCCTTGCAGCCGTTAATTCTTTTCTCCCAAATTAAACAGGACACGCAAGTTACTCAGCACAGCACCCAAGAATACACAGAGTCCTCCTGTGAGTGGAGGTCGACACAGCTTTCAAACAAGCCTGCACTGATTTCTCCTCTTACTGACGTTGCTGATTAAGCTCCTTCACTGTTGGTTTCTTTCTCTGTTCAACTTTGATCCTGAAGTGCCAGGGCCTCAGGCTGTCCACAGTGGGAGGATCCACTCAGGACAGATTTTAGTACATTTTTTCTTGGTAAGTCGCCAGGTTGGGCACGAGGGGTTAGTTTTATCAGTGTGTAAATTTTTAGCAGTTGTACATCTGTGCACAGTCGGGAGTAATCAGTTCTCTCCAAGTGGGTGATGGGGGTGGGGTGAGGAGAGCCCGCTGACTTTGGGCTTGGGTAAGATTCCACAGTTTTTACCTAAGAGTTGTGAGGGTGAGGAGGGGG
>SJYV01010156.1:465843-506572 GCA_006410875.1 Neotragus pygmaeus | reverse complement strand
TGGGGGGGGGGGGGGGGGGGGGGTGGGACATCCCGCTGCTGATGGGAGGGGGCTTGTGGGTGTCACAGAAGAACAGTTTTCTTACTCGAGGGTCACAGGAGATGATAAGAATTCTGCCGTTGGAAGACAAGACCATTGTTGCAGTAGTAACAATGGAAAAGTACACTTTTCTTACAGAAGTCATCAAAGCTGGAAAACTGCCAAGTACCTGTTAGCTGGGGAGGAAAGCTAACCTCGGAGCTCCCTTCCTGCCCTCGTGCGTTTCCTGCAGAAAGAGAGTCACTTCCCACCGTGGCTCCCGGGCTGCTGGGTGGCCGCGCTCGTCATCAAGACCAGCGCAGGAACTCGGATGAGGCTCTGATTGTTGATTTCTCTTCATCAGTGATGGCCAGTGGCCAGAAGGCGGCCCTGGCGATGCACAGCCACACAGGACATGTCTGTGTAAACACCTCCTGCCTGGCCCTGCTCAGACGTCAGCCCTGACCAGGGTATGTCCGAGACGCTCTGATGAACAAGCTGGGCAGTCTGAGATGCTCCGGATCTGTCCCAGGGGTGTCACAAAAGTAAATTCTTGTTTCCATCATATTTAAAAAATTGATAACAAAATTTAAAACAGAACATCTACCTTAAAATATACAGAAATTAGGGACTCCCCTGGCGATCCAGTGGTTAAGATTTTGCCTTTCAGTGAAGAGGCTGAGGGTTCAATCCCTGGATCGGAAGTTAAGATCTCACATGCCTTATGGCCAAACAACCAGAACATAAACAACAGTAGCAAACTGTAACAAATTCATTGAAGACTTCAAAAAGGATCCACAACAACTCTTTAAAAAATATACAGAAATCATCCACAATTTCAACATTCCTTAACATTTTCCTTTTTTTAAAAAAAGAAACTTTAATGTCACATATGAAGATCTGAAGACAAGAAGATAATAAAATAGCTCACTATTGGAGAAAAATTGTGTAGATGTCCTATGGACATGGATATAGAAAGCCCAGGATAGGAGAGCTGCTAGCCTGGGCCGTGTTATGTCCTGCTCCTCTTTGGTGTCCTGGGCTGGCCAGGCAGCCGTCCTCCAAGCTCAGGTGTCACTAGACTTCTCCAGGCGCCAGGGCCATGATGGAGCAGGAATGAATACGGAGTCCTCGGGGGACAGAGAGCCACCCAGACCCAAGGTGGACTAAGGCTGACAGAGGCCACACAGCCAGCCCTCAGCATCTGTCCCCGAGGATGTACAGACCACCTCCAACTAAAGGAATGGGGACAGGATTGAGCAGCTGGCACGTGGGTCTGACGAGTGACTTCCAAAGAGTGTAGCATGTATGGACAAAAACTTGCATGTCTCTATTGAGGCTCAATTAGTAGTACTCTACACAACTGCCTTTCTTGTTGAGGCATGTGAAGAAATGGCTATTTTTCTTTACTGATTAGGGATCTGAAATTAAATGAGCCAATAGTTTTCAGGGGCAGGCGTATTATCTTGTGCTTCCTCCACTTCATCCTGCTGGAAAGCCAGAACCCTTGAACAGATGTTGCTCAGATTTTCCCAACATGTGAATAAGTGACCCCTGGAGAAAGAGAAAATCCTAGCATGGGAAGTTTTCAGGGAAAATGCTTTGTTTTTCAGAAAATTGTACATAAAGAAAAATGAGATAAATGGGATTTAGGGAGAAAATATTTATGCTACTTTAACTGTTTCTTCCCAGCAGCGAGGTGATAGTAAGGATTTATCCATTCGCAGTTTTTCCTTTTGTGATTTTCGTCATCAGAAGCTACTCTATGTTCATTTGTTTCTGGCTTGACACTCTGCTTTACTTTGTACTAAAAGACTTAAAAGATCTCTTCCTTTTCACCATATTCCTGTTTCCATGACTACATAAGATTTCTTAAAAAAAAAAACAACAAAAAACCCCCACAGTATTTCTAGAAGTTGTAGTGTTTTCAATAGCACACCTAGGAAGAAATTGGGCTTCCTTGGTGGATCAGGTGGTAAAGAATCAGCCTTTGGTGCAGGAGACGCAGGTTCGATCCCTGGGTCGTGAAGATCCCCTGGAGAAGGGCACGGCAACCCACACCAGTATTCTTGCCTGGAGAATCCCATGGACAGAGGGGCCTGGCGGGCTACAGTTCATGGGGTCACACAGAACCAGACACAACTGAGAGACTAACACTTTGACTTCAGGAAGAAATTATTATTTTGGGAGATGATTTGAGGCTTAACCTACCTTAATATTTGCCGTTAGACTTTTAAATATGATAATTCACTAAAAGCCTTAGATTTTGTTTTCCCCATTCCACATATAATTTTACACTGTAGTCAAAATCTTATCCTCCATAACCTGCCAATGCACTTGGTCAGCATCTCACCTGTGAAGAGACGCCGCCTTGTAAAAACCTGGGAAGGAAATAAGAGTTTGGAAAGATGAGCCACAGTGAGCCATCCTCTGACTGATTTGTAACAAAGTGATTCTGGTGATCTGAGCAACTTGCATCTGTCCTCCCACAGCCCCGAAGAATCGGGCCACAAGGAGATGGAGATAGCGGGTCCAATTAGGAGATGGGAACTCGGCGCTCAACCCTGACCATGCTGCCCTCGCCGTGGGTGGTGTGCGCCCCTGTGGGGTGGAGAGGGAGGGACTATGGGGAAGTAAAAGAGAGCAGCAGAGATATAAGAAGGGAGGAACCAGCACAGATGAGCAGGGTGAACAAACCCAGTTCAGACCAAATTGGCCGCCCTGGGTCTCGCTGACCTTGGCAGACTCAGAGGGTCATATTTTATGTGGACAAACCTCGTCAACTCCTCCTACATCTCTGGAACAGGCAAATGTTTTCCCTTGATGCTTGTTCATTACATTCTTTATGTTTTATTGTATTGATAGATGTTTAATAGTGTGTTTAGTTGAATTCATCCTGACACTGTATCTTTCACCCTTAAAGAAAAATGGATTTTTTTGTTTTTTGTCCTGTTGATCCTCTGGCCTCTGCTATTGAAGCCCCAGCCCCACCATGGTTTAGAAGTAGAACAACATAACTAATCGGTTTATGAGACACGTGAAGTCATTCTCATCAAATGCATCATTAAACTGAAGGGAGGGCCCTGGGCACCATTTTACTGTTGGATTCCTGCTGGAGGGTCAACCTGTGGTGAGCCCTCATATGCACAAGGCAAACATCACAGAGCTATCTCGTCCTGATCTCTGTTCCTTGCTGAGAATTTTATTAATTTAGAAAAATACACTCAGATGGCGCTAAAGACAGGAGGAGGGAATGGAAACGCTCTGCTCAGAACTTCTCTCATGAGCAGGGGCAGGGTGGGACAGACAGCTCCCCCGTGTCTGGTGGCCCTGGCCTCACCGTGCTGTCTCGGGAGCTGTGGTGGCATCACAGGGGCCCCTCTCGCCTGCCTTTCAGGCTGGGAGCTCTTTGCCTGACAGTGACAGGCAACACTCCTGATACAAACCCACTGACTCTCAAAGGATGGCTTTGCTGGCTCTGCCGGGACCTCGCAGTGGTGGACAGATGTGATGGTGGGCTGGTGTTTTCCTAGTGATAAAGCATGGAGGCAGAGGAGAGAGATGGGGTGGAGCCAGACTTCATTTGTTCTTGGAGGGACGTGGCTTCTCTCCAGATGGAATGGCAGGGGGGCTGGGGGCAGTGGGCCTTGCTGCACCATGGCGTGACGGCCACAGAAATGCACACCTTCGGGTCTCATTTGCAACATAAATGTTTTCTTCTTCTTTTCTTCACTTGGGACTCAAGCTCTGATCTGTGATGTTTGCTGTCGTCTATGGTGTCAACACCCCAGCTCAGATCAGCTCATTCACCTACGAGATGTGAATGAGCTCAGGAAGGACTCCACATTCAAGAGCCTCTGACTTGCCACCTGCTGTGATCCGCACGTGGCCTTAGGGGTGCCAGACACAGTGAAACAGAGTGAATATTTAGGAAGTGATCAGTTTTGTGTTCTTACCATTTTTACACTGAATATATTCAGGTGCAAGTTTATATAATTTAATATTCAATCATTTGAAATTTAACAAACAGCTAAAACATTCCTGAAGATGGAACATGGGAGTTTCTTTTGAGGCTCCCTGAGCTTATGAGAGACCACCTCTGCTCCTGGCAAAATGAGTTATCTCCGCAGATATGGCTAATCACCCAGCTGAGTCTGGTGACTGGCTCAACAATTAAACGTAAGTTTAAAAATCTTCCCAGATGGTGCTAGTGGTAAAGAGCCTGCCTGCTAATGTAGAGACATAAGAGACGAGAGTTCGATTCTCTGGATCAGGAAGATCCCCTGGAGGAGGAAATGAGAGCTACTCCTGTATTCTTGCCTGGAGAATCCCTTGGGCAGAGAGCTACAGTCCATGGAGTGGCAGAGTCAGACACTACTAACTTACTTAGCATGCACACATGCATACGTTCAGAAAAACCTTTTAGAATAGAAACATTCTTTTTGCAGTGGCTCCTGAGCGGATCAGTTCCTTACACTCCTTTCATGGAATCACCTTTGAAACTCATGATGTATGTGGTGACTTAATTGAAAGAGATCAAAACAGGATACATATTACAATAGTGAGCCAGTAAATTGACCTATTATTAGATGTTGGGAATTGCATATTGACAGTGAGCATGGTATTACTCAAAACATGGACTCTCCATGAGTCCATGAGTGTGGACTGGGCCCCTCTAAATTCTTATATAGTAGCAAGTGTTATTCTGATCATTTGTATCTGAAATTATTAAAGTCTATCACTAGGATAATGTGTTGCCCAGATTTATACCATGTAACAAAGGCAGAACCAATCCTGAGGTTAATATATAAGGTAGAACTTGGACCCACACAGCAATTACTGCATAAATACCAATCCCTGGGTGAATCTAGATATGAAGGCGGCACAGAATATGTTATTAGTGTGAAATCTTTGGGTCTTCAGGTCACTGCTCAAACTTTCTAGGGGATTTTCTATTCAAGTGAAACCAACACAAAATAATTCTTTCAACCTCTGCCTTTGTTCTGCCGCCACACAGATCTTTGCTGCCTGATGCTGAATCAGGACGACGTGTGCCCTGGTGCGAACACCCTGTGCGTAGCCCTGCCGGTTAGCACACGTCTATGTGACTTTCCAGAAGACAGGAAGTCATAAATAAAGCATATAGAGTAGGTGAACCTCAGGAGGTGTGGCTAGAAAAGAGACAAAGGGGAACCCCGTGTGTGGGGCAGAGACTCCCAGCAGTCCTGGCCAGGCCCCTCACAGACTCCTTCCAGGGCTTCGTGGGGTCTGTGCCCTCAGCAGCTGGCTGGAGTGTTGTTGCCTCAACCTGGCCACCCACATCCTGTCCAGTGGGACTATATATCCATCTGACTGTTTAAGCAAAGATAAAGAACTTTCTCCCTAACTCAAACCTGTTTTTCCCCACACAATCTACTTATATTTATAAAAGTGAATCTCATCTCTATCTGTGGCGTGGGAAGCACCGGACAGGCTTTCTCTGGGCTGGGGGGCCTCTTGGAAGACCTGGGGCTGGAGCTGCCTCTTTGAACCCGAGGAACAAGGCTCTGTCACCAAGGTGACACAGGGGACAGTTGATGAACCCCTGGTGCCATCCACCTGCAGCTCCATCACCGAGAAGCCCACCCACTCCCAAGCTGCCGGGGGTCCCCATCCCTCTGCTAAGGGTAGCAGGTCCCCTCCTGGCCCGGGCCTGCACGTGCATACAGCACACAGTCCAGTGATGGTCACAGGAGGGAAACGCGGTGCCTCTGCGGGACTGGGGTCCTGACCTGGAGCCTGCGACTCCCAGACTATGGTCCCGATGCCAACCTCCCCTCCAGCCTGAGACAAAGCCCACACAACAAAATACTGGCACCCAAGCTCAGGCCCCAGCACACGCAGGTCCCTGCGGCCCTGCAGAGTCATCTAGCTGGGCAATGGCCACATTTCAACACACTTCATTTGATGACTGTGGTTTTTCAGTGGGACTAATAAAGAGAAAGTCTGATGACTTAAATTCAGGCCAAACATAGAATTAATAGCTTCCCCATGAAAACAGCACAAAGGTATAGGAACAGCATGTAAGGAGCTGAAACAACAGAGAAAACGCATCAGGACACGATATGCTGATAACATCAGTGGTGATGCAGACAAGAGCTAATGCGGGCACTGTGCTAAGGGCACACAAACCAGGGCATCACTGACTCTTCCCTCAGAAGAATCCTGGCAGCTCAAGCTCGTCTTCCCAGGCTGCAGACCGGCTTGTGCATACGGCCCTCTTGAAGGCTGGATCATATCCACTGTATGAGTGAGCCATGCTTCTCTCTGCTGATGGGCGAGAGGCTGCTTCCACAGTCAGCACCTGTCACCTCATCACCCAGCTGCCTCCAGGTGATGAGCTGATGCCAGGTCCACAGCAGGACCACGGCCGGGACCCTGGAGTTTGGTGGGGGTGGAGACTTTCAGTCTGTCCTCCTCCAGGTCCCACTGTGGCTGTCCTGCTGCGGAAGCTTTCACATCTGCTCAGGGTTTGTTCAGAAGATGCAGGGGAGCCCAGGGCTGGCCCTGCGGGTAGGGCTGAGGCGGGCTGTTCTCTGCATGGAAGCATCCTCCCGCCTTCCCCTCTCCCAGGACAGCAGGATTCCTCATCCACACCCTGCCCCTGGGTGCTGCGTGTAGCTGGGCAGGGGCCAAGGCTGGGGTGACCGACGGGGCCACCCTGTGGGAGGTGTGACAGGTATAGACCCAGGACTCAGCCAGCAGCCTGTCTTCCACCTGTGTCCAGACTGAGGCCACTGTCCTGGGGCTGCTTGGTGCAGTTGCTGGGCTGGGTCAGACCACAAGCTGTTTCAGGGGACTGAGGCGGGGTGGGGGGGTTGTCTGATGTTTATCTGTTGGATCTGGCCTCAGGCTCCTTACCTGCAGAAACAGGTGATGACGGGGCCTGTCTCCTTCCCGTCAGGCCCGTGGGCACCAGCAGCTTGAAGCTAGGCCCTGCTCTCCTAACCCCAGACGACAGCTGGCGACGTCTTAGTGGCCGTGACACGTGTGGAAGCACTGCTTGAGATCCTTTCCGGGTGTGTCACCCTCCAGTCTGCAGGAAGGGGCCGTGACAGCTGTCTTCTACCTCAGCTGGTGCAAAGCTGGCCCTGCCAACGTGCTTGTTGTTAATATTGGGACTGTTATTTAAATTTTTTGCTGTGTGTGCTTTTTTAAAAATTGCTGTACTTCCAGAGCCTTTTTGAGTTCTGCAGATTTTCTCAAGTTCCTGATAAGAACCAGGTCCTTGGATTCCACGGCTGCTGGAATTTCCCTTACATCTCCACATGGAAAGGAAGAGCGAAGCACAGAAGTTCGGAGCCCCTCACCAAGTGGGGCTCTCCATGACATGCTGCTGTGTGGGACCCCTCCCTCCACTCCTAGGAGCCCCATGTGGCTGGAGTGGGGGTCTCAGCTCTATTCAGACAGGGTCTGTGTCCATTCCCCCTCGATTATGGCAGGCTTGTTTTTCACTTAAAAGACTCTGGGCACCGTGTCTTGATGAAGTTTTGTGAGGGTGCTCTTTCTGAGGTGGTGGACGTGAGAAGAGGAGTCGCAGAAACTGACAGCACAGGAGGCAGAATCTTCGTCAGGATGGTTTCCGCAGAGAAGGCTTGTCTTCACGGCCTCTCCTCCCAGCAGGTTGCTTATTAGACAGGTGTGTGTGCGCATGTGTGTACACCTGCACAGACGTGCGTGTGTGTGCTATATGAGTGTGCACGTGTGCAGGACACACACTGAGCTTTGGGGCCCCACCTCCAGGAAGTCTCCTCACCTGCCTTGGCTGATGCAGAGGGAGAGGAGCCTCAGGTCAGCTCTCTGGTGGACGCTCACAGCCCTCAGTATCCGTGCTGGTGATAACGACGCAGCCAGCTCTTCAGCCTTTGAACTCTCCATATCCCTTTGTGTTTTCCTGGCCGCTCCTGGCGGGCGGGCGGGTGGGAGGAATTTGGGCAGGCTGGTGCCTGCTCCGGCCGCAGGTTTGAGCAATGGTTAGCCGCGTCGTCCAGCTTCTTGCTGTGTGTTTTTCCTGGTGGTGGCAGTGAGAAGTTGGACGAGTTTCTGGGTACATCTTGTTCTCCAGGCAAATGAATGATTTCCTTTCAGCTGGGTAGGTTTGCAGCGAGTTCCCGCCACAGGTTCCAAGTCCGCAGGGGAGCTGATGTCTGTGTAAGGCTGGCAGTCCACCCTTCTGCTCTGTCTGGTCCCCTGGGAGTTGGCCACCCCCCCGGGAGGGGGGCTCTCTGCCCTACTGCCCTGCCCTTGAGACATCTCAGGTCACCTCGGCTCCGATGTCCTTGGACACGAGGGGCATGCTCCTGGCAGGAGCTGCTGCTGGATTTGACCTGTGTTAGGCCTGTGACCGGGCCTAGTGGGCCTGTAGCCAGAGATGCGACTTTGTAACACTGGGCATCACCTCTGCCAGGTGGGAGCTAAAGGTTGCATAGGGTAATTAGGCCTTTGCACCAGAGCATGCAGCATGCCGTTAGCACAAGCACAATGACCCAAAGCATGTTTCAAAGCCGCTTTTGCTCCCGAAGCTGCCTTGCTGGGGAGGCTCCGTGTCTTCTGCGCTGGAGCCAGGCCTCTCTTGGCACTGTCCACGCTCTGATACATGCCGCCTATGGATTCTGTTGATCCTGCGAAGCTGGGGTGACTTTGGGCTGGTACTGGGATCCTGTCCATGGCACCGCCCGGTGAGCACCTTGCAGCTGAGGTCTGACCTTTCCCTGCCTCGATTTGCTCACCATTAATCACCCTGTCTGCCTGTCCACTTCCGGGATGGCTGTAAGATTTCATGAAGTCATGGGTATAAAAGTGATTTGCAAAGTATAAAAGTGCCACTCAAATAATAAAAACCCCGCAGGCACAGGGTCAGGGCACGGACACCAGGGAGCCAGCTCGCCAACTGTGACTCAGCGTGTGGCTTCTCACTGAACACTTTGGGGAATGGGCTCTGAGTCCTGGTGGCCGAGGGGCCTGTGTGAGGAGTGATGGGGCTGTGCTCTGGGGGCTTCGGCATCCTCAAACTAGCGGTTGGTGCTCTCTCATTGCCAGCATCCATGGGACACCTGGTTCCTGGAGGGCAGGTGCCTGTCGGCACTGAAACGCGAGGTTACAAGGGCCTGTGGGGGTCTGGGGTGAGCTGCAGAGGTGTGCATGGCATGGAAGGTCAAGTGCAGTGGGATGGACTTGAGAGGCAGCTGCTCAGAAGGCTGTGTCTGGAGGGTAGAGCAGTCAAATGGAAGGTTCTGGAGGAGGGGATCCCGCGGTGGCCAGGCTGTGGTATGGCTGCTCACAGAGAGCATGAAGGCTGACAGAAAGGGACATCTGTCATTCTCAGGGCAGGAGATCTGAATTCTGGGATCTTTGGGGAATCACCAGAGTCCCCCTTGGGGTCAGCAAGTCTGGTCTGAAAACAGTCGTCACGCATCCATCACCTGACTGGGGATGGTCACCTTCCGGACAGGGACACTGCAGTGCATTATGGGCCCCAGGCCCAGGCGAATCAGCTGAGGAGGGGGCAGGGCGGGGGTTGGGGCTGAANGGGTTGCCATTCTCTTCTCCAGGGGATCTTCCCCACCCAGGGATTGAACCCATGTCTCTAATGTGTCCTGCAATGGCAGGCAGGTTCTTTACCACTAGTGCCACCTGGGAAGTCAATTTCAGTAGAGAAGTCTGAATGATCCATCTCACCATCTTCTTCAGTGTGATCTCCACCAAGTCTTTGATGCCTTCATCAGGGTCTTCCTCAGATGGCTGCTTCAGGAGGCTGTTCTTCAGCATGTGGAATATCTCCTCCTTGGAGATGAAGCTGTCCCCGTTCAAGTCAAATACTTCAAAACAATCTTAAAAAAAACAACCAATACAAAAGTGCTGCCATTAGCAAGGCAGAGTTTGCTCTGATGGTTTTCAAGGCCCAGGGCTCTAGGGTGATGCTCTTATCAAGCCCCGGCACTCAAAGCAATTAATTCCCATAATAGATGCTTAACATCCACTTACTGAATACACTCAACAGTCCTAGAAAGGTTTCTTACACTTACCTATGAAGAGCAGGCCAAGGAACAACAAGTTGACAATTTCATCTTGGAAACCTTGGAAAACTGATTGAAATGTTCCTCTTAAACAGAGTTGACTGGGGGTGAATTAGGAATTGACTAAGAATCAGAAACTTGAATCAATGTTTTTGACTTTTATGATTATAATTCAAGTAACAAAATGTGTAAAATACTCAATACTTTCATACCTAAAGGCACACATATATGGTCAGCACATGTGCTACATGCCTGTGTGGTCTTGCTTGGCATGATTCTTCCTTAGAGTGTCCTGATTTGTTTGTTTATTACTTTTTTCCACTCTTATTATTGAGTTGAATTTGCTCCTACATGAGGTCAACGGGAGTTCAAATCAAGCAAACAACAGAGAAACCCACCACACTGATGCACATTCTTTGCACCTGCTTATCATAAAGTACAAACCAGTAGGATGGCGTGAAATCTTACATTTCATTTTTTCTTCCAAAGTTCCTCGGAGAAACACTGATAATCCATAAACCCACTCTGTTACACTTATGCAACCATCGTTGTCTTTATCAAACCCTCGGAAAACTAAAAAAAGAGAGAGATATACAACATGATGCTTGTGCTGAGCTTGTATTGTCAGTGAAGGCCTGCACCACATTGCTCACACTGCATGTTTAAACAAAACTTCAGGACCATGTGGTCCCACGTTCTCATTTGACAAAATGGGAAACTGAGACGTCATAACACTGGAAAACTCTTTCACCAGCTTTTACATTCTCTCTTCAGACTTTGTGAGAAGAAGCACACTGAATATCTAAAGACATGAAGCAACAATTAACATATAAACAAGTTGGTATATTAGATGTTGGTATGTTAACATGAAATACATAATTTTGTATTTTTGTTACTCAGTGAAAGTAATGCTACTACATGACAGGCTATATCTTAATTTTTACTGAAATACTCTCAATGGTATAAGGACATTTAAATGTCCTTTTGAAACTATTTTAAAAATATTATTCTATTTACTAAATAGAAATAGAAATGTTTGGGGTTTTCTCATATAAGGTAAAGGAAACCTAGTTATTCAGGCTGACTTTGTCCTTTTCTTAAGTACACAAAAAGAGTGGTCGCTATCTTCTTCCCTACAAATATGAAAATTAAATTTTTATGTTCAAGTGGAATTGGGATCACAGAACATGAAGCGTCCGTTCCAGGGTTTGCCTGAACTCCAAACCGTTTTCCTCAGTTACGGCTGGATCTGGCCCGTCAGGATGCTGGCATCTGCTCACCTCTGTCCATGATCATGTCGTCCGTCATCCCAAACGTCACGTGCAGGAAGTTCCGAAAGGCGTTGCGGTCCAGCCCGATGATCACGCCCTGCCGCTCGGTCACTTCTCCCGTCAGGTTATAGAAGAGGTTGATAAGGCATTTCACTTCAAATTTACTAACTGGGAAAGAATAAAATTAAGACATAACAAAAGGTATTTTAACCTTTAAAGTCCAGCTTCAACTCTGCATGAATGAGTCTGCAAACAAACAACACTGGAGCCGTCCACAGCCAGCTGTCGACAGGAGATGACCCTGCTTTAAGACTCATGACCCCCAGATTGACAGAGGATCCCACCACCCCCGAGTCTCGCCACAGTAGAAATAACAGCCATCCCTCCCACACACTGAGGCTGTCATATTTAGGAAAAAAAAAAAAAGATAATATCAGCCAGGTCACCTGAAAGGCAACTGTGGGATCTGATTATAACCTGAACAAGGCAGCAGAGGTGAGCATGGTGATGTGAAGAATGGTAATTTTCCCCAGCATTAAAAAAAGTAATTTTATTTATTTGTTCATTTTTGGCTGTGCTGGATCTTCATTGCCACATGCAGGCTGTCTCTAGTTGCAGTGCGTGGGTTTCTCACTGCGGTGGCTTCTCCTCTTGCAGAGAATAGGCTCTAGGGCACAAGGGCTTGGGGAGTTGTAGCTCCCCGTCTCTAGAGTACAGGCTCAATAGTTGTGGTGCACAGGCTAAGTTGCTCCATGGCTGTGGGATATTCCCAGGCCAAGGATCAAACCTGTGTCCCCTGCACTGGCAGGCAGATTCTTAACCACTGGACCACCAGGGAAGCCCTCTGCAGCATTATGATTACAGGCATTCATGAGATTTACAGTTGAGTGTTCCCCTGGAGATAGATACCAATCTCCCCCAAACTAGGCACCAACTTGCATCTCACATTAGCTTTTGTGAAGCCATGAGTCAGATTTTGGAAATCAGAATCACCCATTTTCCAATAAAGAAGGATTTAAGCATATGCGAGCACACAGGAAGTGTGGGTTGTAGGTGATGTGAAAATGAACAGGCAACCATGCAGCAGCACCTTGGAGGAAGAACACTTTTGTCTAAAGCGTGCACACACACGTGCCTGCTTGCAGTATACATGACTGTGGAAAGGGTGGCTCAGTAAACACAGAGCTGATTGTGTCCCGATCACCATCTGAGGTGCCTAGCTGGAAGGATTAGTGTCTGGCATTAAGAACATAAAAAGGAGTTTAAATATGAACTACAGGTGGAAGATGGGGAAGATTTTATTTCAAAACAAGACAAAATTGTGGTTGAGCATTTTTAAAAACAAAGAAGATGTGTTCATGTACAAGGAAACAGCACAGAGAAGTGGGTAAATCCCATCTCATCTTTCAGGCCAGGACAGGTTTGAGGGTGATTTCTGGTTTGGGGCACCACAATTTAAGAGGAACATTGAAAACTTCAGAAAATAAATGATTTAGTAAATATATTGATAAATAGTAGACAATGATACAGTTGTTATAATTTTAAAAGAGCTGTTAGTTGCCACAGAAAATGGTATGAATAGTATGTCACTTCCTCAAAAAACTTAAACATTGAAATACTACACAATCCAGTGATTTCACTTCTGGGTATTTTCCCCAAAGGATTGAAAGCATGGACTCTGATACTTGTGTACCAGTATTCATACCAGGAGTATTCACAACAGTCAAAAGGTGGACGTAACCCAGGTGTCCATGGAAGGATGAGTAGATGGGTGTCCATCCATACAATGGACTATGATTCAGCTTCAAAAAGGAGGGAAATTGTGAATCATGTAACCATATCATAACTCGTGAATACAACATGCTAGAGTGAAATAAGCCAACAAAGATGACAAATATTTTATGATTGTACTTATATGATGTACCCAGAGTAGGCAAATTCACAGAGACAAAAAAGAAGGTGGTGGGTGCCAGGGGCCAGGGGAGAAGGAAGAAACCAATAGTCTCATGGGGACTCAGTTTGGGAAGATGAGAAAGCTCTGGAGATGATGGGGGGCATGGCCGCCCAACAATGTGAATGTACTTAATGACACTGAACTGTGCACTTCAAATAATTAAAGTGATACATTTTGTGTATTTGTGTAATACACAATTTGTGTAATACATTGTGTGTGTTTAACCACAATAAAAACTCTAAAAATAAAAAGAGATGTTAATGGTTGGGGAAGAGAGACTTGCATGAAAGATGATGCGATCTGTTCATGTATATGAAATGCTAGCTGAGGGGGTGTTGGTTAGCCATTTTCCCATCTCAGGTGAATAAAAATGAAAGAATATTAGCTTATTACCAAAAGCATCAAAGTTGGGTAATTTTTCCACAGGAAAAATTCTCTTGCTGAAATGTTTCTTAAATTCAAGAATACAATACTAAATGAAATTAGGGACATCAGAGAAGGGATTTTTCATCTTTTTGGATTGATGTAAGTCTGCTCTGCAGATCAGATCTGCCAGGTGGTGGATTAACTAGACCACCACTTAAGATAATTTCTTCTCTGATTCTGCAAAATCTACTCACTTCATCCTGCTGGGAACATCACCTGGCAACTAAAAGGAAATCTGACTTTAGAAGAAAGGTCTTCTGTGTAAAGGTTCAATGTCTATGATTAGTTGCCGGGCCCGGGATTCTCACTGTTTCCACAGAATTTGATTATCAAGGTTCTTAAGACTTACTTGAAAAATTTTATGTGAAGGACAAAAATCAAAACTGTTGACTGGTTTTTTTGTCCTGTTTTCACTTATCTTTTAATATATTCACAGAATGTCTGCAATACTTTTGCAAACACACTGGAAAAGGAACTAAATCAAATTCAGTGTTTGTTGTGTATAGTAGTTATTGCATTGTTCATTCAATATGTGACTAGATGTTTTAAGAAAATCTGGTCTTTCCCAACAAATGAAAGTATTTTAAGAAAAACAATAGTACAAAGCTCTCAGATTATAGTAACCATAATAATAGATTATAGGACAACTTTTATTTTCAGAGTTTAAGATGCTTATACATACCATAACTTTTATTTGCAGCACCATCCTGACAGACTTTCCTACCTCTCATTATATAAGATACTAACTCTGATTAGAAGGCAATAGATTCCATAATCTTTAGAACTACATCAAAACATGTTTGCTCTTCTTTCTTTGCACAATGGGAATAGTCTTGGGATTATGGTTTCTTCTACTTTTTAAGAGACTAGTAGTTTTGTAATAAGCACATAACTTATAAGCTGGATCATCAAATATTTATACCAGATCCATAGCTTCCTTGCCCAAGCACAGTTCTGTTTTTGAGTCTGAATAAGTTACCTGTGAAATTCTAGGACCACTTTTCAGAATATGTGTGAGATGGGAGTAGGGAGGTTATTAACATTAATATCTTTAATAGGTGTTCATCTTGTCACCTGCCAAGTCTCCTTCACTTTGCAGGAAAGTGGGGCCCCAGAGATGGGAACAGATACTCTATTGTGTGATTAGCTTTTTTTGAGCTCGGTTTCCAGGCACATTTCCTTGCCCTGAGATACAGGTTTCTGTACCACTTTAACCCACCTTTCCTAAGGATGTTCAACCACTGATAACCATTTTCCCATAAGGTTCGCATAGTAATTTCCAGAACTTGGACCTTGCCAGTTGATTTGCTCTAAGAAGAGCTTTTTGTTGTGTTACTTCTCTTGATTCCAGTGGTTTTTAGTGGCTAGGGCCACATATGTCTTCAGGGTAATTAAATCGCATTTCTTATAAGGTAAGGGGAAGTTAAGAGAAGGTTTGAGAAGCAAGCATGTGCATGCATGAGTGTAGAATTTGGTGTCCAGATACCTGGAAATGCTCCTTAAGATCCTGGGCTCTGTGGGTGCCACCCAAAGTAGCTGATGTTAGTGTTCCCTTCCAGACTTCTCTTTAGGGTCAGGCGTGGAGGGACTCTGCAGACCGGACTCTAGCACCCGCAGGATAGGGCCTGGCCCGGGAGTCTCTGCCCACCTAGCCCTTGATTCTTACTTACAATGCTTGCAATTTTTAGTTAAGGAGTCCGTCAGCTTCTGCATCTTCTTGCGATTCATGCTGGGAGCTCAGGAAACCGGAAAGAGGTGGTGTCCGGCCTCGGCTGCTAGGACGGTTGCGAGCCCCGGGTCTGGGGCTGCAGGCAGGTCTCCTCTGTGTGTGTACGCGGTCCTAACACGCGGCGTGGCCGGGGCAACGTCTGGGCGGCCGCCGATTGGCTGCTGGGCAGGAGAGGGCGGGGTCCTAACACGCGGCGTGGTCATGGCAACCCTGGGGCGGCCGCTGATTGGTTGCTGGGTCTGCGCTCTCTCACTGGGCAGCGGGCCAGGCGCCCTCCGACTGCTTTCCGACTGTGACATCGGCGAGTGACCATCCAGGTGTATCTGGCTCGGATTCACAACCCCTTTGCTGTGCTGCACCGTAAGTCAAGGTCTGAATTTTGTTATGCGCGCCGTGCTGGGATGTCTTGTGTGGTGAGCGTGACGCCAGGTCCTCAGGGAGGTCTGGGAACCTGGGGGATGCAGGAATGAGCAGGTGTGGATCCGAACGACAGCTGTGCAGGAAGGGAGGGTGAGGGGCTTGCTCTCAGGTTGCCAGTCCTTTTGCTCTGATGCCAGAAGGGAGTCTGCAGCAAGGTATCTTCAAGGTTTTGATGATGTTACTGAGAGCAAGAGGAACTTGTAATAATTATTTTTTTCCCTTCCCCGTTCATTCTTGAAGTGGGGGTGGAGGCTGTCAGTCGAATATGGGGAAAAACCCCTAGCAATTTTTTAAGCTGGATAAAGAGTCAACCTTCCAAATAAAGACATGCTGACAAAGGACAGTGGCTCTGGGGTGCAACCTGAATTTGCTTTTCTGGAAAAATATCCCAGCAAAACGAATCTTTTACATATTTGAAAGACAAGTTTTTTGACTGCAAACAAAGGTTAGTTTTTACGTCTTTACTCTGAGAGAAGTTTCTGCTTTTAACACAGATGAGACATNCTGGATAAAGAGTCAACCTTCCAAATAAAGACATGCTGACAAAGGACAGTGGCTCTGGGGTACAACCTGAATTTGCTTTTCTGGAAAAATATCCCAGCAAAACGAATCTTTTACTTATTTGAGAGACAAGTTTTTTGACTGCAAACAAAGGCTAGTTTTTACGTCTTTACTCTGAGAGAAGTTTCTGCTTTTAACACAGATGAGACATCTGTTTGAATTAAGACAGTAACAAGGGTTAGCTCAGCCAGGAAGAAAAACTCCTACAATATTCTCCAACATGTCACTTGTTTCACTTCCGAAGCAGTAATTCTTTTTAATACAAATTATTTTATAATATGTATACTATCATTGTAAAATGGAAAGCAGAAAAATTCTACCGACCATGAGTAACAATTCCAAATCAGGTCTCTGATTCTGTTTCCTTATTTCATTTGTTATGGAATGGAAGACTAGGATGCTGTTTGAATCCAGAGTCAAGGATGCTTGAGGAAGGCAGGCACTGTGTTATCCTGAAGCAGATTCCTTGAGAACAGAAACTAATATGAAATGATAGTGATTGTGAGTTTGCCAGTTAATGGCTAACTGGTATTCCTATGTGTAGTCTTGTTGGGCGGGTGTGGCATTTCTAATAGGATTGTAGGGAACAAATAGGGCTGGATGTATTCGTATACATTCACTGTGAGACCTTAGGGACTTGTCAGATGTCAGATATGGCAAATATTTAGTCCATAGAGATTGTTGGGGTGCTCATTGTAGTGACAAGCAGCTGAAAGAGTGATTGTCTGTGGTTAATAGGAGAAGCTGCTAGGCCCTCTCGTGTCTACCAGGTGTACTGAACAGACACCCAGCTGGCACATCTGGTGTGTCTACACATCTCTGCACACTTCATGTGCCAGAAGCTTCTTAAGCACCTTTGGGGAGCAGATCAATTCTTCCTTCACAGCCTTCAGGCCTGGGTCCCGCCATCCATGTTCCCTCAAAGTGGAAAAGCCACTGGAAGGCAGTATGACAGAAGCTTGATTAGGACTCAGAGCTGTCCGACCAGCAGAAATCCCGAACCTGCCAAGAAACCGTGGTGAGGCGTCCTGCTCCCACCCTCGCTCCCACGTCTTTCTTCTGTGTTATTCCTTTAGCCAGAACTTTACAAGTGCATCATAGCATCTCCCTAGTATCTCAGAGGGTGGGTTGTGGAACTGGCCTCACACCCGTACAGTCTTGCAAACCTTTCTCAGAGAAAGCAGGTATTTATCAGGGGTGTGTTTTGTCCACATGTTGGCCAGCTTCAGAGCATTCTCTACATTCTTGTGCCTTTTTGAACTTAGTATTTCTATACCTTAGAACAAGCTGTGGGCCTGATGGAGTCTGCTGAGTGTGTTTTGAGACTGGTTGTAATTTCTGTTCTTAGGTTAGTTGCTTGTGTGGAAGAGATGCAGGACTGTGTCCCAAGGGCTTTTTCTGAGTGAAGCAATTAAGCCTGAACAGTTACCTCATATCAAATCAATCAGTAATAGAATAATAAAAAAACTGGGCTCACTCTGTGCTGTGTAAGAAATAGCCATAGAACTGTCCAGAGTTTGAGCAGCTTTGGGATGGGTACTTTTGTGGATACAATGATGTATTAAAGTGATTATGAGTGTTTCCTTTAATTTTGTGTGCAAAACAGCCTCCTCTTAGGCTCACAATTAACTGAAGTTTTGCCATGATAAAGAGCTTGGATGTCAACTGATGACAGTAATTCACTTAATGTGGACCTTTTATAATGGAGGCATTTGGAAACTGTGGGAGACGGCATCACAGAATCGATTTCCAAGTATGTTACAAATCTACTATGAAATTGCTTTAATGAAAGGAAAATATAAAGGTTACTTATCTACATAATTTATATCCACTTGTACCCGTTTTAGGTTGTAGGGAGAGTGCTGAGACGCTCTGGGGGGACTGTAGCCAACCTTTCAGACAGGTGACCATTTTTCACCACGTTCTCTCCCCTCTTCTGCTCCCCACAGCCCTCTGACAGCACGGAGCTGTCTCCCCACTCCAGGACTCCCACCTGTCCTTCCCTTCATCTCCTAGGACAGCTCTTCAGAGAGGTGAGTAAATCATTATCTGCCTGGAGACCATTCTGTTCCAGCACTTCCCACAGTGAGTGGTGGCTCTCTGATATGTCTACCCACTGGAATGTGAATCACATGATCCTGCTTTCCCTCCATATTTGTGTCTGTTTTATCTCTGAATCGCTGTGTCTGTCCGCTGTCACCCTTCTGCAGTTCGCAGGACAGCCCATGCTCTGGGGTCCACACTTAGGGAGAGGGAGCTGGGAGTTCCTGAGCAGGTGGAGCCTGGAGCCCTTCCTCTGCAGCGAGCGCCTATCCTGAAGAATGCAAAGAAGGGACATTTAAGGGCTGGGGAGTGAGGAAGACATTTTCCTGAAATACATACTCAACACTCACTGCTATTAACACATTTCTGGTAACTTTTTGGAACCTTAAGCAAGTGACTGGTGGGGAAACCAAATGCCTGTTTACTGAGGGTGGCATCAGTTCAGTTCAGTCACTCAGTTGTATCCAACTCTTTGTGATCCCATGGACTGGAGCACTCCAGGCTTCCCTGTCCATCATCAACTCCTGGAGCTTGCTCAAACTCATGTCCATCGAGTTGGTAATAGCATCCAACCATCTCATCCTCTGTCGTCCCCTTCTCCTGCTTTCAATCTTTCCTAGCATCAGAGTCTTTTCCAATAAGTCAGTTCTTCGCATCAGGTGATCAAAGTATTGGAGTTTCAGCTTCAGGATCAGTCCTTCCAATAAATCAGTTCAGTTTATTCAATTCAGTCGCTCAGTCATGTCCGACTCTTTGTGACCCCACGAATCATAGCATACCAGGCCTCCCTGTCCATCACCAACTCCCAGAGTTTACCCAAACTCATGTCCATCGAGTCAGTGATGCCATCCAGCCATCTCATCCTCTGTCGTCCCCTTCTCTTCCTGCCCCCAATCCCTCCCAGCATCAGAGTCTTTTCCAGTGAGTCAACTCTTTGCATGAGGTGGCCAAAATATTGGAGTTTCAGCCTCAGCATCAGTCCTTCCAATGAACACCCAGGACTAGTCTCCTTCAGGATGGACTAGTTGGATCTCCTTTCAGTCCAAGGGACTCTCAAGAGTCTTCTCCAACACTACAGTTCAAAAGCATCAATTCTTCGGTGCTCAACTTTCTTCACAATTCCAACTCTCACATCCATACATGACTACTGGAAAAACCATAGCCTTGGCTAGATGGACCTTTGTTGGCAAAGTAATGTCTCTGCTTTTTAATATGCTATCTAGGTTGGTCATAATTTTCCTTCCAAGGAGTAAGCATCTTTTAATTTCATGGCTGCAATCACCATCTGCAGTGATTTTGGATAAAATTCAGGATTAATTTTCTTTAGGATTGACTAGTTTGAGCTCCTTGCAGTCCAAGGGACTCTCAAGAGTCTTCTTCAGCACCACAGTTCAAAAGCATCAATTCTTCAGCACTCAGCTTTCTTTACAGTCCAACTCTCACATCCACACTTGTGCCTTAAAATTGTGCCATACACATCCACCTTGTNCACTGAAGAATTGATGCTTTTGAACTGTGATGTTGGAGAAGACTCTTGTGAGTCCCTTGGACTGCAAGGAGATCCAACCAGTCCATCTAAAGGAGATCAGTCCCGGATGTTCTTTGGAAGGAATGATGTTAAAGCTGAAACTCCAGTACTTTGGCCACCTCATGCAAAGAGTTGATTCATTGGAAAAAACTCTGATGCTGGAAGGGATTGGGGGCAGGAGGAGCAGGGGATGACAGAGGATGAGATGGTTGGATGGCATCACTGACTCGATGGACGTGAGTTTGAGTGAACTCCAGGAGTTGGTGATGGATAGGGAGGCTTGGCGTGCTGCAATTCACGGGGTTGGAAAGAGTTGGACACGACTGAGCGACTGAACTGAACTGAACTGAACTGATGTCTTAATGGTGTCGGTTTTTCTGATCCATGGACATGGTTCAGTTCAGTTCAGTGCAGTTCAGTTCAGTCAGTCAGTCGTGTCTGACTCTTTGCAACCCCATGAATTGCAGCATGCCAGGCCTCCCTGTCCATCACCAACTCCTGGAGTTCACTCAGACTCCTATCCATCAAGTCGGTGATGTCATCCAGCCATCTCATCCTCTGTCGTCCCCTTCTCCTCTTGCCCCCAATCCCTCACGGACATGGCAGGTCTTTCTATTAAGGTCTTCATTAGTTTCTCTCAGCATTGTTCTGAGGTGTTATGTGTACACATCCGAGCACCTATTGTTACATGTATTCGTAAGTATTTTTGATGCTGGTATAAATGCAATGTTTAATATTGCAGTTGTTCTTTGATAGTACATAAAATATACCCGATAATTGTATACTGACCTTGTATGCTGTAACCATGCTAGACTCATATATTCTTCTAGTAGATTTTTTTGTAGATTATTTAAGTATTTCTGCATTGATGATCATGCTCTCTACAAATAGGGGCATTTTTACTTCTTGTTTTCCAGTCTGTATGCCTTTTAAAATCAACACTGGGCACATCCCTCCAGCACAGGGGGTGGCAGGCATGCCTGCTTCCGCCCTTCCAGTGTGCTGTGAAGAGCAGTGGTGAGAGTGACCCTTGCTCTGCCTCCCATGTTGGAGGAAAGGTGCCATTGTCTCACATCACACGTGCTCTTTGCTGTAGGTTTCTCACAGATGGCCTACGTCAGGGTAGGAAGTTATCTATTCCAAATTTCCTGAACGTGTTTGTCATCTCTGGGTCGTTGAGCTTATACTGCTCATCTACCCCTCCCTCACTGGCAGGCTCAAAAGCACGTGTTGAATGAGCCGCACATGACAGAAAATGCCAGCAAATCCAGAATGCCCGTCTTTGAGGAAAGTAAGTGATCTTGCTCATCCTGGACGCTCACAGCGTTTGTTTGCTCCAAAGTGCTCTGAACAGTGAGCATCACTGACGCACAGAAGGTCCATCTTCATCCCCCACCCTCCTTCTTGTGAATTATTGTCAAGTAGCATTGTAAGTCACCGCTTTATAAAATTACCTACATTACAGACTTTGTTCTCCTTGAATTAACTTCGTCACTAAAGTACTTTGCCCACAAATGACCCACTTAATGGCCTGCTGTTGTCTCTAGAGCATTACTCAGGGGGATTTGTTTCATTTTTTTCACTGTGGTGAGAGTTTCACAGCTTCACATTTTATCTTCAATGTAATGTTCTTTTAAATTACTACTTCCTTTTATGTGAGAACATACTTCTCTGGCATTTTTGTTACTGAGAGACTCACAGCATTTTGTTCTTGAAATACCATTGATGAAACAGTGTAAGCTTAGAAGTGTTGAGATGCATTGTGATGGTTCAAAGCACACCCTCAGTGTCCCTCCTGCTTCTGTGATGGGACCACCCTTCTCAGTGCTTTGCATCAAGATGGGACCACATCGCCAGGCCTTGGTCAGAGGGACGTGAGCAGAAGTGGGAGGGGCTGCCTAGCCTGGCCACAGCGCATCCCTCCTGACTCTGGAGGCAGAGGACGTGTGCTGCACCGGGTGGGTGGCAGGGGGAACATGTGTCAGGAGCCTGGGGGTCCGAGGTTGATCTTTGGAAGACAGACACGCCTTCTGTGGACATTGAGTAAGAAGGTCTTCAATGCTCTTCCACCCTGAAACTTGAGGTTTTGTGTTGCAGATCACCTACCCTCAACAATACATACCGTCCAGCAAAATGGTGCAGCCAATCCCTGATAGGAAGGGGATATGCTCCATTGTTTAATGGAACATACATAGTTTTGTTCATGTGCATCTTCCAGCTGTGCATGCTGAAGAACGAATGTTTTATAATCTTGACATGTTGTCTCCAGGAAGAGCAAGAGTTTCCCCAACTGTTTGGCTGTTTTTTTTTTTTTTTTTCTTTCTCTGCCTATGAAGTGAGAGAGCCCAAGCGAGATTTACAAATAATTCTCAAGTTAAAAAAAAGTGTGTAAAGTACTACGTTGAGTATACCCAACCTTAGATACCTTAAAAATTGTAAAGATCTTTACAATTTACTCTCCCTGTTCTACATGCTTATTTTTAACTGTCTTACTGTTTGTGCTGTCATTAGCTCGTATTTTCAACCACAGTGCACTCTGAGTTGCAGCTGCCGCTCCAGTGATTCATTTGTAATCTCATAAATCAGAGAATACATTCGTTTGTAGCCATCTTTCTGCAGATCTGACGAGATCATCCTGCCATCCTTCTCTCGATGGCAGAGCCCCGTGGGCAGGGGCCGAAGAGGCGCTGTGCTCTTCTCATGGGCTTATGCCTTTCCTGTTACCGTTACCCTCAAATCAGCATTTCTGTGAAGAAATGACTTTAACCTACTTGTCCTTTTTTTCACAGTTAGTTCAGTCAAAACCAGATAATTTAATCCATGTTAAGGGCAATGCCCGTGATGTTCTGAAAGCAGATAAACGCATACCGCAGATAAATGAATGAAGGGGTCCTGTGTTTTCCCCTGCTTCTCTGAACACTGGTCTTGGGACACACATGTGACTGTTCTACAAAAAGGAGAGCACATGGTTTTAAGAGCCTGCCTCGGAACACACGTCATCCCCTAAACAACAACAAAAGCTCATTCTAATATAACAACTTGGAGTGGGGAAGCTGATCCTCCGGGTGATGCGGGAGAGCCGTTGCTGTTTTCCTTTGTTCCTCTGGGCACTCTGCGGGTGTCACACCTGAGCATGCAGACTCATCACCCCCTTCAAACAGAAAACAGAGCTGGTCCTGAGGGAACCTTCTGAACTGTCACCTCTTCCCCATGGCTGCCAGGGCGTCCGCCTACCCTTCCTTCCTGTGTTAGCCAGAGGAAGTGTTTTCTCCCCAGGCAAGAAGGATACTCTTCATAACGTTTCCGAAAAGCACGTCACATTCCCTTCACTTTTTTTTTCCCGCTTAAATCCACGTGTCCCTTGCAGCGACATCCTTGGAGCTTTGAAAGCAGGCTTTCTGTTTTTTTTTCTCCCCTATTGTTTCTGAGCATCTGCCTACCTTGAACCATATTGTGTTCCATGAGGTGATGTCATGTCCTGTGCCGAGGAGAGACCCAGTCAAACAATGAAGAGTCCCGCCAACGCTTCAGTTATGATGACATCATTCGACACGTCAAGTGTCGGGTTCGAGTTTGTAGATAATTAGCTTCCTAAAATTTTCCTGCTGTTCATCATCAAGTTTTAGGACTCGATGGGTTTCAGCCTCAAGATCAGCAGAACCTTCACTTTCTCTTTTACATCCCACCCTGGGTTTTATACCAAGTAGAAACAGCACAGTTTGCTTACATGTGGAAGGTCAGAGTCAATGAATTCTTTCCTTTAATAAGACATTGGTTTTACACATTCGAATGTACTTCCTTCAGGGAGAGCTTAGGAAGAATCAGATACCTCCTTCTTTTTGGTTCATCCCTGGTGAAATCGTTTCCTGATGGAGGTCAGGTTCTAAACTTGGCAGATCTAAGCATCTCTTCCTGAAGCTCAGGTGATTGTTCAGGACTCACTGTATGCAAGGGGTTCAGGGACCCAGCCCCCTGTTGCTTCTGCTTATTTCCCCCGGAGTCTCCAACCAGAGGAATTCCTGTCAATGAAACTTCGTGACTCTAGTGCTTCTTTGGAGACCCTGGAAGCACGTCCATTCAGTTCAGATCTGGGAACCTATGAAGCAAAGTGTGACTAACCCTGATCTTAGAGGATGTGGTTAATGGGACAACCGCTCTTGATGACTTGGTAGAGACAGCCTAGATCATCGGGTAAGCAGCCTTGTTTTATAATCTCCATGGGCTGATGGGTTGGTTTTCTGTAGAAGGCAAGGCCTCATTTGAGAAGCTGGGTTTGTGGCTGGGAGTGTAGCTTCTTCTGGGTTAGGGATGGGGTGGGATCAGCAGGAACTTGGGAGAAGAGAGGAGACAGAAATCTCAGTCAAGAGAGGGAGCCAGGTTAAGTCTCCTTGGGGTTGATGGAAGGATGGTTGGTACGGGGTTCTCAGGGTTTGGCTAAGAGCCCCTGCATTCACTGGGGATCCTGCCATTTCTCATTAAGTCTGAGAACTTAGGTATGGCCTCTCCTCAGTGCTCTGGGAACCTTGCATTTATACAAAAATCGAGCCCAGTTGCAGAGCTTTGATTCGGTTCCGAAGTGTTTCTTCTTATTCTGGAAACCGAGTTCTTAAATGTCTCTGCTTCAAAGTCTTGTTTGAACCATGGGTGTTTCTCATTGTGTGTGTGCATGTCCACATAACCTGGGAATTGATGTAATTAATTGATGGGAAACATAAATAAGTCAGTCCTTATTTATATTTTAAAAAGGTTCATTTCCCTGATTCTGGGCCATGAGCAAAGCTCTGGGAGGTGGAGAAATGCCATGCCGAAAGGGGACATGGAGATGCCCTTGGTGACGCCCAGAGTGTGGTCCAGGGCCCGACTCTGCTGAAGTCTGGTGTGAGCTGAGTCCTGCTCTAGGAGGAGGACTGTGAGTTCCATATAGACAGATATACTTTGAAGCATTTTCAAGTATTCAACGCTTGCTGAAAAGATCCTCTTTGATGAGGATGTCAGGGAGCAGCTCATGAAAGGGCGTCCTCTCTGTCAGCTGTGGCTCCCCCCACTATCTCACTCTTATGGGGGACCTGGCTTCCCTCCCATCTGGGCGGTGTGCTGAGCCTGGCTGGTCCCCCACTCCTGCCGCCCTGATTGCTGGGCCCCCTTTGGGACCCAGTGAGCTGCTTGGATGGGGCCCTGATCCTTTCTTCCCGAGGCCACAGCCTTCAGAGCTTGCTGGTCTGTGTGAGGGTGTCAGATAGAAGTGTTTACATTTGCAGCAGCGTTGGAGAGAAGGGAACTGTGACAGTCCAAATGTTGTCTCTACGATGGTCGCAAAATGCCTACGTGTAGTTTTCTCCTTGGCTCACTCAGAGAAGCATAGGTTCCTGAGTGCCTGAGCTGGGCTCACTTGACCTCTCAGTCATTACTTCATTTCCTCCTCGGCCATGGCCTCGGGGCATTTCCTGATCTCAGGGAAGAAGCCCACGACCAGGAGGATGAACCAACCAGCCAATCAGAGGCCAGGCTGTACCTGAACCAGGACTGCCCACATCTGTTACATTCTCCCCTGCTCTCTCCTGCTGGACGCAAGAGCGGAGGCTTGGACCCCTCTGCTGGCCCCGCGTGATGTGGACTGACTCCTTCATGGCTCAGCTGAGCCCAGGGGACATCCCATAAAGCTCTGCGTGCACACACTCTTCTCTCCTTTGTACTGTTAGTTTGGACATCAGTTTTTTTTTTTTAAATAAATTTATTTTTAATTGAAGGATAATTGCTTTACAATGTTGTTTTCATTTCTGTCATACATCAACATGAATTAGCCACAGGTGTACATATTTCCCCTCCCTTTTGAACCAGCTCCTACCCTTTCCCACCCCTCTAGGTGGTTACAGAGCCCCAGCTTGTGTTCCCTTGGTCATGCGGCAAATTTCCATTGTTTATCTGTTTTACATACGGTGGTGCATTTGCTTCCCCAGACCAGGGATCGAACCTGTGTCCCCTGTATGGGCAGGCAGATTCTTAACCACTGGACTACCAGAGATGTCTGGTGTATATTTTATACAGGGAAGACTGTTGGCTGTTTTTGAGAATCTTCAAGTCGTCTGTCAGACTAAGCCAAGAAACCAAGAGTTAAGACTGAAAAGATGAGTTGGGGAACCTATAACAAAAGATTCCCCCTCATCTCGCCCTCTCCTTCCTCTCCCCCAGCCTGTGTCCCTAAGTCTGTTCTCTACGACATCAGTTTCTTTTTTTTGATTCAAGTTCCTCAAGAACTGTTCCTGGGAAATCTGCCCATCTCTTAGGGGACTTCCTCCTGGGGTCAGTTCTTTTCGCTGCCTCCCCGTGGTGACAGGCTTTTGCCAGACCCTGGCCTTGTAATCCCCTGTGGGTGGGTTTGTGCCACCGCAGGGACTGCGACATAAGATACCCTGGGAGTCACATGTCCTTTTCTAGGAGCTGGGGTGGACAGGCTTCCTGCCCTGGACCCAGTTCTGTGGGTGGAGGGAAATTGACATGATGGGGGCTCAGGTCTGAGGGGTCCCGTGGAGTGGAGCCACACATGGCTGGGAGCCCATCCCAGCTCCGAGGGAAGCAACCTCGTCAGTCTGAACCCGGCAGGTGTTACTGGTCTCTGCCCATGCGGTGGGCGGGTGGTATTCTAGGACCTGCTGGACACCAGCCACGAGTCAGAGGGCCACATGTAGAGCCTGAAGGGCGTCACAGGGCCAGGGTCAGGGGAGAGGCCTGCCAGGACCAGGTGAAGGCATGTGGGGGCACCGCAGGGGGCAGAGCAGACAGCTGAGGCCCGGGTACATGGGGGAAGGTGCCTGGAGGCCTGGGCTGCCGCCAGGCTGAATCAGCTGTGTCTGTGAACACCTAGACCCGTCTCTGTGGCTGAGAACCATGCCAGCTGTCTGCTCCCAGGTCTGTGCTTGGTGATCTGGGCTCAGCTTGGCTCAGCATCCTCTGTGAGTCTCTTGGAAGTGACGATGGTGGCCCTGAGGGTGCGAGATGGCCCTGCTCTTGGCCGGTGCTGCCTCCAGGGGAGGTGACCTCTTCTCCCCCAGGAAGGAGGCTCAGCCTCATCCTGTGGGAACAGCTGGGGTGGACACTGCTTTGGGGGTTCCCCTTCTCCAACCCCAATCCCCTGTCACAGCAGATCCGCAGCAGTGTGGACTCAGGGAAAGAGAAGTGGCATCTCTCTCTGGGGGACATGGCTCTGTGGGACCGCAGGAGGCAGGAGGCAGCCTGTGGCCTCCAGCAGTTCTGCGGGATGCACTTCTGGGGGTCTCAGCCAAGAGTATCAGGAAACCTCCGAGGATGGTTGGAGATGGATCTCCGGGAGACTCTTATATACCAGGGCATGCTGAGCTGAGGCCGCCTCTCACTCCAGGGCTGTGTCCAGAGCTCCCAGGCACTGGGCTGAGGTCCCTTCTCTGTGGCCGTGATGCAGAACTGCTCTGTGGGCAGAGGCCTGAGGCCTGAGCCGTCCAGTGACGCCCGGGGTGGCACACACGGCTTGGCGCCTGAGCCTCACGGGGACCTGTGGCCGGGGAGCCATGAGGTCACAGCGTCGCCCTAGGGACACGCTTGCTTCCTCTCTCTCCATGGCCAGCGTGGAGAAAGGAACTGCTAAAAATAACCAGGAGAGAGAGCCAGAGGAAGGGCCGGGAGGCAGTCCCCGTGCTTTTACTAATATGGACTTTCTCGGGCTCAAGGAAGTACTCTGTTTCAAAAATAGCTGGTGCTTTTCCAGGAGAAGCCGAGGTGGTGAGCGGGCCCTGCTGCCCGTGAGCCTTGCTCCTGGGCCGGCTGCTGGATCCTGCCCTATGCGGCCCAGATGTGGGTGCCCAGGGCCGGGACAGAGACTAGTGGGAAGGGAGTTCCACCCCTTCCCATTCCACTCCTCCCTCTCCCAGGGGGTGGAATCCAGGGTGTCGAGCATCTGGAAACACAGCTGAGGGCCCAACAAGCCAGTTAAGGATAAAGATTGTGAGCTTGACAGCATTGGAGTTTGGCAGCATTTATAATGGGGGAAGCGAGTTGTGACAGGTAGAAAGCGGGAGGTGGAGGGTAGGCACCTGAAAGGTGGCAACGGGGCGTCTCATCTTGCTTTTAAGGATCAGCTGCAGTCACTGAGGACTGACTTGCGTGCGGGATGCCACTCTTGGCATCCTGCCTGTCCTGGAGCGTCTGAGCCCAGGTGGGCCCAGGGAGGCAGGCCCTGTTCTCCTCTCAGAGCTGTGCTGGAGGGACTCGAGGGTCGGAGAGGGTCAGTTGCCATTTTCACACTGGAGCGAAGGGTGATCTCCACTTCAGAGTGTGCTTTCCTAGCACCCTGGCGGCGGTTTCTGTATCTGTGCTTGTGTGTGAGTGCAGTGCACACTCGTGTGATGTTTCTGGCGGGTCTGCAGTGGCCAGCTGAACTGCAGTTGCCGTTTCTAGGCTCGCCTGTCCCCGGGGGCCATTTGTCTGCCGGTGCTGGGGCCTCATCTGTCACTTGCCACTTCTTATCGGCCCGCGGCCCCTGGACAGCTATTTCCCCTGGAAGATGGATGCGGACAGAGCTCTCTGGGCGGAGAACGCGGCCCCCGCAGGCCCCTCAGCCGAGAGTTCCCAGCGGACATGGATGCTGCGAGGGGAGCCCAGGAACAGCAAGGCTGCTCTGCAAAGGCCTCGATGCCTCAGCTGAGTGCAGATTCAGTTTATGTTATTATATGCCTTGTCAAGCAGACTTCTTCCTGCCAGAGAAGTTTAAGGCGAAGACCAGAATCTGAAAAGTAAACATCTATTTGTGAGGGTACATGAGCAATTTGATTACTTTGTCCTTTTTATCACATTGTATCTGATGTTTTACACTTGACCTCACTTCGTTGGAAAGTGTCTTCTTTTTTCAAACAGATCAAAAATTCACTAGTGTTTATAACAAAACCTCATGCACTCAGGCTGTCTCATGTCATACATCCTATGAAGCTACAATTTAAATTTCTAAACACATGGTGAATTATTTGCTTAAAATTGATGAATTGATAACACACCCAGGGCTTGTGGCTAAATAGACACGTTTCTGTGCTCAGTTATGCTTTACATGCAAATCAGTGTGCTAATTGCAACACATACTTGGTCTTTCATTAATATCCTCCAACCTTCTAATGGTCAGATTATTATTAAATACATGTGCAATTCCTCAAAAGATCTGACAACAAAGCACTTTAAAGTTTATTATAATCCAAAATGTTTCTATTTTACATCTTACCCCCGCCCCTGTTCCCATGGCATCCTTTATATACTCACTTTGGAATGCTTAGCAGATTTCATATTAACTATTTTCTTCTGCATCTGTTTTCTCATAAACCCTGTGATTCTGTCAGCTATTTGAAAGGCCTAGCATAGCCCTGCCTGAAGCTGTGGCTCAGAAAGCCTGTGTCTTCTTGGCCCCTGGCAGGAGCTCAGACACGGCGTTCATTCCTTGCCTGGGGTGTAACTTGGTTCTTCTATTTTCCAGAATAGAGTTTAAACAGTTAATTTTTCTACAAGGTTTGGTAACATTCTTCAGGGAAATGCTCTGTGCCTAGAGATTACCTTTGGGGGATGTTTTTAGTAACAAATTGGATTTCCCAAATAGTTAAAAGGCTATTCAAATTCCATGTGTCATCATGGGTAAGTTGTAGTAGTCTGTGCTTTTCAAGGAGTTGGTCCACTCATCTAAGCTGTCACTTTCTCGTGTGTAGACTTGCCCACATCACTTTCTTATTACCATTTTGATGACTGCAGGATCTGTAGTAACATCCCCACTTCATGCCTGATAGTGGAAACTCGTACCTTCTCTCTTTTTTTCCTGCAAGTCTTTTTAGAGGTTTGTCAGTGTTGTTGATTATTTCAAAGAAAAAGCTTCTTGTTTCACGGATTTTCTTTACTGTTCTTGTGCTTCTAATTTCAATGGTTTCTGGGCTTTTCCCTCCTTCTGTTTGTTGCGTGTTTACTTTGCTAGGTGCCTGAGTGGGAAGCCTAGATCCTTGATGTTGGGATTTCCCTCTTTTCTGATACAAACATCTAGTGCTATGAATGGCCCTCCTGGCACTGCTTTAGCCACATACCACACATTTTAATATGGACCATTTTCATTTTCATTCAGTTCAATGGACACTTTCTTTCTCCCAAGACTTCCTCTTTGACCCATGGACTATTTAAAAGGACATCCATTAGTTTCAAAGAAGTATCTTCCCATTTTTAGTTTCTATTTTGACTCCGTTATGGGCAGGAAGCATTCTGTATGATTTTAATTCTGTTAAACTTGTTGGTTTTGTTTTCTGACCAGGGTATGGTGTCTCTTGATGTGTTGACTAGATCCTATTGGCTGATGGTGCCACTGAGTCCTTCCACGTGGTTGGTGGCTTTCTGAGTAACTGTCCATCAAGTGCAGAGAGAGGGGTCGTGGCATCTCCGCATAGAGTTGTGGGCTTGCCGTCTCCCCTCTCGGCTCTATCATGGTTTGTTTTATAACTTATGCAACCCTGTGGCTGGGCGCATACACATTTGTGACGGTTCTTCTTGGTGGCCTGACCTTTTACCATAATGCACTGTTCCTCTCTGCCGCAGTGTTTCTCTTTGCTCTGAAGTCTCCATTAGCTGATAGGAATATGGATGTTGATGGCTCCTCACCTTGGATTAATGCTTGCATGATGCATCTTTACTATATAGCTTGTCATAATTTATAATTGTGTCATAATTTTAAATCCCCTGGGCCAACCGTTGTCTTTTAAGTGATGACCTTTCACTTAATACAATTATTAATTGCTATGGCTTAAACCTACCCTTTCATTTTTATTTTCTATCTATTTATTTATTGTTTTCTTTTCTTTGTGTCTTTTCTTCCTGGCTTTCTCTGGGTTAGTTGAACACATCTTTTGAGTTTCATTTCGATTTATCTTAGTGTCTTTAAATGTGACTCTTTCTAGTTGTTATTATTGTTGTTTTAGTCACAGACTACTGATGTCAGTATTTTCCAGTCTGAATAAAGTTTGGAGACTACCTTGTTTTACATCCCGTTTATAACCTTGTTTAAAATACAATTGTCTTATGTATTTTCTTTATGTATTTTTAGAGTCATGCCAGAAAGTGTTATAATTTTTGTTTTAATCATCAAGAGTAACTTGGAAAACTCCGTAGGAGAAGGACATGCATTGTCTAGATACATATTTTTACTCTTTCCATTGTTCTCATTTCCTGCTGTTCCGAGTCTCCCGTCAGACATGCCTTTCTGTCTAGAGAACTTCACTTAGTCCTCTGTTGAGTCAGTTCTGCAAGCAGTGATGTTTTCTTTATCTGAGAAAGTCTTGAATTCCCTTCATTCTTGAAGGGTGTTTTATCAGCATAGGATTCTGGATTGATAGTTCTTTTCTATTACATCTTAAAAAACATTATGGACTCTAACTTCTGGAGAGAACTTCACTCTCATTCAAGTTGTTTTTCCCCTAGAGAAAGAATGTTCTTTTCTCCTCCTATTTTCCAGATTTTTTCCTTTGCCCTCACGTGTTAGTAATGTGACTAAAATGTTTCTTGGAAAGGATGTTTTAGGGTTTATCCTGTTTGGGATTTTCTCAGCTTCTTAAATCTGTAGGATTATGTCCTTTGCCAAATTTGAAGATTTTTGAGTCATTATTTCATTGAATGGTTTTCCATACACTTTCTTCCTCCTTTCTTTCAGGGACTTTTCTTTTTTAAGTCCACCTACAGGCCCTGTGACTTTGTTCTCTAGCTACCTGCCTTCTCCTTCCTGCCTCTGTGCTTGTGTTAGACATATTGTTTATTGCTTTTATTTGTGTTTAACAGGAAGAAAGGGAAAAACTTGTCTATGACATCTTCTTGGGAGCAAAAGTCCAATGGAAGGCTGCTAGAGTTTTAGTTTTTATTTTAAATATTTTATAAGCATCTTACTTACAGAATGTTTTTAGAACTCAGTACATCTTTTTAGTTTTCATAAAATTGCAACTCTCTTTTTCACCCTTATATTTCTTCTGGGTATATCATGCTATATGATGCATAATGTTATATTACATAATGTATTATTCTGTATTACATAAATATAACATTATATTCATTACATAAAATTATACATCAGTTATGTTACACGAGACATCACTGTATTAATTTATCTAATCTATATGTATTGTATATACTACATATGTCATTACATATATTTATGCTATTCAGTTCAGTTCAGTTGCTCAGTCATGTCCGACTCTTTGTGACCCCATGAATCACAGCACGCCAGGCCTTCCTGTCCATCACCAACTCCCAGAGTTCACTCAGACTCACGTCCATCGAGTCAGTGATGCCATCCAACCATCTCATCCTCTGTCATCCCCTTCTCCTCCTGCCCCTAATCCCTCCCAGCATCAGAGTCTTTTCCAGTGAGTCAACTCTTTGCGTGAGGTGGCCAAAATACTGGAGTTTCAGCTTCAGCATCATTCCTTCCAAAGAAATCCCAGGACTGGTCTCCTTCAGAATGGACTGGTTGGATCTCCTTGCAGTCCAAGGGACTCTCAAGAGTCTTTTCCAACACCACAGTTCAAAAGCATCAATTCTTCGGTGCTCAGCTTTCTTCACANAAATAGATGTTTTTCTGGAACTCTCTTGCTTTTTCGATGATCCAGCAGATGTTGGCAATTTGATCTCTGGTTCCTCTGCCTTTTCTAAAACCAGCTTGAACATCTGGAAGTTCATGGTTCACGTGTTGCTGAAGCCTGGCTTGGAGAATCTTGATCATTACTTTCCTAGCGTGTGAGATGAGTGCAATTGTGTGGTAGTTTGAGCATTCTTTGGCATTGCCTTTCTTTGGAATTGGAATGAAAACTGACCTTTTCCAGTCCTGTGGCCACTGCTGAGTTTTCCAAGTTTGCTGGCATATTGAGTGAGGGACTTTCACAGCATCATCTTTCAGGATTTGAAATAGCTCAACTGGAATTCCATCACCTCCACTAGCTTTGTTCATAGTGATGCTTTCTAAGGCCCACTTGACTTCTTATTCCAGGATGTCTGGCTCTAGGTGAGTGATCACAGCATTGTGATTATCTTGGTCGTGAAGATTTACATTATTATGTATTATATAACAGCAAACTGGGTCACCAACAAACCAGCTTTGTGCCTTCCTTTGCCCAAGGCTGGGAACTGGATGTCACGGAGTGTGAGAGGCTGTTTCTTTGCCAGGATGACTGTAACAAGTGTCACAGATATGCATCTTCTCATAGTCCTGGAGTTGGGAGTTGGAGATAAAAGGTTGGAGGGCAGGTTTCTCCTGTGACCATCTCTTTTGTTGTCACACCATCTCCCTCTATGTGTCTGGGTCTGAATCTCTTCTTCTTATGAAAACACCATTCATATGGGACCTTCTTGTACCTCAACCACCTCTTTAAAGGCCTTTCTCCAAGTGTATCCCTCACTGAGGTCCTGGAGTCAGGACTTCAGCCCCAGGTGTGCAGGGGACTCGATTCAGCCCCTGATGGAAACAGGGGGCACAGACATCATGGGGAAGCCCATAGCCTGGGCTGCAGATGGGCTCCTGGAGAAAGTGGCTGTCAGGCTGGGTCAGGGGGTCGAGGAAGGATGGGCCAGCATCACGAAGGGATGGCTTCTAGGCTGGAAGGAGTTCCTGCTTTCATGTGGTTCCACCTCCTTTTCAGAACAAACCAGGATGCTTTGCCTGCCAAGAACGGAGCTGAGCCCCAGTGTGTGTCTCCTGATGGCCTTGGGCTTCCAGTGTCCACGCTGGGGCAACATTGCTCGCGAGCCTGCTTCATAAAAGAATGTGGCTTCTTTTCACAGATTTTTAAGGAAACCAGTTCTTATATTTTAATGAAAGGGAAAGCAAATGATATGGTACCTTTCAATAGACCTTTTGTTAAGAATGCACACATCCAGGAGATATATTCCTGCTTGGTTTTTTATTGTTGTTGTTGTTTTACACTTCCTATAACATACACACATGGATTTACCAGCTTAATTTTCTTTGACCTCAGAAACCTGTGTAAATTAAGACTCTAGGCATAGACTGCTTTCTGCCCCCTCCCACCTCAAACAAATACCCAATTTCTGTTGGATTCCAGCAGCCCTGTCGACTCTCCCAGAAGCAGCCGTTGGTAGAAAAAAGCAGAGGCATGAAAGCCTCCTCCCAGACACGTTTAGCAAATGCTTTCTTATTTTCATGTTTCACGATGATTTACTGAAGCATTCCAAGTGCCTCCTGGCAACCCGTCCCGCGCCCCCACGCTGGAGATAAATGTCCTTGCCGACTCCCCAGCATTTGCCGATCTGCTCCCGGCCTGTTTTTTTTTTTTTTTTTTGCTGCACCCCCAAGGAAATAAGAGTGCTGTGTATTCTAGGGAAAAAAAACACTCCTTTCAGAGCCTCCTCCTTTGCGGCCTGTGCAGTGGGGATGCTGCCGGTGGCCGGGAACAGAGTGGCCTTCTGTGGGCCACCAGCCGCAGACTGGCTGTCTGCAAGGGGAGTTCCTGCTGCCACGGCCGGCTGCCAGGCCCCTCCTGCTCGGCTGGGAGCTGAGCTGCAGGCTTGGGAGCCTGGAGCGGGACGAGCCCAGAGCAGGGAAGACAGGCGCTGCCCCTCTTCCTTGAGTGGACTCACGGCCTGGCCTCCGGGCCTGTGCATCCCCAATGGCTCTCCGGGCAGCGGGCGCAGAGCAGCTGGCCTGGCTGCTGGCCGTTCTCCTGAACCAGAGGCCTGTGGAAGCGGAACCCAAAGCGAGGGCGGTGGGTGGGAGGACTGTCCACACTCCTCTTCCTCCCCAGGGGGCCTGGAAGCTTGTGTGTCCTGGTTCACCCGGGGTCTGCATAGGGCTCCCGGGACCTTGGCCTGGTTCCGATCGTTGGGTTGAATTCTGATAGCATGTTATTATGATGCCTCTCTGCTTCAGAAAACTGTGAATTCATTTTGAAATGGAGAAAATATTGTCTTTATGTCTCAAAAATACCATGATTCTTGCTTGCAAAACATTTAAACCAAACAATCAAAAAGCAAACCCCCTTCCCCTCCGCAGTGACCGGACAGAGACGGAGGCGTTTTCTCTTTCAGGAGGATGAATTAGACACACTTTTCCTGTTCCTCCACGAAGCACAACTGAAATCAGTGGGCATCAAAAGTCTAATACACGAAGTGAGAGTCTGACGGTGGAGGCAGGCAGGTGGACAGGAACTGAGAGACCCCCAAGAACAATACAGAGCGAGGCAGGGGTCCCTGGTTTCTCTCTGCCTCGTGCCCCAGACCTGGGCCAGAATAATCCAGAAGCTAAGACGTGGTTGAGGACCAGGGAAGGGAGCCTCGCAGGACAGAGAGCTTTTAGACAATAACCTGATCCTGCCCCAAACCCACCCACACCAGCAAATGGCCCAGAGGGAGCCCAGCTGGAGGGGCCAGTGCTGAGTCATCCGAGTCCCAGGAGACTGGGGAGCAGGGCAGGATGAGCGGAAAGAGAGAAAATGTGAGAATGCTGTGTGTTTTCCTTCTCTTGTTGAGTTCTCCAAATGGTGTCTGACAGTCTAAGCAAAACTTATGAAGCTTCTGGATACGGCGTTATATGTAAGAAGAAATATTTAAGCCAATAATTTTTTTTGAGTGATGGAAGAAAAGGGGGTATAGAGTGATGTAGGTTTTCTACACATCACAGCAGTCCTGGTAACGGTAGGGATCTCTATGCACCCACCCCTGAAGGGGTATACCAAAGAGTATATTTCCACTGGAATTCTAAATCAAGTTTAAAGGACCTATGAAAAAGCGAAAGTGTTAGCCACTCAGTTGTGTCCAACTTTTTGTCATCTCACCTGGCTCCTCTGTCCATGGGGTTTCCCAGGCAAGAATACTGGAATGAGTTGCCATTTCCTTCTCCAGGGGATCTTCCTGACCCAGGGATTGAATCCAGGCCTCCTGCATTTCAGGCAGATTCTTTACATTCTGAGCCATGTGAATTGACACTTATTTCAAAACAAATATTTGCATTTAGCTAAAATATGGTACTCTGACTGTTGCCAGTCTTTCACTCCCTGCTTTTTGGAGGACTCTCAGACTCATTTGTACAGATCATGGCAGAAGGAACACTATGTTTTCTGAGTCACTATGGAGCTCTCACCTGCAAGCGAACCCTTGACTCGACCATCATACAGTGAGAATTTCGGAGGTCAGCTCCTCCAATACTGCATGTGTATCAGCATCAGGCTGCCTCTTTCTCTCTGATATTTCTCAGCATCCATGTGACAACATGTGTGCTGAGTTGGCAGGTCCAGAGGGAGTCGAGGGGTGATGTGTCTTTCTCTTAGGAGACAAACTTCTGTTTCTAGGAGCTACCCTGACCTACACTCAGTGGCCAGCGTGGGTGGTGAGCTGTTTCTGGACTAAGTGGTGGCCATGTGAAGGACAGTGGAGCCTGAAGTGTCACCTGAGACGGGGAGGACCAGGAGGGGTTTGATGCCAAAAGGACTGTTCTCAGTCGAGGTCATGCCTTATGTTTGATCCTGTAGCAGCTTCTTGGGTAAGCAGGTTGACAGCTCAGTTTAGGCAAGAGAGTGAGTGTCACAGTTGTTAATTAACAGCCTCATGGGGCCAATGAGTGCAGGCCTGGGGTCTGAAGAGCATTTAAAAACAGAACTGTCTTCACTTTCAGAAGCCCCACTCTAGACAGGGGTTATTTTGTGGATCTTCGCTGTCCAGGTAGGTTTTTTTTTGGTTGTTGTTACATTATTTAATTTGTTGCTTAATTATCATTTGACAGAAGGGACGGCTTTCGGCCAGTGGGACAACTTGCTCTCCATATTGGAATGGCCTTCAGATGCCTGGCCAGGTCCTGGGACACTCAGCTGTTCCAAACATAGGCTTGTCCTCTGGCCCGCTAGTAGCCAGGCAGCGTGCGCATGGGTGTAGGACCTGGCTGGGGCTCCCAACCCTGCAGGATCTCTGTTTCCCTCATGGTCTTTGAGGTTTGTGGACGGCACACTGACTGTCCACGGATCCCCACACAGAAGCTCCTTCATGACAAATAGCTACTTGTTTATAAATGTGGTCACAGATTTCTCCAAGAAGAATGCCACGCTGTAGGATGCCTTTCTGGCAGAGAGAAAACTAGAAAGCGTGGGAAACGTGGAGAAGACTATTTCCTGACTCTGCATTCTAAGCAGAATACTGCACTTTATCCCACCTGTATTCTGAGCATTGCCCATCTTAGTGATCCCCGAGGAAGTGCTGGTTGGTTGACTTGTCCCTGGTATGCAGTAGGCACTCAATTAATGTGTGCTGGGCAGCTTGGGGGTGGGCCTGGCATTTCTCTTGCAGCATCTAGTTATTATAGGGGCTCAGAAGTGCAGACTCTGCAGACTAACCCTCACTTAAAAGCAGCAAAACCCAGAGTTAACCCAGTTTTCTCTTCTTATGCTCTTCAAAGCAGTTCTGGTTTGGCTTTCAGCATCTGTTCTGGGGAAGGGTTTGGATGAAGTTGTATTTTATCTGTCATTCCTCCCTGTCTTAGGTCTGCAGGGAGGGCCCCCAGTCCCTGTGAGTCTCTGCCTGCCGAGACTAAATAGTGCCCATTGTAGATTTAAAAAATGCATCAGAGTTACAAAAACAAGAGGAGCAGGAGAGATGCTTCTAAATTCTCATCAATGACTAAATACATTAAAATATAATGAGTGTACTTGTGTGTGCGTGCATGCGTGTGCCTGCATTAAGTGCATGCATTTATGTGTGGGTGTGTGCATGAGCATGCATGCGTGTGCGTGTGTGTGTGTGTGTGTGTGTGTGTGTGTGTGTGTGTGCATGCCCGAGTAGAAGGGACAGCCTGGAGACCTTGTCAGTGGCTGCAGTCACCATTCCCCATATCTTGGTTAAAATATCACAGCACAACCCATAGGGCATACACTCACATTGACTTCAGAGCAGTTTCTTTCTGAAAGTTTTCATACAAGGAAAAGTTGTTTAAGGCTCAGCCAGGTTGCTCAACATATTATGTATTTATTCAATTTTATTTATTTGCTTTTAATTTCATAGCTCCTGGGACCTCAGGCTTTGGGCTTATTCCTAAGAAGGCCCAGTGTGTTTCTCTGAGGTTTAGTTCAGGGTGGGAGAAAGTTTTCAATAAATGGGGGATTCTGTGAAGTGTGTATGTTGTTGATGGGCGTTGAATAGTATTTGCACCCTTCTGGGAAGATTCTTACTTCAAAACTTGTTTCTCATTTTGAAGCCACAGGTCAGGCAATGTGACGGAGGAGTCTCTCGTCTCTCTCCATCATGTGTGCTGGCGTGGGGCTTGGTCACTTCTTAGTTATTTAAATGAGAACCAGTTATTTATCATTATTTTTATTTAAATTAGTTGTTTAGGTGAGAACTAGCAGTGTTATCAGAAAGGGACTTGTCAGGGGGTAATTCTTGAGGCAAACCAAGGAAAGAAATAAGCACGTCAGAATCAAGGCCTAAAACGAATTTTACACAAACGTTTCTACTCAAAGGATAGAAAAATGTGTATGTTTTCAGAGACATACGGATTTTTTAATATTTTAAAAATAATTTTTAATAACTCTAGAAAATGGCAGTGTATCCATTTTACAAACAGCGGGTGTGAGCCGCGTGCTATGGTGTAGCCTGCGGGGCGGCCTTCCGGACTGTGCACACCTGATCTGCCGGATCCTGACTCCCTCAGGTCGCTACCCGCTATGTAGGATACTGACTCCTTGATTTTGTTCTAATAGTCGTCAGTTCTACCCTTGGGACGTGCATTGAAAAGGCCTACATTGACCCAGAGAGTAGTCTGGACTTCACACTCCCCCTCAGCCTGGGTCCCGGCCTCGGTCCACGGGCAGCCTCGTCCATCCAGTGTGCGAGGTTCTGCGTGGCCAGCGGTTCCCGCTGTGTGTGTTCGATCCGCTCCTCTGCAGAGACGCTCGGGGCTTTGACGGATCTTCTGTCTTGGGAAGGCGGGGCCGCGGCGGAAGCTTCCTCGGAGGCGGGGCTGAGGGGCGCTGGGAAGGTGCAGTGACCAGCACAGGGCCCGGGGCCCAGCACGTGACTGACACACTTAGCCCATCACACCCAGAGGCTGTCTGCTCACCTGGCAAAGAAACGCCCTCAGGAGGTGACATTCCATTCCAGAGATATTGCAATTCAAGTTCTAAACGTTTTCAGACTTATCAGTGTCAGGATTCTCTTTATTGCCAAACAAAAACAATGTGGAAAGTATGAAACTGAAAGGCCACCGCTAATAAAAATGACAATTTGGACGTCATTATTCAATAATTCTGCCATCACTTTAGCAGTCAGTGTTTAAAAATATCTTTATACATACAGAGAGGCCAAGTTTAGTAGGGGTTTTAATAGGCCCCATAACTAAAGTTTTTTCCTCATGTGGCTTCTTCAGCTATAACCTTTTAATCAGCTTATAGATGATGTTTCAAAAAGTTTCATAAATTCTTAACATTGTTTCTTCTCTTCTCTATCTGTCAGAAGACAGTGAAAAAGTTGGCTTAAAGCTCAACATTCAGAAAACGAAGATCATGGCATCCGGTCCCATCACTTCATGGGAAATAGATGGGGAAACAGTGTCAAACTTCATTTTTCTGGGCTCCAAAATCACTGCAGATGGTGACTGCAGCCATGAAATTAGAAGACGCTTACTCCTTGGAAGAAAACTTATGACCAATCTAGATAGTATATTCAAAAGCAGAGACGTTACTTTACCGACTAAGGTCCGTCTAGTCAAGGCTATGGTTTTTCCTTTGGTCATGTATGGATGTGAGTGAGAGTTGGACTGTGAAGAAGGCTGAGTGCCGAAGAACTGATGCTTTTGAACTGTGGTGTTGGAGAAGACTCTTGTAAGTCCCTTGAACTGCAAGGAGATCCAACCAATCCATTCTGAAGGAGACCAGTCCTGTGATTTCTTTGGAGGGAATGATGCTAAAGCTGAAACTCCAGTACTTTGGCCACCTCATGCGAAGAGTTGACTCATTGGAAAAGACTCTGATGCTGGGAGGGATTGGCGGCAGGAGGAGAAGGGGACGACCGAGGATGAGATGGCTGGATGGCATCACTGACTCAATGGACATGAGTCTGAGTGAACTCCGAGAGATGGTGATGAACAGGGAGGCCTGGCGTGCTGTGATTCATGGGGTCGCGAAGAGTCGGACACAACTGAGCGACTGAACTGAACTGAACTGAACTGATATCTGTCAGAAGGTTAGAAAAATAATGCATATTCACGATTGTATGTGAATGTGTACAAAAGTGCCAGGAAGGAGACGTGTGTGTGTGTGTGCGCCCTTTTGAACTGTAAAGATGTTGCATGGCCCTGAACCTCAGACTTACTCCAGGTGTTATGACTTTGGGGTTATTCGCAACTCTGACTGTGTGTGTCAGCTGTCTGATCCATCACCCTGCTTATTGCAGTACCCTGGTAGAAGCTTTAGTGAGCTCTTTATAACCGGATTCATTTCTTTCTTTAAGGCTATGCAGCAATTTGAACAATCCTACAAACTCATTTTGATGAGGTTTGAATTTTGTATACATTTTCAATAATATTAAGCCATGAATTCTTTGCACATAAAAAAGTGTTTTGAAAACTATACACTTTCTGGTATTTTCTATTTCAGGTACACCCCAGGCAGATACCCTGGAACTATTTTTGCAAACTTCTACAAATTGCTTTGAGGAGGAGGCATTCCTTCCACCCCCCTCCCACACCCCCCCCCGCGGGGG
>SJYV01010156.1:453325-465751 GCA_006410875.1 Neotragus pygmaeus | reverse complement strand
GGGGGGGGCCCCCCCCCCCCCCCCCCCCCCCAGTTTGGGGAATGTTTTGCCATCATTTCTTGCTATTGACTTGGCTGGAAAGTCAGCATCCATCTTGTCATTTCACATATTGTCACTGTGTCCACAGCAGTGAACATTTTAATTTAGTTAATTTAATACAGCTAATTTCATATTAAGCCAATCAGTAGCCTCATGTCCATTTGTACAGTGATTTATTACTAATTTTGCACCCCAAATTTTCAACACATTTCCTTTTTTTTCTTGCTGGTAAATGAGTATTTATGTATGTTTGTATTATTTATTTATTGGCATATAGTTGATATACAATGTTGTGTTAGCTTCTGTTGTACAGCAAAGTGAATCAGTTATACATATACATAGTTCACTCTTTTAGATTCTTTCCCCATATAAATTATTACAGAATATTGAATAGTGTTCTCTGTGCTATACAGTAGGCCCTTATTAGTCATCTATTTTGTATACAGCAGTGTGTTTATGTCAATCTCAGTCTCCCAACTTATCCCTTCCTTGCTTTGGTAACCCTAAGTTTGTTTTCTACAACTACGACTAGATTTCCGTTTTGTAAATCAGGTCATCTGTACCTTTTTTTAGATTCCACATATGAGTGATGTCATATGATATTTGACTTTCTCTGACTTACTTCCCTTAGTGTGATCATCTCTAGGTCCATCCATGTTGCTACAAATGACATTATTTCCTTTATATGGTTGAGTAGTATTCTGCTGTATGTATGCATCACATCTTCTTTATCCATTCATCTGTCAGTGGAGATTTAGGTTGTTTCCATGTCTTGGCTATTGTAAATAGTGCTGAACTGAGCAATGGGGTGCCTGTATATTCTTGAATGATGGTTTTCTCCAGATATATCCAGGAGTGGGATTGCTGGATCATATGGTAGTTCTATTTTTAATTTTTTACAGTATATTTCATATACAATATTGGCAAAATGTAAAGCTGACAGTAAGCATTAAAAGTGCCTTTCAGTTCATCTTGATTTACTTTAGAAGGTTGTGTGCCAGTAGGTCTTTACACAGACCGCTGGGAGGTAAGAATGTGCCTGGAGAAAGTTTCACTCAGAGCAGCAGGGTGAGGACATGGACTCTCCATGCCTGGTTGGGAGGCGCTTGGTGGGGCTGAGCTGGACAGGGACCAAGGGCTAACAGGGTCCCTGGGTAACCTACCAGGGTCCCCAGGGTAACCTACCAGTATCTCAGGGCAGTGCACCAAGGAAATGCACAGTTTAAATGCTGTAACTTGAGTATATCAGTTTGTTTCAACATGTCAACTAAGAAAGACAACTAGTTCTGTTGGAATCAGGAAAGGCTGGGGATGAGATCCAGGTTCAAATTCTGCTTCTACCATTTCTAAACACAATGAGACATTTACATTATTAAAATTCAGTTTTAATAATGAATTTTAATAATAATAACAGGATGCTTGGGGCTTGTGCACTGGGATGACCCAGAGAGATGGTATCTGGAGGGAGGTGGGAGGGGGATTCGGGATTGGGAACATGTGTGTATACCTGTGGCGGATTCATGTTGATATATGGCAAAACTAATACAGTATTGTAAAATAAAATAAAGTAAAAAAAAAAAATTCGGTTTTAGTTGATGGATTGCATTTACCAGCCCATCCCAAATTTACAGGAGTTGGAGTATCAAATAAAGGCTGGTTATGAAAAAACACATAAAGTTGGAGTAGTTTATTATCAGTAGACATAATTTTCTCTTTTATTAATAACAAAGTCTCTGAATATAACTGCTTCTTGTAGATCTTTGTCTTAAGACGAGCATTTAGGTTATTTACATTTTGTGGGTTATTTTCTTTCCATCTTAGACTTGAGTTTATCGTAGAAACAGAGCTAGAGTGGCGGTTGCCAGGGACCAGGGGAACAGGGAGAGGCTGGTAGAGTGTATAAATTTCCAGCTTACAGGCAAGATAATTTCTGAAGATTGAATATAAGATGTGGTGACAACTGTTGATCACTGTTTGTATCACTGAAATTTGCTAAGAGGGAAGAACTTAAATGTCCTCACATATGACAATTAACGTGAGGAGATGGATGTTGGTTAACCATGTGTGGGAAATCCTCTCACAGTACACACGTGTATCAGATCACCACAGTGTACACTTTCCATATCTTACAGTTGTGTCAACTGTATCTCAATGAAGCTGAAATTAAAAAAAAAAAAGACTCAAATTTAAAGATCAGAAGAGAAACGAGCAGTACTGAGACTCCCTCAAAGAACTGATGTAAAAATAATCTTCTCTGTGTATTTGCTCTTTCTTTCAAAAGTTCTGTCCTCTGGACTGAGCCGAGGAAACAGGTATCAGGGACCAGACCAGTGCTGGGAAAGTGGGACGCAGCTGGCTCCTAGGATTCACGGGAATGTCGGATCTTTCACCTCTGCCGTCCTCTCTCCCTCCTTCTTCAAGCACTGAGGTAAATTAAATCCCTGTGTCCTTGCTTCTCCAGTTCAACAGGCTCCCACAGCTCGTTACCTTCTGAATTTCTGCTGTTGACCTTTGTGTCCTGGACTCAGGAACAGGAGTGTAGGTAACCGCAGAAAGAACACAGTTACATTATTTTATCTTTCATTTAAAGAAACCCTCAAACATGATGTACTTTGTTATTACCTTAAAACTTTTAGGGTGAAGTTAATAGAACTGAATTTATGTAATTTAAGTTAATAGATCGGTTTTTCAAAATGTAGTGCATCTAAGTGGCGCATGCTACGGGGACTCTGAAGGAAATGGACATTTGGCTTTCAGATACTGTGATGGTGTGGACTGGGCCAAAGCAGGGCCCTGTGGCTGTGTTTAATGTCTGGGTCCTCAGGTATACGTCTTCTACTCCACAGCAGCAGAAATACTGGGAAATTCACATCTAGTTTTGGGGGACGGCGGAATGGAAACTGTCTAGCTGCTCCTCTTGTTCAGCCACGAAGGGTGGGGATTGCTGTCTCATTACGGTCTGCTTGCTGGGCCAGAGCCCTGTCTCTGCGAGGGAGACAGAAAGTAAGGGCTGAGGCATGCCACCACCAAGTCGATGTTTTGTTTTGTGTAATACCATCAGTTCGTGAGAATTCTGAGCCATTTTGTCAAGTGTGGCCACTGTTTACTTCTGCTTCAAATCTTCACTTCAGGGCTATTTCCCCTCCAGCTGGGGAAAGGGTCTCTGCTCTGCAACCCTGGGCTCTCAATAAACTGTCCCAGTTTCTGTGCATCCATGCCCCCTTGGCACCTGCCCCATCCTGCCGTGGTGGGGACCCTGGCCCCTGTGGTCTCTCCACCACCACCCTGAGAACAGTTTCTCTTGCGTTTCCTAAACACCCCACACCTGGCTCTGCCACCTCTGCATCTGGCTAGCACCACCACCATCCTGGCACAGCCTGCCCGCTCCCTCCAGGTGTGCCCCAGCTCTGAGCTGGCACAGCTTCCCCAGGTCACGCTCTGCCAGGCAGTCCGGGGTCTTATGGCTCTGCAGATCTGCCCTTGAGACACGTGCAGGATGCTAAGGACTATGCCCAGACCACCTGAGCAGGTAGTGTTCTAGGTAAGCTGGTCCACTGGTCTTTCTTCAATTTTGAACATCCCCACTTGGAATAATAAGATACTCTCCTCCTGAGATCAGATCTGCTGAGGTGATGGGAGGCTCTTAGCGTAGTCTAGGCTTTCAGTGTGATCGATGGGAGACTCCAAGCACTTGGCGTTTGGCGTTTGGCAGGGGGAGGTGCTGGAGTCTCTGAGGGCTGAGCTCTAACTACAGGGGGTGGAAGGAGGCTGCTCCTCCCCGAGGGTGGGGAGAATGGGCAGAAGTCCATATGAGTCTGAAGACAGACAAGAAAACTGGTATCCTCAGGGGCTTTGTCTCCAAGCCACGCGCCTCCCCGTGCCCCCTCCCCCAGCTGCCAGGAAAAGTGGGGCAGGGGGTATAGGGGCCTGATAAACGAGTGCAGCTGTGGACTGAACTTAACTAGAGCTTTTCCTGAGCTATGATGTCTGTCCTCTGAAGGCTAAACACCAAAGGGCATGCGGGCCTGAGTGGATGTAGCTCTACTCCTTGGAGACAGGGGCTGAAGGGATCCGCCAGCCCCGGGGGACGAGTATCATAACTAGGAAGAAAATGTGAGCTAGATAGAGGTTTGCCCGGTGAGCTCTCGCTCATGCTGGGAAGCACATCTATTCTGTGCTCAGGATTTCTCCTTTTACTGTCCATAGAACTGTTCACAGTGGCCTGATGTAATCGTGGTCATACTTTCCTAGTGTGTCGGCGCCTGGAGTGAAGCTGTGCATACAATCACGTGCTGACTTAAACGTTCTCTCCAGATTTCTCATTTGACAAACTCCCACTTACAAAAAGACTATTCTTTTGCCCAAAGGGCCAGAAAATCTTGGGAAATACTGCATTTTCTGCCCTGATCATAGACTGTTGGTTTTCAAGAAGATGCAGGAGACATCAATGAAGCTTTTGCTCAATGCCCCAGTTATAGGCACATACTCAGACTCTGCAGCCATCAGGGACCTGGCAGCTGTGTGCACATCATAAGCATGAACCCGTGTTGCTTCCATGCCAGGGCTCTCTTCCAAGCCCTTGTGTGTGGACCATCCATCCTGCCTCATAATTGCCCTGCTAGTCTTAAAGCAACATCCTCCTCAGACACACATACTTGAAAGTTTGAAAGTCAAAGAACATGTGCAAAGGAGAAAGCAGCTGATCTCGATTGTCAAGAGGAAGACAGTGTGCACATCATGACCACAACCTAGACAGAGGCCGGGAGCCCTGGACTGAAAGTACGACCTGCGTCTTCCAAGTGTGTGTGGGTTCAGGCTCTCGGCCGGTGCAGCAGCAGCCTGTATCCCGGGACAGGTGCACACAGACCTTCTCGCTCATAAATGCTACTACCTGAGTCATCTTCTTGATGGAGACTTAAAATGGGCAAAGTTTCTCTCATTGTCCCAGGAAGACACTGCCAACAGGTGACGTGTGGAATTAGGACCCAGAAGAATCAACGGAGATTGAATGAATGGAACTGGAAGATCCCATTCTGGTCTTTTTGCTGCCTGAGCCATGAAAACTCTCTCTTTTCTTAAAATTACTGACAGTCATCCCCTAACTTTGTGGAAGTTCAGCTGCTCACAGGTGCTGTGAGAAAATCCCTCGGTGTCGCCTCATTTCCAGGGTCGTGTTTCCTTTCTCCCACAGGCGCCTCCGGAGTGAGCCAGGCAAAGGTGATTGCCTTCCGCTGGTTGCGTGCGGCCATTCTCCAGCTCTGTGGCCTGCGGTGCAGTTATTCACTGTCAAATGCAATACGTTGTGATTTCCTGCCTAATTCAAATTTTATGAACATTCTGCAGTCTTACTCTTTTGTTTCTCTGCTGTTTCTAGCATTTTTCACATCAACAGTATCAGAAGAAAAGAGCATGTGCAACTGAGGCTTGCTCACTGTCGCCGTGTCCCATTTCTGCTCCAAGTGCGCTTGTTAGCCCTGGAGCATCTTCTCTTTCTCATCTGGAGAGAAAACTCGAAAATCTTCAAGTCTGAGAAGCTTGGGGGTCAAACATTTAAGAAAGAGCCTCCAAAAAAATATTTTGATAAAGAGCCTCTCAAAGCTCTTTATACCTTTTTGAGAGAATCGTTTCTTTGAGTCAGTGAAGGCAGACTTTGTTCAAAGCTCCTCATAACTTCTCGAGACAAGAAAATCGCTCTAATAGTCAAGGAGGGAGCTGCCGGAAAGACCTCTGGCTTGGAGACCATCACGGGGTTTACTCGGCGCCGACCAAGGCTCTGGTTTTAGGGGGACTTGGCTGGGAAGCAGACTCGCCCCAGGTGCTCACTCTCTACCTGTCCCCCACTTGTGTGGCAGCACCACTCTGTTCATCTTGTCATTATTTCACCTGGTTCTAGAGGGGCTGACGGAGACAGGCAGCCCCTGGCAGAGTGGGCAAAGGGGCCTGATGGGCTGGCAGTTTGTGCCTGGCACACTGACGATAGCTTCTCAGACCTGACTAAGGTGGGCTCTTGGCTGAAGCCACAAAAGTGGCACAAACATAAGGTGACAGCACTTAGAAACCAGGTCCAGCCCAGCAGCGCCCACAGTGGAAATAGGACCGAGTCAGCCTCTGACTGGCCACTGTCTCCTGGACACGGGACCATGGAACTTGGACTGAGAGAAAAGCGTGACATTGATTTTTTTTTTTCCCTCTGAATTTTCTTTTCATATTGTAGATTTTGTTCAGGGGAACACTTGTAAAAGTTTCATGAGATAATTTATTGTACAACATGTGAAATAGATAATATGTTCTTTTTCTTGCTAAAGCTCTTAAATCTCTTATCTAGACTCAGTGAAACCCCTCTGCAGTATAATAATTAATTACTTTTTAAGAATCACAGTAATCTTCTACAACTGCATAGTTGCACATATGTGCATATATACAGAGAGTTAATATCTGCATGCATGTAATTTCAAGGAAGAAAAGTCTTCTAACCACATTTATAAATTGAAGGCAGTAAAAGAAAGTTGTTTAGCTAAGTTATCAGTGTCTGGCTCACAATATGGGAACCACTTCAGAAGTATTTATGAAATGAATAAATACAGTCACCGGTGGGGATGAGAGGAGGCATAAGCATTTCTGTTCTCAATTGAAATTATTCTACGGTGTTTATTTGATGACATAGGAAAGCTTTTATGCTAAAATAAACACTTAAGAGGGTATATTTGCAGGAAGAAAAAGCATTCTATTTATTAAGTGATTTCCAAGGGTCTAGAATCTCACAGGATAGAAAACGTGACTGTTACTCGAGAAAGACACCTAGAGGCTCTAAGTTATGCGTTTGCTGAACAGCTTCTTTCTGACATTAAAACAAAATAAAGCAAAAAACACTGTAACAAAAGAAAGCTGAAAAGCAGGCAGATGGCAAGCAAAACGCCACTTGTTACTTAAGGAGCTGTTTCCATGCACTTCCTCTGGAGCACGTCTGCTGAGCTTGACTGCATATGACAAAAATTAGAAAGATGCAATTTTACTGCCTTCCTTCCTGGTGCACTTGGTTTAAATGTGCTACTTCTGTTGGAATCTCAAGTTTTTGCATGAAAAGGAATCTAAAGCATGAATGAAAAGGTTGACATGGAGGTGTGTCTGATATACAGCTTAGTGCCTTCAAGTGTGAATGAGATATTTCCTGAGGGATGGAAGGAAGAAACAACTTTCATTCCTTCCACTCTCTGCCCTGATGTGAGGACACCACCCCAAACTCCTCCATCCGAGCCTGTTAGTCATCCTGGGAGCCTGCGTCCTTGAAACTTCTGCCACCTTCCAGTTGCGCCAGCAGCTTCCTTGCCACCCGTTACTCAGTGTGGTGGGGAGTGGCTGTGTGCTTCCTACAGAACACATTTTGCAATGATGTGCAAATGTCCTGTTGTTTGAATAATGTCATTTTTACTAAAGTGTAAGCCTCTTGAAGGCAGGGTGACTTGCTCTCTGCTCTGTCTCTAGCACTTGGCACAGAGCTGGGGTGCATAGATCGTGCCCCATACATATTTAAAAATGAACGAATGAATGAAATCATCATAATATTAGGATTAATCGCAGAGGCCGTGGCTCTCACTTCCTCGGGCTCCAACAGAACTGCCTCAGCTTATGGGTCTGTAAAAAGATCTTGATTGAAAACAAACTGCAGTTCATCCTCCTTAGTTGGTGAAACATTAAATGTCTTCCCCCAGAGTCTGAGACTCATGTGAGGGGAACTACTTGCACTACTTATACTCAGCATATACTGGAGATTGTAGCCAGCACAGTAAAAAATGTAAACAAAAAGCATATGATTGGAAAGGAAGAAGTAAAATTATTTCTTTAGCAGGTGATAGTGGTTTACATATATCTGCTAAAACTTCTCTGGAACCCAAAGTGCATTCAGCAAGGTCACAGGATGATGGTTGGTTTTAAAAAATCAGTTACATTACATACCAGTAGCAAAGAACTGGAAGACAGGACATGAATATCCTGTGTACAATAGCAACACACAAAATACAATACTTAAGAAGAAGGAAAAGACACACACAAGACCACTGCTTGACAGAAGCCTCAGTCAATGGAATAAGATGCTCCTGCTTACCGATTAGAGGACATTCCTAAAATGTTAATTTTCTTAACATTGATCTATTGTTCATACAGTCACAATCAAAATATCAGGGTGCACCTTTTAAAAGAAATAAACTGATTTTAAAACATATTTGGAAAACCAAAGTATGCAAGAAAACAAAAACAAAGCTGAAAAATGAAAACCATTGGAAGACTTACACTGTCTGGTGGGATTTTTCCTACAGATCTGTGTTGATCTGATAGTGGTGTGCTGTTGGCTTACAGACAAACAGCTTCATGGAAGAGAATAAAGAATTCAGAAATGGATCCACCTGTATAGACCAGCTGAAGCTGACAGACGTTGAGAATGTTCAGTGTGGAAAATGAACGTTGGGAAATGGTCTTCTGTGGAGCTGGGCAGTTTTCTTCCTTCTACCCGGTCTACCCTGCCTCCAAGCAGAATGCTCAGGAGGTTAGGGTTGGAGGCAAGTGGAAACGTCAGACTTGTTTCCGTTACTCTTTCCATTGTATCGATGACTAGGGCAGATCTGGGGGTGCGGGTCACCCCTCTGAGGGGGTCAGAGGCAGAGTCCAGGATGTGTTACTGCTCTCGTTTTTCTAGAATTCATCTGATTCTGAAAGTTTATTTATTTTTTACTGAAGTATAATTGACTTACAGTGCTGTATTAGTTTCAGGTGCACAGCAAAGTGATTCAGTTACACATTTACATATATATGGGCTTCCCTGATGGCTCAATGGTAAAGAACCTGTCTGCCAACGCAGGAGACACAGGGGACATGGGTTCGATCCTTGGGTAGGGAAGATTCCCAGGAGGAGGGCATGGCAACCCACTCTAGTATTCTTGCCTGGAGAATCCCGTGGACAGAGGAGCCTGGCAGGCTATAGTCCATGGACTTACAGAGTTGGACATGACTGAAGTGACTGAGTGTGTGTGTGTGTGTGTAATTTTTTCATATTCTTTCCCCTTACAAGTTATTACAGAGTATTGAGTGTAGCTCCCTGTGCTGTAGATTCTGAAAAGTTTTGTTTCTATAGTTTTCCTGTCTGGACTGTGTATGTCTATGTGCTTCCATGACTGCAAGCTGCTCCTTTTGTGAAAATCCTTATGTTCTTGATTCCTGTTTTTTAAAAAAGTGTATATATGTTTCTAAATTCAACTTTATTTATCCTGCTTTCTTTTAAAGAACTGCATCTTTTTTTCTAAACTCCAGACTCCCTGTCTGTCAAGCCCACGTGATCCAGAGGCAGGCAGATGTCAGAGGTGCCTATATTGCTCTGCCCCCAGCACCTGGAGCGGAGGTGGCCCCCCGGGAGGTGATGGGTGGCTCCTTCCCCAGTAACGCCCCCCCACGCTCGCTGGTCCCCTGCGGTCTAGCCCATCTTCACCACACACACCCCTTTGCAAAGTCACAGGCCTGGCTGGGGCACAGTCCCCGTCTTCTGGGAACAGTCTGAGACACTGATGATTCTTCGTTGGGAAGTGCCTGGTGGTGTGTGAACACTTAACAAGTTTTCGCTGAAGGAAAGAAGGGCGACAGGAACGCAGACAGGCAGACTGCTCTGTGGAAGCTGCCAAGCTGCCTGGTGGGGACGTCCTGGAGCCCCGTGCTGTGTGGGAGGAGCTGGCGGTCCCTTTCTCCTCTGCGATGGCGCGTGGAGGATGGCATGCCCCCAGCACACCCACAGTCATGGACCAGGCGGCCATCCCCCACCGGCCGAGTTGGTTCACTCTGCCCGGGTCATGGGACACGGGGGTCCTGAGCTCGAGGGGGAAGGAAGCTGGTTTCTCCCCCTGAGACAGTTCTGTCAGTCTGGTTTCGGCCTTGGCCAGATCCATGCCGTTCTTTGGTAACCCCTGAGCCTGGCACAGTGTGAATTTTCCCAGAGGTCGATGCCAGGTGGACTCGGCTTGTCACGACCGGGGTGAGGGAAGATGACTGCCTCCCGGGCTGCTTGCGGACCCGTGGTGAGGACCACCAGGTGAGGAAGAGTGACGGGTGCTAACATCTCCCGAGACACCAATGAAGCCGTCTGAAAAAAAATGAGCAACTTTTGAAGCAGCTTTGGCTTCTCCCCGGTGTAGTCTGTTAGATTAATTATGAGGATATTTGCCCCAGTTTTGACTTACCGAAGCAGTAATTTCATATACTTTACCCTAATCTTTATTTTTAAAAACTTATTTATAAGTGCACTTATTGATTGTAACTTATTTATTGATTGAAGTAGAGTTGATCTATAATATTATGTTAGTTTACCCTAATCTTTACTTTTCAGGGGTGAACGAACTCATGGAATACTGAGCTGTTTTAAGGCTTAAGAAAAGCTGCTCTCTCTTTACCTTAGAAAGAGAGAAAGGAAGAGACTAGGAAAGAGTCACGTGTCAGCACACAAGTGAGCTCATGTCTTTTCCCTGCGTGTGGCTTGCAGGGAGCGCCGAGCTGGGGCAGGAAGTTCAAGCGCAGGCTCTAGGGATCATGGAGCAGGTGGGCTCCCTGCTTTTCTGCCACCCTCCTGGGTCCCACCATCCTGTCTTCACTTCTGACTCGGTTCCTGGAGTCTCAGGGGGTCTCGAGCAGGGTGGGTGGGAGCAGTCAGGAGTGCGGACCAGCCAGGAACTGTCCTGGTCTTGGGGTGGTGGCGAGGCTGGGGTGTGCCTGGCGTGTCCCCTGAGGGCTCCTGACGCGGGGCCTGCTCACGGTGGGTCACGGTCAGCCGTGCTGTCCCAGCGCATCCGGCAATTTCCATTTTGAGTCACTTTTCATCTCAGAGTGAATCATGCTCCGCCTTGCTTTCTCAGCCTTTCGTGCCTCCAGGCTCCGGGTCCTTGGGTGGGACACTGTTCTGTTCGAGGGGAGCAGTCAGCAGGAGCCCCTTCCTCAGCGGCCAGCCTTCTAGTCCCCTGGGCTCAGCCGTCTAAGCCCAGGGGCTCAGTTTTGCAGGCATGGGGGCTCAGCCATCCAGTGTGGCTGGGGTGGCCCAGCAGGCCAATTGCAGACAGGAATGCTCCCCTTTCCGTCTGGATTTTCCTCTTAAAAACTCAGAAGCTTGCCCCCCAGGCTTTGTGAGAGGACCTTTTAGTGTCCCTGTGCCTGGGCGTGGGCTATGCTCTGTCATCAGAAACGTGAGATGTCCCTGAGAGCAGTGGTCAGTGGGCTCAACCACAGGAATCTCTGAAGCTTTTTCCTTTTTCTCAGGGTTCTGAAAAGCATATACTTACCAAGAATTTGGCTTTGAGTTTCTGTTGTTGCTTCCAACCGCCCTTCTTTTATTCTGTTCCTCTCAGTTTTGAGCCCACAGACACTGGTCAAAACTGAAATTGCTATTTGTACAAGGAGCTGCAGACAGGAATGTGCGGGGCCGGAGCACAGAGGGCTCTTTGTGGGTCCCAGGCTCGGGTGGGTGTGCCGGGCGCGGGCGGGCCTTCCCGCGGAGCCTGGAGGAGCCTGGATAGGCCTGGCCCTGGCTCGGCCTGAGGCACCTCTTCCAGACCCGGCCTCCTCGGGGAGCAGGACCGGAGCCCAGCCCCGGAGAGGATGTGACTAATCCCTGGATCTAGGCGCTGCTGCCTGTGCCCCAGAGTTTGGCCGGTTCACGGGCTCCTGGGTTTCCCCAGGGAGCTGTAGATGCTGAGTGGGGAGCTTGTTCATGATCGTAGCCCCCGGCTTTGTCCTCCAAGTCACTCAGGATGCGCCCGGAGTCGGAGACAGGGGACATAGCGTTCAGGCTGGGGCCCTCCCCTCTTCTCCCCGCTCTCCACTCTTCTAACCCCGCGATGACATTCTGTGGGTCCTGGGGTTCCTCCAGTTTCCAGGGTCTTCAGGGGGTTGTGTGCTGAGCGTGAGGAGGGCTGAGTGCTGGGGAGGCGGGGGCTCCCAAGTGGGAAGGCCTGGGGCACAGAGATGTGGTGACGACTCTTCCTCACCTGCCCTGTCCCCGCATCCTTTGAACTTGACTTTCTCTCCTGTTGTCCCTACCCCTCGTCCTTTTCTGGGTATTGGGATATTAACCCCTTTTCACAGGCCATATACTTCAGCAACTGTTGAAGTTGCTTAGGGCACCGTGATCTCATATCTGCTCCCCGTGGTGCCCAGGGTGGCCATCCTGGTGGCTATGCAGCACCTGGAGTTCTGTTAGGTGAGGCCCCAAGTCCCCGCTTCCCCCGTAAACCCCACCTTCCCCATAAACCTCACCTATGGAGACCCCGCCTCCTCATAGACCCCGCCTCCCATAGACCCCGCCTCCCTACAGACCCCACATTTATAGACCCCACCTCCTCATAGACGCTTCCCCACAGACCC
>SJYV01010156.1:335725-453225 GCA_006410875.1 Neotragus pygmaeus | reverse complement strand
TCATAGACCCCCACCTCTTCATAGACCCTGCCCCCATAGACCCAGCCCCCATAGACCCAGGTTCCCCATGGACCCCGCTTCCCGTAGTTTCGGCCTCCCCTGCAGATGGAACATGGAAGAGCTCCATGTCTAGCATCCAGGTACCCCTGGAGTGGCAGCATCCTCGAGGACCCACCCCAAGGAAAGACCAGATTTAGCGGCGAGAAGGCATCTCAGAGGCAGAATGAGCCTCCAGGCATATGGCAGAGGGTGGAGAGGGTGGAACGTGGTTTCCTGGCCAGAGGTGGGGTGTGTGCGTACACACACAGACACAGACACACAGACACATACACGTGTGCACATGGACCCCAGACTCCTCACTGGCTCTGAGATGCACAGAGGGAGGAACCCTGAGTGGGGGACACACATGTCCAACTGAGTGTCACCCACTGGGATCTGGGATCTGCCATTTGTATTAGAAGTCTGGACCCCTGAACTTTGGGGGCACTGAGTGGAACAAAGGCCCCTGGATGCATGCAGGGCTGCATTTTGTCAACCTGGCGTCACGTTCCTGCCGCAGCAGGACGGACAGATGCCCGGCCAGGTGGGGAGATTCGATCTGCTCCCCGGGTGCGTCTGCACCTGGATCGTGTGATGGGAGCAGGTGCTGAGGCCCCGCGGCTGCAGGAGCAGAAAAGGGAGAAGGCCAGACCCTGGAGCAAGCACAGCGGAAGCTCGGGGCCTCCGGGGGCAGCTCGGCTTTCTCAGTGAATGATCTGAACTTTCTCATGGCACAAACCTGTGTCTGGGGGAACTGGGGGTGGGGAGAGGGTGGAGTTCAGCGTCTGCAGATGGTCCCTCCAGGGTCTGAGGTCTCTGCTCCTTCCCGTGCCACGGGTGGGGGCCCTGAGGTGCCTGGTCACCCGGGGACTGAGGCCTATGCTGCTGGCAGTGCCCGGCAGGACCTGAGGTCAGGTGGCCTAGCTCTGGCAGACTGGTGGCCTGTCGTCCACCATCTGTCTCCCAGCACAGGAGACCTGAGTTTGCCCCTGGCGGGGAGCCCATGATGGGTTTCCCATCCTGCCCTCTCCCTTGAGGTGGCCCAGTGTTGGCAGCACTGAACAATTCTCAGATCAGAGCTCAGAAATTTCCCAGTTGTTTCTCTAGTTGCTGTTATTCAATCCCCTCTAATAACCACACATCTGAGATTTTGATCTCTTTTTCTGTGATTTGTTTTCTCTTTTCTTCCTTTTTAAAGATTTCACATATAAATGAGATTATACAGTATTTGTCTTTCTGTGTCTGACATTTCACTTAGCATAAAGTCCTCAAGGTCCATCTGTGTTGTCACAAATGGCAGTATTTCCTTCTTTTGCATGGCTAAATAATACTCTGACACACACACACACACTCACACACAGAATGCACACATACATATATGTCACAAGCTGGCTTAAAACTCAATGTCCAAAAAATGAGGATCATGGCATCCCATCCCATCACTTCATGGCAAGTGGAGAAACAGTGGAAACCATGACAGACTTTATTTTCTTAGGATACAAAATCACTGCAGATGGTGACTGCAGCCATGAAATTAAAAGACGCTTGCTCCTTGGAAGAAAAGCTATGACCATCCTAGACAGCGTATTAAAATGCAGAGTCATTATTTTGCCAACAAAGGTCCGTCTAGTCAAAGCTACAGGTTTTCCAGTGGTCATGTGGATTTGAGAGTGGACCATAAGGAAAGCTGAATGCCGAAGAATTGATGCTTTTGAATTGTGGTGTTGGAGAAGACTCTTGAGAGTTCCTTGGACTGCAAGGAGATCAAACCAGTCAATCATAAAGGAAATCAGCCCTGAATATTCATGGAAGGACTGATGCTGAAGCTGAAGCTCTGATACTTTGGCCACCTGATGCGAAGAACTGACTCACTGGAAAAGATGCTGATGCTGGGAAAGATTGAAGGCAGGAGGAGAAGGGGACAACAGAGGATGATTTGGTTGGATACTATCACCAGCTCAATGGACATGAGTTTGAGCAAGCTCCAGGAATTGGTGATGGATAGGGAAGCCTGGTGTGCTGCAGTCCATGGGGTCACAAAGAGTCAGACATGTCTGAGCGATTGAACTGAACTGAATTGTTTATTCATTCATCTGTTGATGAACACTTAAGGTGCTTCCATGTCTTGGTTATTGTGAATCATTTTGAGTTAACTTTTGTGGTGGGTATAAAGTCTGTGTCTAGAGTTGTGTTTTTCACATGGATGTACAGTTGTTCTAGGATCATTTGTTGAAAGGACTATCTTTTCTCACTGAGTTGTCTTTGCCCTTTTGTCAGGGATCAGCTGACTGCAATAAACAACTTAGAAAAGTAGATTGAAAACTATGTCTTTATCTGTTTCCCTTCCAGGCAGTGAGTGCTTTCATAAGTCTGATTTGTTCTTAAGCCCAATAAAGTTAGCCTGGGTACCCAACTAACACAATCAGCTATATAGTACTGTACTATCATAAGTTTATAATATCCTTCACACAAATAACACATAAAAAGCTAACAAACAAAAAATTAAGAAAATATTTTTAAACCTTACAATACAGTACTATGAAAAGCACCGTACCACAGAATAACAGTTGGCATATAGGGGCTGGCATCAGTGAACAGGCAAGAAAAGGTATTGACTGGAGGAGGGAGAGGAGGTGGGAAATGGTAGAGCCAAATGATCATTAACAATAGGAGACAGAGGGCAAGCTGAACTTGACTCATGCCTGTTGTTGATGGCATTAGTTCTGGTTCCTTATTGAATTCAATTCTATGTACCCTCTTGAAAAAACCATCCAGTGATGTCTGGGTAGTAGCTCTTTTTTTCTCATCTTATATGACATGGTGCCCTGGATTGCATTCTGAACAGCTGCTGCAAATTTGTGCACTATTCTGCATTTGGGTCCTGAGTCTCAAAGACTAACAGAATCTCTTCAAATAAAGAAAATCCCCTTGCCATTTCCTGCATTGTGAATCTCTTCTGTTCTTCAGTTACTTCTTCCTCTTGTTGCTCTATTCTCTCGATAACTTTCAGGTTTGTTTTCATCATTATCGCTTCGTGCTTCTTAGCAGTACCAGCTACACTACTTTTACACTTGCTTCTGGACATTGTGGGCGTGATATAAAGCTGTCCTACTACTGTACTCTATGTGTGTGTGCTTATTCATTCAGATGTATCCGACTCTTTGCAACTCCATGGACTGAAGCCCACCTTGGCTCCTCTGTCCATGGGGATTCTCCAGGCTAGAATACTGGACTGGGTTTCCAGGTCCTCCTTCAAGCGATCTTCCCAACCCAGGGATTGAACTCAGGTCTCTCTCGTCGCAGGCAGATTCTTTACCACCTGAGTTACCAGGGAGGCCCGCTGTAAAAAGTACACAAAAGCACAACCACTTATGGAGCATGTGACAATGTAGGCCAGACACGTGAACTAATACATGTGATTGAACAAGCTTGAATCTTTGAAAGTTTGCAACTTAAAGGTTCATAAGTAGGGGACCTACTGTATGTTTGCAAGGGTCTGTTTTCAGCCTGTCTATTCTGTTCCAGTTCACCTATTTGTCCATCCTTTCACCAACACGACACTGTCTTGATTCCTGTAGCTTCAGAGTAAATCTTGAAGTCAGGTATGTCCATTCCCAGACTTTGCTCTCTTTCTGTCTTGAGTTTATTATTTCAGATCTTTTGTCTTTTCATATAAACTTCAGAAGCAATCTGTGAATGTCCACAAAATAACTTGTTGAAATTTTGTTTGGAATTGTATTTGGCATGACCTTTTTCAAGGGCTGAAAGAAAAGAATTGTCATCTGCAAACTCTATATCTACCAAAACTATTCTTCAAGAATGAAAGCACATGTTCAGACATATCATATCAAGACATATTTGGAAGAAGTAAAAGCTAGAGGAATATGTTTCCAAAACATAGTGGCGCAACCATTATGGAAAACAGTTTGGAGGTTCTTCAAAAATTTAAAAATAGAACTACCTTAAGACCCAGAAATCTCACTTGTTGGTATAAACCCAAAGGAAATGAAAACACTGTTTCAAAGAGGTGTTTGTGTTCTTATGTTCATTTCAGCTTTATTCACAATAGGCAAGATGTGGAAACAACTCAAGGGCAGCCAATGGATGGACAGATAAAGAAGATGTGGTGTATGTACAACAGAGCATGAGCTGTGAGAAAGAAGGAAACCCAGCCATTTGCAACAAGTGAAAGGAAGGACCTTGAGGATGTTACACTGAATGAAATGAGCCCAACAGAGAAAGAAAGATACTGTGTGATATCACTTATATGTAGAATCTGAAAAAGATAAGTGCTTCCCTGGTGACTCAGATGGTAAAGAATCCACCTGTCAATGCAGGAGACATGGGTTCGATCACTGTGTCAAGAAGATTCCCTGGATAAAGAAATGGCAACCCACTCCAGTATTCTTACCTGGGAAATCCCATGGACAGAGGAGCCTGGTGGGCTANTGGTAAAGAATCCACCTGTCAATGCAGGAGACATGGGTTCGATCACTGTGTCAAGAAGATTCCCTGGATAAAGAAATGGCAACCCACTCCAGTATTCTTACCTGGGAAATCCCATGGACAGAGGAGCCTGGTGGGCTACAGTCCATGGGGTCGCAAAGAGTCAGGCGTGACATGGCAACTAAACAACAGCAATACATTGTACACTAACGAACTATCAGAAAGAGAAATTAAGAACGCAATCCCATTTACAGTTTCATCAACGAGAATAAAATACCCAGGAATAAGTCAAAATAAGGAGGTAAAATAGTATCTCTCATACTTGGAAAGACAGAAGACAGGGATGAAAGAAATTGAAGATGATACACATGGAAATATATATTGTACTCATTATTGACACTTGGTATTATTTTTAAAATATGAGGAGAAACTAAACTGGAAGGAGTGTTGCATCTTTGGAAGAGAAAGATGACTGTAACCTGCAGGACAGCACAGAATTGCTGCTGGCCTCAAGGACTGCCTCCCGCCATCCTGCGTGGCCTTGTGTAGGCACGTGACCCTGGAGGTGACGGTGATGTGCTGAGAACGTGGACAGGACAGCTGTGAGCTCCGAGGGGGCTGGCAGCCCTAGTCACCAGTGCTTTGAGGCACAAAAACTGGTCCTTCTCTCACCTGTTTCTACCCAGGCAGCCATGGCAGCAAACCCCCCTGTTTTATGCTTTTCTTTTGACATTACTGACCTTGATTTTTCACCACATATTCCTGATTTTACTCCAGTTTCTACAAACTTGCAATTTTCATTCCCAGTATGTTCATAGGCTCTTGACCATTCTGGCTTCATCTTGCATTTAATTGCTGTCTTCTTGGAGACAGAATGATCGGCTAGGGGACAGTAAAGTGGACTGGCTAAACAGTTTAGAGACGGACTTTCTACTGCATTACTCTGATATAATACCATATTTTCTCAAGACATGTAACACTTCCACTTTATAGACTATTAAAAAGGAAAATGTGCTTCCACTCAGGCGGTTTCCCATGTCTTCTCGTGCGGGCACGTTGAGCCATCCATCACTCTTTGCGAACGTTCCCAAGTGGAGATAGACTCGTGGGTGTTTGGGAACATCCATCAGGCCATCGGTGGGAAGGGAGGGGGGCCCTGAGGACTGACACCCTCTGCTTTATAGCTGAGTATGATTTCTCAGGATGTAACAACCCACATTCACCCTGGGGTGGATTTAAACTTGCTATTTGTGGTGAAGAGGAAAAAGTGGCGAGGGCCACAGGTCTCCCGTGCCCAGACAGGAATGAGGTGGGTAGCTCCAGCAGGAGTGTGGTTTACGGGTCCCTTTACCTTCATTCTGCGGGAGCGCAGGAAATGTGTTGTCTTATTCCCACTTCTTCATCCAGGTCGTAGGAGGAACTTCTCCTGTAGAGACAGCTCCTGGAAAAGCCCTGACCAGCGGTCCTCCTTTTGGAAGGGCTGAGTGAGAGGAGAATGACCGGCTGTAGTGCAAGAGATGGGAGGGAGTTAGATTCCTAGACTGGGAAGACTCCACATACTACAGAGCAGCTAAGCCCAGGAGCCACAACTACTGAACCCCGTGTGCCCTAGAGCCCGAGCTCCGCAGCAAGAGAAGCCTCTGCAGCAAGAAGCCTGTGCACTGAAGCTAGAGAGTAGCCCCTGCTTGCCGCAACCAGAGAAAATTTGTGCAGCAACAAAGACCCAGCACAGCCAAAATTACATACAATAATTTTGAAAATTGACCTAGAAGAATGTTCCACATTAAAAAAAAAACTTAAAAAAAGAAAGAAAGATGATACAACATGAATAGTATGAGATCGTCAGCTTTTAAAGCCTCAAATCTTCAGTGAGGCCAAGGCCGTGTACACCCACTGCCCTCCGTTTTGCTGTATGATGCCCCATGTAGAAAGCATGAGGTGTGCAGAGCCCTGCCCAGCCATGCCTGGTGGCCCTGCCAGCCTCTCTGGCCTCGGTATGCACTTGTTTCCAGATTCGTCTCGGATGGGGTCTTCACAAGTCACTCTGTGAAATTCTTCTTCATCTGTCCCCATGGGGCAGTTGACCTCATGGGAGGCTGGCAGCCTGGGGTGGGGATGGGGCTCCGGCCACAGTGGGCCCGGGAGGGCACAGGGCAGGGAGCTTCAGGCTGTAGTGGAGGAAGTGGGAGGCTCCCCACCCCACGCCAGGCCTGTGCTGGGTCTCATGTACTGACCTTGCACCCGGTGGACCCCCCTTCCCGTATCCTTGCTGACGCCCCCACGGCCGGGCACGCCGTCTGCACCCTCGGCTCGATGGGCAGGGGGGCTGCACAGCCGCTCAAGGGCCACACTGTGATTTACAACATCCCACATTGGTTCCATCTTTGGGGAAAAACGGGAGAGGATGAGACATAAAGAAACATTATTTCCCGAAGGTGGATCCCATTTCTTTAACCATTCATAAGTCTCAAAAAATAACTTATGACCATTTGGGGGCTGATATTATATTTCAATGACTTTTCCAGCTGTGACTGCTGCTTACATTCAAAAGCATTCTTTCGTCCCTCCACCCCCTCACCCTGACTGGGTACCTCCAGCCCACGCACAGAAGTGATGATGGAGCCAGGAGTCAGCTGTGTCCCCGTGTGGCTGGGGTGGGTGATACCATCATGGTGGGTGAGTGTCAGCACTCCCTGCGTGGGGTGACGAAACCATCCTGTTCACTTTGTTCTTGTAATTGATTAAATCTGGCTTTTGTGGGCCCGTAAAAAGGGAGGCAATGGGGCAACTCTGGTTTCAGTGCAGACGCGAACTGCCCATGCAGGTGCTTCACTCGGCATTTCTGCTCAGTCACCTGCTGGGAACGGCTGTCCCGTGATGCTGTGACACTGCGTCTGGGCCTGGCTACAGAGGAGGGGACCTGGGAGCATCAGACACACGTGGGGACTATGGTGAGTCATCTATTCCCCCAGAAGCAAGGGCCTTCAGGGAAGCATGGAAATAAGATGAAATTATATGTTTACACTTCATTGGAAGAGACCAAAGAGTATAGTTACTCACTGAATATTTTTAATTGCCATATGAAAGTATCATTTAGCATCATTATATTAGCTAATTAAAAGTTTTCTTACATCACCGTTCTAAATTTTGTTGGAAACACAGAATTTCCTGAAATTTATGCATTTTACTTTAAAACACTCCTGAGACAGAATCGAGAGCCCAGAACTAAACCCAAGAATGTATAGACAATTAATATCTGACAAAGGAGTCAAGAATACTGAAAAAACATGGTCTCTTCCATAAACTGTATGCTTGGTTGCTTCAGTTGTGTCCCACTCTTTGTGACCCCATGGACTGTTGCCCACCAGGCTTCTCTGTCCGTGGGATTCTCCAGGCTAGCATACTGGAATGGGTTGCCATGCCCTCCTCCAGGGGATCTTCCCAACACAAGGATTGAACCCAAGTCTCCCACATTGCAGGTGGATTCTTTACCGACTGAGCCACAAGGGAAGCTCATAAGCAGTACTGGGAAAACTTGATATTTACATGTAGAAGGATGACTCCATCTTAAACAAAAATTAACTCAAAATGGATTAAAAATTTAAATATATGACCTGACAGCATGAAACTCAGAAGAAAACATAGGAAAAAAAATCTCTTGACATTGGGTCTTGTAATGTTTTCTTGGAAATCCCCTGTAAATCACAAGCAATGAAATAAAAAAAATAGACAACTGGGACTGAAAAAAGAAACAAAACAAACAAACTTCTGCACAGCAAAGGAAAACCACAAAGTAAAAAAGCCTATGAAATGGGGAAAATATTTGCAAACCATGTATCTGATAAGTGTTATTATTTAAAATATGTGAAGAATAGGTACATCTAAATAGCAACAGACCAAATAATCCAATTTAAAAATGAGTAGGGGATCTGAATAGATATTTTTCCAAAGAAGACATACAGACACCTGCAGGTACCGGCAAAGATGCTCAACATCAGTAACCATCAGGGAAATGCAAATCAAGACCATGATGAGATACCATCTCACACCTGTCAGGATGATTATCATCCAAAAGACAAGCGATAACAAGTATTGGCGAAGATGTGGAGAAAAGGGAAGTCTTGTACAATGTTATGCTTTCCAATGGTATACAGGAGAGTTGTTAAGAAAGTAGACCCTGAGCTCTCATCTCAAGGAAAAATATATTCTTTTTCTTTTTTGTGTGCCTGTGTGAGATGATGGATGCTCACTAAACTCACTGTGATGATCATTTCACAATATATGTAAGCCAAGCCATCATGTTGTACAAACGTACATGGCGCGGCACGTCAGTGATTCCTCAGTAAAAGTGGAAAAAGTAAAAAGCGAAATCTGTCTTACCGTCACCTCTAGCCCTTCCCTTCCTTCCCTTCACTGCTGCTCTCTGCACCCACTTCCTCTTCCTCTCTTCGGATCATCAGATCCCCTTTTCCACCAGCCAGGTGAACACACACCCAGGCCCTGAGTGACTGGGAGACCCAGCCCATCTGAGGATGCACAGGGGTGGGCTCACATCCTGAATCTCTGGGCGCTGGGCATCTTCTCACTCTCACAGAGCACGGGAGCATGGAACAGCATGTGGCTGTGAACTTGGGTCTGAGCCACAGAAGAGGGACTACAGGCTGTGACAGAGGGCGGGAATTCTGCTGTGAATGCACAGATTCTGAGCAGGTGTGGCAACAGCTGACCTGGGAGCCCTGGCCTGAAGCAGGTGGCCGATGCTTTGGACATAGGGAGCCTGGTCACAAGCGAAGTGACGGCTGTGGGCCGGGCCGGACCAGGCGGCTGAGTCCATGCCTGGGAGCCGCTCCCCAGTGGAGCCTGGCCAGGGCGGATGGCTGCCAGACAGCCGAGCCGATGAGTCAGCCCCGGAAATAATCCGGCCGTGACCCATGGGGAGAACAGAGAACAGAAGGGACAGTTAGGAGCAACAGGTGGGCAGGCCTGCAGGAAGGGTCAGGGACTCGCAGCAGGTGGCCAGGCAGATGGAGGAGGAATATGGACATGGGCAGGTGGGCAGGACCCTAGTGTGGGGGGTGGGAGTGGAAGGATGGGCAGATGGGTGAAACCCCAGTGGGGGGGATGGGCAGGTGGGTGGGACCCCAGCCAGGTGGGGTGATGAGCGTGCACCGGACCTCGGCTGGTGGGGGACACACAGGCTTTCCTCCCAATGCTGACCACAGGTGCCCAGTGTCCTGGCCCATGAAGGCCAGTGGGGCCAAAGTGCATCTTTGTTGTTTTAGGTTATTGATCTGTTTTTAAAGAAAAGGGCTTGGGCCATGAACAATATTCACTTTAATAGTTTAGGGCTTCTTGGTGTGATTTTCAAAACGCCAAGGGGAAGCTCAGAGGATCGAGTTATTGCAAAGAATGACAGCAGAAGCATGTGGGAACGGCAGCTGGACGGCGGCCGGGGTGAGCACTGAGCGCAGGTGCTGTGGCTGTGGGGAGGTGGGAGTGGGAGGTGGCGGATCAGCCTGCCTGGGCTGGAGCTCAGGTGAGCACCCGGGCCGGGTCCACCTGCCTGGGGGCAAGGAGGCTGCATGAGGCTGGGGGCGCCAGGCCCTCGCTGGGAAGGGGGCGCCACCTGGCCTGAGTGGCCTACAGGTCCTACCTAGCACTGCAGGTCCTACCTAGCACTGGGGGTACGGCTGGGTCAGGACTTTGAGGTGCACAGCCTGAGTGGTGCCCCCACTGCACCCCTGGAGCCCTTTGGGGCCATGTACCCCTGATTCTGGGGTGCAGTTGGTCTCCATACGAGTCTCGGCATTTGTTGGAGCTTATGATCTGTAGTGAGCGCCACCTTGGGGGACTGACTGCATCTCTGCACTAAGGCTGGGCCAGAAGACTGGCGGGGGTTACTGGAAAGATGTCCTTTCCAGATGCTGACACCACCCACCCCCCGATGTCAGGGTCCCAGGCTGGGGCTCTTCCCTCACCCTCGAGTTTTGTCTGCTTCAGTGCGTGTCCCCCCCAACCCCCCTGGGAAGAGTTGGTCCCGGCTGCTCTGCATCCCTTGTTGAAGCATCAGGAACAGTGCAGGGCAGCGGGGGGAGACAGGGTGAGGAGGGCGGAGACCTGGTAAGGGGGTCAGGAGGAGAAGGGGGCTGCAGGAAGGGATGGGACTGCGGCGCACACATTTATCTGCCACAGGTGTGTTCTGTCTTCGACATCTGGAGTCTGTGCTCTCCAATGGTACAACCTGGACACAGCATGGGGCAGGCAGAGCTCTAGCTTTGGGCTTTGCTCTCCGAAGGGTCTGACAGATGCTGCAGCCAGAAAGAGGTCAGTTTTCTGAAGAAGGAGGGGCAGCTGGACAGTTTTGGCAAAATAATCCCCCTCAGGGGCGTGTGCCCACTTCTCTCCTGAGCCTGCTGCCACTGAAGGAGCCATCAGATTCTGTGGGGACACTAGTGGGATGTCCTGACCTTACTCTAAGTGTTCACTGGCCCCCTGATCACTCCAGGTGGCTAGAAGGACAACGGTCAGGCAGAGTCAGGCATTTAATGTGAGTTGGGGAAGGTGCGTGTCAGGGAAAATTAGGAGACAGAAGCTGCGAGTGGAAAGAGGCTGCAGAAACATGGTGGCGTTGACTTTGCCTTCTCCAGACTGCAGAGGAATGGCTAGGAAGGCAGGGACAGTGGTCCCATCAGAGCCCACTCTGGGAAAACACCCCACCCTCTCCAGAGTCACCGGTGTGGGTTGGCCAGTTCCCAGCCACGCGGCTGTGCCAGTAATGTGCTCCCGCCTCCGGTGCGTTTGTCCCGCTGACTTGCCATCCAGGATCTGGTTTTAAAAGGTGTTTTTACAGGATATCATCCCATCGCCGCCTTCTTAAAGGTATGCAGCGTTGAAGAATGCTATTGGCTATGTGTTTTATAGTACAACAGTGAATAAATGCAAATATGTTTGTACCTCTAGTAATGGCTTGCTGTTTTCCTTTACTCATAACAAGGGGTTCTCAGGGTACATGAGAGGGAATCTGAACAAGAGACAGATCTCAAGGGAAGCGGAGTTTTCTCGACAACCAGAAATACTGGAAGTTGAATCTTGGATTAATTGTCTGAATCTTTTGAAAAATTACTATTTCATTTATTCATCTGAAAATCATGAAATGCTACATTCTCTTGAGGGTGTCAGTCAAATAAGCAGAATGAAGTGGGTCAAACTGTCTGGATTTCTTGGGAAGAGAGGGCTGAGGAGGGCTTTCTTTCTGAAGACTCAGTTCCATGGGGGGACGGGGAACCCTAATTTCACAGCAGCCCAGCCCCTACCCCCTAGCCATTCATGCTGGAAATGGTATGAACTAGCGACATACAGATATGTAGCTTGGAGACTCGAGGTGATGGAGTTGAGACATCCCTTTGTCTTGTCACCTAATTTTCTTTCTGTTTAATAGAAGACCACCATATGCTTCTTTAAAGGACCTGGTCCAGACGATATAACCAGTCCTTATATGTGGCATTCTTCTGTGATGTCCCGCAGCCCAGGTCATCATTTTATCTCTAATTTGATGATTTGTTAACACTAAACTTGCTAAAACAGGGTTTTACTTCCAGAATTTCAATGTAGTTATGGCACTTATATACCTCTTAGCTAAGCGTCTACCATCTTTTTGTCCTATTTCCACCAATATTTAAGAATATCAAAGGGTGATATGAATGAAAGGTGATGCTTGGTGTAAATGTAGGCAAGGGAGGAGAAGAAGAAAATAAATAGAATGTGAATAAGATGTGAGAGGAGCAGAAAAAGCATTCTTTATGTCATGTGACAGGTGTTGATACCAGCTCCGTCAGCCTGAGACCTTGGACCATTTGCAGTGAATGAAAGGCTGTAGAGAATCTGAGTGGTTTGGTAAAGGACTGAGGGGCTCAAAGATGGACTGAGTGTCAGTGAGGACCTTGCTGTCAGCCCAGGGGAGGAGAGGGCCGTGGGGTTCCGGGAGCCGCGGGTGGATAGGAGTAAGGGTGGGCAGACCGGACACGACGTCTGTCCTCAGGACACACTGGTCACCTCACAGGGTTCATCCAGGGCTGTGATTGATTCAAGGTTCTGTCTGCAGCGTCTAGACATGTAGATCAGTTTTATGATTTTTATACTTTTAAACAAGTCAGATCAGATTTCTTTCTGAGCCACAGAGTCTATATGGGAGTACTTTATTCCCAAATTCTTGCTGGGTGCCCAGACACCGTTTATGTTTGCATCTCAGAGCTGGAATTTTTAATCTTAGAGATGAGTATGTTGAGAAAGGAAAAAGAGGAGAATCCAGCTGATTGACCTTTGTATGTAAGTTTAGCCTGTGTTGGAAGGAGATTTTATATATATATATATATATATATATGCTACTGCTAAGTTGCCTCAGTCGTGTCTGACTCGGTGCGACCCCATAGACAGAAGTTCACCAGGCTCCCCTGTCCCTGGGATTCTCAAGGCAAAAACACTGGAGTGGGTTGCCATTTCCTTCTCCTATATATATACAGCTATAAATATATATAGCTTTTTAAGTTTATTCATTTTTATTTTCCACATAGACAATCATGTCAACTGTGGACCAAGCAGTTTTATTCCTTTCTTCCATCTGGATTTATTTCCCCTGATCCCTCTGGGTCAGGCTGGCTGGAGCTGGCTGGACTTGGGTCTTTCCCCTCCCCCAGGCCATTCAGCTCTGATAAACCCCAGCTGGTTAGACACTGGTTAGCTAGTTTTCCCTGCGACCAGGCCTTGTTAAGAAGAACAGAGTGCTCTGGTGTTCTTCAGAGCGCTCTCCTCCCCCTGCCCGAAGCCTGGGGGGACTCGCCTCTGGTTTTGGCCGTGGGAACCGGTTGGGCTCATAGAGGTAAACCCTACCACTCTGCAGGGCCTGCGGCCAGGTGCCCCTGAAGAGTGACCCTGAGACCCACCCCACGATCCTCTCGCTGCTCTCTGGGTCCCTCCCTGGGCCCACGGCTGGGCCCGCTCCTGCGGCCCTGCTCTGGGCGGGTGGTCACTGTGCCCCCACCAGGGACCCAGGGGTGCCGCCATCCTTTGGTCTGCTGGGCTGTCACTTCTTGTGAAGATGGAGCAGTGACTTTCAAGGTCTTTGCGTGAGAATCAGAAGCTGGGAGGCCCGGGAGGGTTTTTACGTGAATTCCTGCGGTGGGTCCATTTCCTGGCCCTTGTGAGGGGATGCCCTGCTTTCCCAGAATCTCTGGATGTGCACTGAGTGTGGGACTGGAAATGTGATAACAAGTGCAGTTCACAGCGCTGGGCACACGTCCCTCTTTCCTTCCTTCCTCCATGCATGGAATGTGGCTCTAAGTGCAGGCTCCATTCTGGATTCTGGAATAAGTGAGGAAACAGACAAACTTGTGCACCCTCAGGCGGTGCCTGTCTGGTGGGTGATGGTCAGAGCCCACAGTGAAGCAGGAAGCACAGAGCGTGTCAGGTAGTGACGCCTGCCGTGAAGGAACTGGGGAGACAGGTGCTGGAGGCAGGTGCTGTTCAGACAGGACAGTGACAGTGTGTCCCCCAGGGTGGTCAGTGACATGCATGCCCTTCAGGATGGCTCAGACTGTCCTGAGAGCATGAAAGGGAGCTGCGTGTATGCAGGGAGACTGGTGATGAGGTTCAAGAATTCATATCAAGACAGCAGTGTTGGCTTGGACTGGAGTGGAAGAAGTAAGGCTGGTGGATGGGGCCAGACTCTGGACAAATGCTAGTGGTGAGGATGGAGGTTCCCAGCTGTGAGGGGGAGGGGTCAGGGCTGGAGCAGCCAGGCAGGTCTAAGGCCGTGCGGGTGGGGACGGGCAGGGGCGGGCTGCCTGCGACATGCCCGCTTGGGTGGAGGAGGCTGCGTGTTGATCAGAAGTTTGGAGAATTCTGTCTGTAAACATCCATCCAGGCACACAGCCCTGTAGACAGCAGGCCCCTCCTTGCGTGTGCAGATGGGACCATTTCAGATGTCCCTCTGAAAACTACCTTCAGCATGAGTCCCCGCAAGGCTGGGCTCCAGGCCTGAGCTGCCCACACTGCTGTCTTCGGCATCTGCCCCCGGGTCAGAACACACATTGGTTCTGAGTCCCAGATTGGCTCCAATGCGACTGCACCCTTTTCTTCCCTTTAGGGGGATGGGAGGGCCATCAGACAACACCTGCCTCCGCCCCAGCATTGCCAAGTCACCTGACTTAAGTGCCCTCGGGGTAGTGGCTGCAGAGGATGGCCCTGCGCCTGCTGGCCTGGGCCAGGGAGGGTCAGCCCTGGGCATACTTGACCGTGTCTGGAGTCGTCTGGGGCTGTCGCGCTGGTGGGGGCTGGGTGTTGAGGACAGAGGCTGAGGAGACTGTTGACCACCGTGAAATGCAGGAAAGCCGCTCGAAGCATCACCTGCCCCAAAGGCCAGCAGTGTTGGACCTGAGGAAATCAGCCTGACCTGAGACAAGGTTGCTGCTGAGCCCTGTGGAGGGGAGACAGGCACCTGGGCCTCAGTCGTGTCTGGGAGGCGGGGAGGGAGGGAGGCGCCCACGCCTCCTGCAGGCCTCGCTGCTGCTCCTGACTACATGAACCTCACTTTTCTCCAAACCACTGGGCGACCTCCTCTGGGCCCTCCTTGTTCCCACCCCATAGGTCCCCCATATCCACTTAGGGGCAGTGGGATCCCCCTCCCCGCCCACTAGATGCACCTGAAAGGAATGCATGTCTTCCTCTGAAGCTCAAGCTCTGTTTAGGATCCATCCTGGAAAATGCAAGGGGAAGACGGGGTTCTTCTGGACATCCTGAGTGGGGTCTCTCCTAGCTGCCCCTACAGCAGGCCCAGTCAGACCCCCAAGGGCTGTTTTCATCCCCCCTGGCTGGGCGACTTCTCCCAAAAGGAATATAACTCAGGTGGTGGTGGTGTCCCCGGAAGCCTTGAGCAGCCGTGGGGGTGAGCCTGAGCTGAGTTCACTCCTCTCTGTCTCTTAATGGTTAAAACATGTACACGGCAAGACCTTCCTTCTATTTCTATTTCTTTTTGGAGTGATGCCATGATGGGCACGCGGGTCCTGGGAGAGGCTCTTGGCAAAGGCCCAGGGCGTCTCGGAGGCAAACCCGCAGTCTCCAGCGCTCCATGTGATTCTGCAGATGTCAGCACGCACCCAGGACTTGTGCATTTGTTCGTTGCCTCTGTGTTTGTACTTTCTCATTCTTCACTGTGTTCTCAGTTTTGCTGTGGGCACGGCACTCTTGCCATCCGAAATGGGAGGAAACAGTTTAGTAACTGTCCTACCCCATCCCTCCAGAAGCCATTTGCATCTCTGTGCTATTAACTCAAATTCAGCTGAAGTCGTTTCCCACTGGGGTTATTTTCCTGTTGGGTCAAGATAAACCCAACACTCTGGGCCCCTCTGGGCTCTAGGCACCCCACTTCCTCTCTCCAAGTTTCAAAATGTCAGACAAATCGCCTCCAAGATCAAGAGAAATCAAGTGATGAAAACAGCTCAATTTCGGTGAACCTGAATGAGTCACACAGAGAAAAATACTAGAATTTTTTTTTTTCAGAATTTTATGATTCTTTCCCTTTTCATTTCCTAAGAATTCTCATCATGCTGCTCACTGTCATAAAACAATAATACTCTTTCTCATAGAAATGAGATTTTTATATTCATGTTGGCCCAAACCCCCAAGTTAGTTGTAATTGAAGATGTCATCCAAATTGTGATAGACATAAAAAATAATTAGACTCCCAAGGGTAGTGTCTCAGAGACACAAGAGAGGAGGGCAAAGGACACAGGGTGCAAGAGGGGACGTTCGTGGTGACTCTGTGCCGAGCCCTATCTCTCATCACAGCCTGGGTTTCCAAGTCCTGGAGGAAAACCACTTTTTGGAGATTTATGCCTGTCTCTGTCTCTCTTATTCCTTTCCTCTATCTGTCTTCCTCCCTCCTTCTCTATCTCCCTTTTTTTAATATGGAAAAAAGGATTTTAAAGGACTTGAGATGACACGTTCTTTAAATAGTTTTACTTGTTGCTTTGGATTTGAAAAGAGCTGTCACCCTAAGCAGCACTGGGCAGCATCTGGTAACAGGCAGCAGCGTCCGTAAAGGAAGAGGGGGCCGGGTGACCAGATGGGCAGTGCGGGGGCTCTGAACAGGCAGCAAGAAGAGGAGGAATTGTTTAACATCCCCAGAAGGAAAATAACACGCCTATCTCAGGGCTCTCAGGACAAATGTTTGACTAACATTTTCTAATATAAAAATATTACCTCTCACACTATTTCACTTCTATTGTTTAAATTTTTTTTCAAAGTTAAAAGCAAACCATTGCTTCTCAGTGTGGACAAGTGGAGCATGCCATCAGTCTCTGAGATGCTGCAGACGGACTTCTCCTTCCGTGAACAGCTCAGAACTCTCAGCCTCTCCGCCTGAGCCCACAGGGCAGCGGAGTGGCGGACAAGCACTCTCTGACTCTCAACCTGTCAGACCCACGTGATCACTGGATCAAGGGAATTCTTCAGAGAGGCCTTCGTTTAATAGCTATAATTACAATAGACTGCAATAATGCTGGGATAGTTTTCTAAGAGACTCAGTTAAACTTTATGCTCAAAGAATTGCATAAGAAGTGAGATTCTGAGAGCAGACTTTTTATGTACAATCCCAGTGTAGGAATTTGGGGTGATGGTGGACAGATGCAAAGAAAAGGGGCATAATTTCTCCCATTGGAGGAAGCAGGGTTCAGTAGGCTCAGGCCTGGGGAGGACAACAGGCACCCAGCGGGCTGAGCCCCTGTCCCACTCAGCCCAGAAGAGTGTTCTGGCCTGGAGGCGGGGATAGGAGTAAAGCAGCATCTCAGGCAGGAGGTCGGCACAGTCAGCCATCGGCCCCCCGTCAGTCCCCCTCCCCACCCAGTGTGCTGGCCTCCTCAGCTGGGAAAATAAAGCCCCAGAATGGCTGGAAATGCACTTTGGCCATTGAGCAGAATGAGAACTCTGCTGAAACATTGCCGTTTTCCTCAGTAACGGAGATTCTAAGTTATAATAAATGACTTTCCATTGCACATGCCTGTGTGGATGAACTGGTGGAGAGAGGAAACAATAAACACGCAACTGAGGAGGGACTGTTAACAGTCAGGTGCTAAATTGGAAAAGACCCTGATGCTGGAGAGGGGGCGACAGAGGATGAGATGTTTGGATGGCAACACCGACTCAGTGGACATGAGCTTGAGCAAGCTCCAGGAGATAGTGAAGGACAGGGAAGCCCAGCGTGCTGCAGTCCATGTGGTTACAAAGAGTCAGGCACAACTGAGTGTACAGTAAAACAGCCCTAAACTGGAGACTGGCTTCCACCAGATTTCAGCTCAATTCTGTGCAGACCTTAAACATTTGTGTGAACTTTGACAAAATCTGCTGAATGAGACACCTTCAAATTTATGTAGACCAAGCACATTACGAAAAGAAAGATTTGGGGAGTTTTGAAGCTATCTTTGTGAACAATGACTAATGATAGGAAAAGGAAAACGGTGGTTGGCAGGAAATACTCTCATTGCCTGGTGTTTTTTTGGATGTTTTTTGGTTGGCTTGAAATATTTTCTTAGTATTACCTATGTTAGAAAATATCTATGTGTGGTTAAACTTAGATTTATCCATGTGTTCTTTCTCAATTTTCATCAGAATCTGTGTTTGTAGAAAAAAATGCAAGTATAGATGGCACCAGTTCTGTGCCTGAGCTGTTCCTCACTGATCGTTTTTAACTGGGAGGCTAAAGGTGGGAGGTTTCTGAGCAAGAGGGCTGGAACTTGCTCAGCTCGACACTCTCCCTTAACAGAGGCCTGTGCGATCTCTCTCCTAACTAGTGTCCTTGCCTGGTCTGTAGCATATCACACGGACCACATGAGGACCCCTGACAAGGTTCCAGAAGCCTGAGAACTCTCAGCTCTGGTGGTTTCTCTGCAAAGCAGTAAGCAGTCGCCGCCCAGAAAGGCCCTTAGTAACCTGGGGCAAGGCTGACTCCTCTCTCTTTCTCACCAGGCCAGAAGCCACCGGGGAGCCTGGGCCAATTCTGTTGCAGAATAGTAAGACCTCTGAGGACGGTACCTCCGCCTGTGATTTTAATCACTGTCACCCAGATCGCCCATCAGAGACTGCACGCGTCCCTCTCTGTGCTTCCTCCCACTCTCGAATAATCCCTCTCAAGGTTTTACGTGTGTCATCTGTAAGCCCCGTTTCGTCGGCTGTGGTAACTCATGGCATGAATGCAGTTGCCCATCACAGTCTGATTCTCAGCTTCACCTGTGCACACTCGGATCCATACAGCCTCATTGGTTGTGCTGTTTCACCCCCCACCGAGGTCACAGACCCATATGTCCCTTCCCGTCGCAGAGCCCACGGGACACCCACCCCTCCTGCAATTCCCACCTGTCGCCTCCATTTCCAGCAAGTTTAAGTGCTGTGAAACTGGAATGTCTAAGTGGCTTGGCCTCTTGGGCTGGGTAACAGGTGAGTGTCTGGTTGTATGAGAAGTCCTGCGTGCCTGCCTCACCTGACGGGCCACTAGCCAAGCATGAGGGGATACCCTCACCATGGACAGCAATGTTGTCACTGTTCTTTATTTTAGCTGCTCTGGTAGGTGACCTCTCACTGCGGTTTTCATGTGCATTTCCCTGAGGGCTGGCCACGTCCTTTTTACCATCTGTGGATCATCTTGAGTGAAACATCTGTTCATGTCTTTCATCCAAAAAATTTGGATTGTTTGCTTTAACATTTAGTTTTGCAAGTTTTTTTTTTTTTTTTTAATATAGTCTGGGTACAATCCTTTGTGGGTTATGGGTAAACACTTTGTACTCCTCAGATGGACTTTGACAAAAGCTTTTGATTTTGACATTGTCCAATTTATCAGCTTTTTTTTTCTTTGTAGGTAATGCTCGTGTGTCAACCTAATTGTTGACTAGCCTAGAACTCGAAGAGTTTGTCTTTATTTTCCTAAGAGTTTTGTTCTTCACATTTAACATTTAATCCTGGTATCCATTTGGAGCTAATTTTTGTGTGAGGTGTATGCTTTAGGTCAAGATTTATAATTTTTGCATATGGGTGTCGAGTGACCCTAGTACCACTTCTTGAAAAAACTGTCTTGCTGCCACAGAGTTCTTTTTGCATCTTTGTCAGAAATAAATTCAGCATATCTGTGTGGGTCTGTATTCGGGTTTACTGCTCAGTTCCATTGGCCTGTGTCTTTGTCCCTCTGCCAGTCCCACACTGTCTTGATTACTGGAGCTACATAATAAGACTTACTGCTGGTAAAGTGAGTCCTCTCACTTTGTCCTTCAGTGTCAAAACTCTTTCATCTGGTCTATAGCCTGAGCCTTTCTACACAGATTTTAGAATAAGCTTGTCTGTGTCTACAAAAATCCTTGCTGGAATCTTGACAGAAATTACTCGAAACTACATCTACCCTATACATATGTGTATGTATTTATGTTTATGTAATTGTTATATATTAGCATATAATATATAAATAACATTTACATGTATTTGTTTATTTTTATGTACAACTTTAGGGATAATCAACATCTTCACCATGCTTTTCCTTAGGCTGTTCCCCCATCACCCCAGGAAGGTCTAGGAACAATTATTTGAATTTCCTCTCCTGTCACCTAAATATTCCCTTTATCTTTGGAAACACTCAGGAAAATGACCACAGCCAATTGTGCAGGGCCCCTGAGGATGGTCTGTGCTGCTTCAGTGAAGAACCTAAGGGTGAACTACGGGAAAGGGTCACGCCGAGAGCTCAGGGCTGTCACCACCAGCTCGGGTGTGTGCCTCTCTGGCCCCGTGACGTCCCGCGGTAACCGGCTGGGGAGGCTGGAAGCTGACTGTGGGCGGATGGGACATAGACCCAGAACCCGGGGCTTCATCCTGGAGCCGTGAGCCCTTGGTGATGTTTCAGCTGTGTCCTCCCACCCACCAGCTGGTGTCATGACCTCACTCTGTGGAGGTCCTGAATGTTGACAGGAGAGGCAGCCTCTCCAGGATGGGGGGTTATCGATGGGGTGGTTCATGTTCTTAACGTGAGGACCCCATGCCCACTTCACCCACTACCTGACTGTGGAAGGCTCTGAATCACACTGACGCTCCATGTCTATAGACGCTTAGAGACCCCGACAAACTGGAGCGTGGGCAGCTGGTCTCTCGGTTCTGCAGTTGGAAGTGCTTTGCAAACGTAATTCAAAACTGCAAGAAGCAGGTGAGCCTATCTTAACAAGCCTGGAGCTGTGCTGACCCAGGACACATGAGAGTCCACTAATGACACAGGAATTCGGCACCGCTTGTGGTGCCTTTCAGATTTTTCCACCTGGAGGGAATTCCTACCGACTTTCTAGCTCTGGATGGTTTGCACTCTGCTACTGGGGAGAGAGCTCCCTCCACAGTGCCACTCCCCCACCATGGATCGGGGGCGTGGACACAGCGCGGTGTTTGTCGTCACTGCCATCTTTCCAGGGGTCTGTGTCCAGTTCCCCACCCCCCTATCCTGCCAAGTGTTTTCCTGGCTGGGCTGCCCCACCTGTCCCCCGAGGCGGCCTCGGAGAGAAGCCGTCAATCCACCTGCCCCTCCCCCCCAACTCCTCTGGGTAATTAACCTCCAAACGCAGCAAGAAAGGGCCTGAGCCAACCGCCAGGCATGTCTGGGGCCGTGGCACCTGTCCTAACACGGGCTTGTGAATGCTGCCCCGACACAGGGCTCCCAGGCTGGAATGCAGCCAAGAGATCCGATTCATGTAATTTAAAGAGCAATGTGAGTGACGAATTGTGCAGGGGTTTGAAGACAGCAGTCCACATTGAGTTGCAAAACCCACTGAGGTCCCACTTCCTGGGTGAGTGAAGCGTCTGGCCTTGGGCAGGGCGAGCCTCCTGCTGCTCGACTGTAAGCACCTGGAGGGTCCGGACAGACGTGGGGTGGGGGGCAGGGTCCCGGACTCCCTGGTCTCAGGCAGCAGGTGCCCACGTGCACCTCCCTTCAGGAACTCACCTGCTCCATTAGGATCTGCTCCGCGGCTTCCCCGACCAATGGTTGTAAGACAGCTGAGAAGTATTTTCTAAAGCGTTTAGCGGAATTGAGCATATGTCGTCCTCTTGCTTTTAAAGGATAATGAACAGTTAGAAGGGGACTCCATGGACGATGGTTTTGTGTTGGCCATCGGCTGTTTTCAGTGGCCAGGAGGAGGAGACGGGCATCCCGGCCCTGAGAAGCCCAAGGCTCGGGCAGAGGTGCAGGGGCACTCGGAGCTTCCATGTTCCATTCACTTCCTGTGCTCTCTGGCATGCATTCCCCGTCTACTCTTGAAGGCTTTCATTTTCCTGAAATAGGCTTCCCTCCCTGTTCCAGGCAGGTTGAGACTTTCCCTCTTCCATTCCCTGAAGGCCTTGCAGGGACCACGTGGCAGGACTGGGCAGGAACCTCCCCTGCGTCCTCCACCCACCCAGGAGAGGTTAGGTGTCTTTAGTGACCAGCAGCGCTCACACACTGCAGAAAGGGGCAACGCTGAAGTCTGATCCTTAAATATTGATGTGCTTAAGTGCTAAGTCTCTTTAGTTGTGTCTGACTCTGTGCGACCCTATGGACTGCAAGCTCTCAGGCTCCTGTGTGCATGGGATTCTCTAGGCAAGAATACTGGAGTGGGTTGCATGCTCTCCTCCAGGGGACCTTCTTGATCCAGGGATTGAACCTGTGCCTCTTATGTCTTCTGCAATGGCAGATAGGTTCTGTATCACTAGCACCACCTGGAAAGTCCCTTAAATATTGATACTTGCTAGTTAATTTAACCTAGATCTCACAGTCTTCAAACTTCAAACCCAGAGAACCAGAATAGATTCTTTCTCAAAGAAGACACACAGATAGCCAATAGGCCCATGAAAAGATGCTTCACATCACTAACACCAGGAAAATGCAATCAAAACCACCGTGAGACATCACTGCACACCTGTCAGAATGGCTGTCATCAAAAAGTCCACAAATAACAAGTGCTGGTGAAGATATGGAGAAAGGAGAACACTTGTGCACTGGTGGTGGGAATGTAAATTGGTGCAACCACTTTGGAGCATCCTCAAAATACTAAAACTAGAACTATCATATAATCTAGCAATTCCACTCCTGGGTATTCATCCAAAGAAATGAAAATATTCTCTTGAAGAGATGTCTGTATCCATACACTCTTTGCATCATTATTCACAACAGCTGAAGTATGGGAAAGACCTAAATAAGTAATTTCTAAAGTGAAGTGAAAGTTTTGAAAACATAGCTTTTACACAGAAGTTATTTTATGAGCTGCAGAGTGAGTTCACCATGGGACTGCTGACTGTAAGATGGTCTTCATTGTTGTTTAGTTGCTCAGTCTTTTCTCACTTTTTCTGACCCCATACCACCAGGCTCCTCTGTCCATGGGATTTCCCAGGCAAGAATAATGGAGTGGGTGGCCATTTCCTTCTTCAGGGGATCTTCTCCAACCAGAGATCAAACCGGAGTCTCTTGTGTCTTCTGCATTGGTAGGTAGATTCTTTATGACTGAGCCACCAGGGAAGCCCTATAAGATTGTAGGTTGAATCTGAATTCATCTCTCAATTATGCAGTGTTTTCATAACACCTCAAGCACATTAATGAAATTAAAATGGAATCAAAGCTTCAGTGACCCCTCAGCTGTTGTAACACGGCTGAAACAACCAGCCACTTTGCTCCTGTTAACAGGAGGCCAGCTCCTTGGTTTTGGCTTCAGAGGAGGAGCGTTGCCCCGGTTGAGGAGCAGGAGCTGTGAGTGAAGCAGACAGGGGCAGGTGTCTGGTTTTGGACACGTTTGCTCTGCGGTTTCTATAGTACATGGTCTGGGTGGTTGTGGGCCCAGCTGGTTGGAGGGACAGGCACGATGGAGCCTAGGCATGGCCCAGGGAGGCGGACAGGAGACTGAGGTCTTCATCAAACAGAGAAGACAGAACAGAGATTGAATTAGAGTTGAAAACATTAAGAGATTTGAAGTGGACCTGGCAAAAAATTCATTTGCCACACATTGCACTGTCAAAAAAAAAAAAAAAAGGAAACTGAAACAGGGTCAGGAGTTTACTCATTAAAAGTGGTGGGCTGGGGTCCTGTATTCACTTCCTGGGTAAGAGTTAACACCTCTCGTAGGTCCAGCCTGTTGTGAGAACTGACTGATGTGTGACCAAGACGAGATTTCCGTCAAACTGTGCCGTTAATCCAAGATGTGTTGTGAGGTATTCAGGGGAAATTGAAAGAGAGGAGGTGGAGATTGTGATATTTTAAATAAACCAAATCTAGGTGTAGGGATCTCACTGAGGGTCCTAATGGTCTACTTCCTCTGACTTTGGAAGAAATTTGTTAACCTCTCAGTGGTTCATTAATGTAATAAATCCAACCTTGACATTGCAGAGTAAAAATGCATTTTTAAAGGAAACACAGGTATTATGCTTTTGGTAACACTGGATTTATTTGCTAATATATATATTTTAAACTCTTTATGTCTGTCCATGGGAGAGATTGGTCTGAACGTTATGCTGTGTTTGTTGGGCTTTGTTTGACTGTGACGTGTGGCCTGTGGGATCTTGGTTCCCCCAGCAGGGGTCGAACCCATGCCCCTGCAGTGGAAGTGCAGCGTCTCAAGCACTGGACCACCAGGGAAATCCTGATTTGCTAGGTTTTGGTATGAGATTTATGCTTGCCTCAAAGATGAGTTGGCCACCAGTCTCTAGATGTGTATAAGAGACAGGACGTGGGGTGGGGGGCAGGGTCCCGGACTCCCTGGTCTCAGGCAGCAGGTGCCCACGTGCACCTCCCTTCAGGAACTCACCTGCTCCATTAGGATCTGCTCCGCGGCTTCCCCGACCAATGGTTGTAAGACAGCTGAGAAGTATTTTCTAAAGCGTTTAGCGGAATTGAGCATATGTCGTCCTCTTGCTTTTAAAGGATAATGAACAGTTAGAAGGGGACTCCATGGACGATGGTTTTGTGTTGGCCATCGGCTGTTTTCAGTGGCCAGGAGGAGGAGACGGGCATCCCGGCCCTGAGAAGCCCAAGGCTCGGGCAGAGGTGCAGGGGCACTCGGAGCTTCCATGTTCCATTCACTTCCTGTGCTCTCTGGCATGCATTCCCCGTCTACTCTTGAAGGCTTTCATTTTCCTGAAATAGGCTTCCCTCCCTGTTCCAGGCAGGTTGAGACTTTCCCTCTTCCATTCCCTGAAGGCCTTGCAGGGACCACGTGGCAGGACTGGGCAGGAACCTCCCCTGCGTCCTCCACCCACCCAGGAGAGGTTAGGTGTCTTTAGTGACCAGCAGCGCTCACACACTGCAGAAAGGGGCAACGCTGAAGTCTGATCCTTAAATATTGATGTGCTTAAGTGCTAAGTCTCTTTAGTTGTGTCTGACTCTGTGCGACCCTATGGACTGCAAGCTCTCAGGCTCCTGTGTGCATGGGATTCTCTAGGCAAGAATACTGGAGTGGGTTGCATGCTCTCCTCCAGGGGACCTTCTTGATCCAGGGATTGAACCTGTGCCTCTTATGTCTTCTGCAATGGCAGATAGGTTCTGTATCACTAGCACCACCTGGAAAGTCCCTTAAATATTGATACTTGCTAGTTAATTTAACCTAGATCTCACAGTCTTCAAACTTCAAACCCAGAGAACCAGAATAGATTCTTTCTCAAAGAAGACACACAGATAGCCAATAGGCCCATGAAAAGATGCTTCACATCACTAACACCAGGAAAATGCAATCAAAACCGCCGTGAGACATCACTGCACACCTGTCAGAATGGCTGTCATCAAAAAGTCCACAAATAACAAGTGCTGGTGAAGATATGGAGAAAGGAGAACACTTGTGCACTGGTGGTGGGAATGTAAATTGGTGCAACCACTTTGGAGCATCCTCAAAATACTAAAACTAGAACTATCATATAATCTAGCAATTCCACTCCTGGGTATTCATCCAAAGAAATGAAAATATTCTCTTGAAGAGATGTCTGTATCCATACACTCTTTGCATCATTATTCACAACAGCTGAAGTATGGGAAAGACCTAAATAAGTAATTTCTAAAGTGAAGTGAAAGTTTTGAAAACATAGCTTTTACACAGAAGTTATTTTATGAGCTGCAGAGTGAGTTCACCATGGGACTGCTGACTGTAAGATGGTCTTCATTGTTGTTTAGTTGCTCAGTCTTTTCTCACTTTTTCTGACCCCATACCACCAGGCTCCTCTGTCCATGGGATTTCCCAGGCAAGAATAATGGAGTGGGTGGCCATTTCCTTCTCCAGGGGATCTTCCCCACTCAGAGATCAAACCGGAGTCTCTTGTGTCTTCTGCATTGGTAGGTAGATTCTTTATGACTGAGCCACCAGGGAAGCCCTATAAGATTGTAGGTTGAATCTGAATTCATCTCTCAATTATGCAGTGTTTTCATAACACCTCAAGCACATTAATGAAATTAAAATGGAATCAAAGCTTCAGTGACCCCTCAGCTGTTGTAACACGGCTGAAACAACCAGCCACTTTGCTCCTGTTAACAGGAGGCCAGCTCCTTGGTTTTGGCTTCAGAGGAGGAGCGTTGCCCCGGTTGAGCAGCAGGAGCTGTGAGTGAAGCAGACAGGGGCAGGTGTCTGGTTTTGGACACGTTTGCTCTGCGGTTTCTATAGTACNGGGATGGGAGTACCACCAATGCCCTGTCCAAAAGAGGCCCTGAGATCTGGTGTTGGAGCTGCCAGATCTGCCTGGATGAGTTTCTGTGACCCAGTGGAGCGCTCTGAGCGGATCCTGCATTTCTGCCATGGCCAGTTATAAAGTATTCATTTCAGGGTAGAGTGTCTTGCTCCCGAACATTCCCTTCCAAAATGTCTTTTAGTGTTTGGCAGGTGATGTTATTGACTCTGGGACCTCATGAGAAAGTGGTAACGGACTGGGGTGAGCCCAGACTGAGCCAGAGTGTATTTCAGCATCATCCTCCTCTCAAGGGAAGATGGACGGCCAAGTACATGCATGTGAACGGCAGCTGGAGGGCTGCTTCTGGGGCCTCCTTCCAGGTGCTTGGGAGGAAGCAGGGGTACTGGGGGCCTGGCTCTCTGCCTCGTCCCCTGACTTGGCCTCTTCTTGGGCAGGAATGACCGGGGTCTCTCTCCCAAAGTTTAAGCCTCAGGTGCTGGATGGAGGTGACAAGCAGCTGCCCCCTTTCCTTGCTGTGGAATTTAAACAAGCTTTATACCTCAACTGTGCCTCTGTGTCCTTATCTGGAAAATGGGTGAGATGAGAGCATCCAGTGGCTAGAACAGGAAGAACAATTCAATGAAGGCTGGTTATGCTATTATTTGGGCTTCCAGGGTGGCTCAGTGGTAAGGAACCCACTAGCCAATGCAGGAGACACAGGAGATATGGGTTCAAGTCCTGGGTCAAGAACATCCCCTGGGGAAGGAAATGACAACCCACTCCAGTAGTCTTCCTTTGAAAATCCCATGGACAGAGGAGCCTGGTGGGCTACAGTCTATGGGGTCACAAAGAGTTGAACACAACTTAGTGACTAAATAGCAACCACGATGTTATTATTTACATCATTATTCTAGGGAGCAGCGTCATGTGATGATTGATTCTGGGCTGCAAACACATTCAGTAAACTCAAGTAAATATAGACAGTCCCCGACTTACAACGATGTGTCTTAGGACTTTTGGACATTATGATGGTGTGAAACTGATATTGAGTAGAAACTGTATTGTGATTTTTGATCTTTTCCAGCGTTAGTGATGTTAGGAAGACACTCTCTGAGATGCTCCCAGGTGGTCTGAGGTTGCTTCTGAGCCCAGGCCAAGCTGAGCTGTGATGGCCAGGAGGTCAGGGGTGTTAGATTCATTTTTGACCTATGACCCTTTCAACTTCAATGGGTCAATCAAGATGTAACCTCATCCTTAGTCAAGTAGCATCTGTGCAGTTAATTACAGCCATCTCCAAAACTAGCTCTGCACTGTTCAACTTTAGATCTTATGATAGACAACATTTAAGTTCAAATGTGCATTATATTTTAAAGAATACTCCATATGAGACAACATATAATAGCTTTCAAATTATTAGATTATTCTGCTTGATTTAATAGACTTAAAAACTATATATAAATATATATAAATTGTACATTCTATCCATCTGGAAGGTTAATACATAGGAAATTCTGAGAGATTTGTGCATAAAGAAATCTAAAATTTAATTGAGCTGAAAGATAAGCTCTACTGGTTGGAACTAACTACACAGGTATGGTTCATACTCCATTGATATTAACTGTATTTATATTCAATTTAACTGGAGAGTTAAAAGATGGTTAATATGAATACTTGGACACTAGAAATTACTTTTTCTTCTTTTCCTTCCTCCTTCCGGAGCCCTGAAAGCTCTGGATTGACTTCTGTATACAGAAACAGTCTTAACTCCTGGAGGGGTGTTAAGTGCATCCCCCATAGTGCAGACGAAGATGCTGAGGGAACATGGGTTGAAGCAGTAGAGAGGGTACTGCTTCTGTGTCCCCAAGGCCACAGCTCATGGAAGGCAGAGGGGGAAGAGGAGCCAAGGAGATGAGGGCAGTGTGGGAGGTGCAGACGGGCCACCTACAAACAGGACCTCAGTGCCTCTCCTCACATGGCAGGTGGGGAGGGTATGCAGAACAGCCCATGATCTCCTCCAGCCGGGCAGAGCCCAGGGCTTCAAGCCAGCAGGTGCATAGACCCTGTGGACACAGGTGTGGGAGAGGAAACCATTCACAGGTAACAGTCCTGCACACTTGCCTGGCTGTCATCATGGAAACCATGGCTTTCCAGACCACCATCTCCCTACTGTTAACTCATGTGTGTGTGCTTATGTTTGGATGGTCACCATGAAGTGAAACAACAACAGTTCACATAAGAGGGTGTGAATTCAGAGGAATTAGTTTGCAGGCTTAGTTCTTGTGGGTTCTGGGTCGTACAAGGGTCTGATGTCGTAAATCCCTACACTGATTCTTATAATGAAAAAATCTACTGTGGGGATAAAATCAGCATGGCACATACAAGGTAGATTTCAGAAAAGCCCAATTCCTCAGTCTTTAACTGTGTATTCAATCTGATACGCAACGATGGACTCTGTTTGATAGCCTCCCGATTGCGGGATAGAGAAGACATTAAGTTAAAAGGTGATCTTTTCCTGCTGTTTCCTTTCCTCTGACTCTTTCTGTCGTAGAGATGGTGGTGAGATAGAGTGTATCTTGTGTTGGGAAGTAATAAGAGCTAATGTTATCTCTGCATGAAAAACAGCAGAAAATATCACCGCAGAGACTCAGAGCAGAGCTTAGGGGCTGTGTGCTCCCAGTGGAGAACATGACTCCTGCGGGGGATTTCCAGCCTGGGGACACATCAGTGCTGACTCGCTGCCCGGGTGGGCACCCTGGTGACAAGAAGGCTGCAGAGGTTTCCTCTGCATACCCCCTTCCAGGCTGCCCCCCATCACCTTCTGCTCTCAGAGAATTTTGAATACAGAGCAGTTTCCTCTAAGTGGAAATTCCCTCAATTCCTCTTTGGATCCTGAGTTGCTGCTGAGGCGAAGATGGGGGCTCCCCGGCTACACGCGTTCCTGTCTCCCTGTCCCCCTTAGGGCCAGCTGTCTTTTCTCACAGCTTTTAAAATAATTTCGCATTAATGTTTTGATAGCAGCTCTAGAAGGATAGGTTGGTGTCACCAGCAGAGAACATCCCTATTTGTTTTGATGGTCTAGTTGATAGCATATTACTATCTGAAGAGAACTCACTATGGTTTTCATAACACTGGCTAGTTTGGGTAAAGTGCAATGTTTATTAGGATATTCTTCTGATTTGATACCGTTGTTAACGGCACAGGCTGCAGGTCTTCATGGATCTGAGCTCAGTTCCTGCTTCTTGTTAGTCACTAAGTCCTGTCTGACTCTTTGTGAGCCCTGGACTGCAGCACACCAGGCCTCCCTGTCCTTCACTGTCTCCAAAAGTTTGCACAAACTCATGTCCATCTCATCCTCTGTTGCCCCCTTCTCCTTCTGCCTTTGATCTTTTCCAGCATCAGTGTCTTTTCCAGGGATTTGGCTCTTGGCATCAGGTGGCCTATCGATTCCTGGAGCAACTGCTTATATGTCTTGTGAGAATGTGGGCGAGTCACCTCCATTCTGAAACAGGATGATGAGAGGTTTTATCTTGCTGGATTTTAGGAAATTAAATGAGATAATACCTATAAATGGTTGAGCACGGATGCTGGCACATCATAAGCCTCAATGAACCTGTCCTACTGCTGTTTCAGTGACCACCTGCATCTCCATGATGATGCTCTATCATAACCAGCATTGTCATCATCCTCATGATGCTCCTTTGTCTCCAGGGCAAGTTCACCATCACACCCTCACTGCTCCCTTTATCCCTGGTGGTGCTGAACTCCAGCCAGAAAACCTGAGCTACTTTCCAGTGATTTCCGATAGTCTAGGGTAAAAAGAGAAAAAGTGAGCTGTGCACTGGTGAAAGGGGAGGCACACCTGGATTTCGGGTCATATACACAAAGCCCCGCGCCTGTCAGAAGTCAGCTATGTGACCCCAGCAACTTAACACCGAGCCTTCACTTCCTCACCTGTGGAAATGGAGGGTAAGACCTGGCTTTCCAAAGAAATGAAGCATACATGTTGTTAACATGCATTAGTTGCTCAGTCATGTCTGACTCTTTGCGACCACATGGACTGTAGCCCACCAGGCTCCTCTGTCCGTGGGATTTTGCAGGAAAGAATACTGGAGTGGGTTGCCATTTACTTATCCAGGGGCTATTCCTGACCCACAGATCGAACCCTTATCTCCTGTATTGGCAGGCGGGTTCTTTACCACTGAGCCGCCAGGGAAGTCCTAACGTACAGGGAGGACGTCAAAATTCTTGTTCAGGTATAGGAGGGTTTAGTAACAGTTGCTTCCATCCATCCATCTGTCCATCCGTGATCTGCTGAGTGGCGTCTATGGAACTGAGGAAACATCAGGGACTCTGGAGGACAGATGTGCCAGGACACATCTGACAACAAGGGGATAGAACAGACTGTGACAGGCAGCGTGGCCGGTCTGAGAGTGCCCATCTCCTGATGCCTGGAACCTGATCCCTGCATGACAAGGGCCTTGGGAAATGTGAGTGTCTTGAGATGGAGAGACCCTACTGGATTGTCCTGGGGAACCTGGTCAAATCACAGCCTTGAAGAGCAGAGGGGCTTCCCCAGCTGCGGCCAGAGAGATAGACAGGAAGACACAAACAGGAAGGAGGAATGTGGATCATGAAAGGGCAATACTGACTGACTTTGAAGACGGAGGAAGGGGCCACAAGCCAAGGCGCGCAGGGAGCATGAACGTGGGGGTGGCAGGAGCCGGAGTCTCCGGAAGTGACCAGCTACCCTGGACTTGGCCTCCTCACCTCCAGGGCTGCAGGATAAAGCGTCTGCTGTTCTGAAGCCCTGGTATCTAGTCCTTTGTTCTGGCAGCAGGATGGGGAGCAGAGGTGGTCAGTGGGGGCAGCAGGTTCGGACACAGTGAGGAGCAGGGCCTCTAGGTGTGAGCGTGGTGATGGCCAGGTCCCCTGTGAGTCCTGCTGTCCCACACGGCGTGATGTCAGCACAGCCACCTTCCCCGCACTTGCCCCCTGCCCACAGCCACGCAGAGGAGTCCTGGCTTCGTGCTTGGAACTGTTGGAGAGGGAATGAAAGCTTTCAGCCTTCCTGTGGGAGGCTTCCCTGCAGAAACCTTGGGGCCCAGCGATCACCACAAACCTTGAAGCCCAGGGAAAACATGTGGCAAGCAGGGCTCTGGGCTGGGATCACTGGACCACGGATAGTGGCCGATTGCTCCCACCAACACCCAAGACACCCGGACACCCCCCACCTACCCCAGAGCCTCAGGGCACTCAGGCCAGGCCTGCTGGCCTCAGCCACCATCAAGCCTGCTTCCAGTGTGGTCCTGAGGACTGAGGGCTTGTCTGTGTGTTCATGCATGTGAGCATGTACTTGTGTGTGTCCACGTCTCTGTGCGTGCATACCGGTGTGCATTTCTGGCCCACGTGCTGTTCCCAAGACAGACAGCTCTAGGGGGACCTGAGGGCCAAGGCTGTGGGGGCCCTGTGGCTACACCTCCCATCATGTCTCAGCTGCTTCCACTCCAGAAGCTTCTCCTGGAGGAAAGATGGGGCCTGAAGGCGCAGATTCCTTGTGGGTAACAGAGCAGGGCTTCCTAACAGGCAACGGGGCACCAACATTCACAGACAACAGGGGATTGTAGTCCTGGAGCAACGTGGGCGGTGGGAAGGAGGGTTCCGGGAGGGAGGGCTGGGTGTGGGGAGGACTGTGGTGGGAGGAGCCGGTGGCTGGAGGGGAGGGGGGCTCAGAGCCAAGGCCCAGCCACTACCACACCCCCTTTCCACGTGGCGGATCAGATGACAGGTGACTGCTCTCCTGCTCTTGCCCTCACAGGTGCCTGCATTCCTGAGAGCAGCGTCACCTCCAGGTTGGGTGGGGTGGCCGCCCTGCTTCGTCTGGGCTGAGTCAGCCTCGGGCCCGCCCTACGGCCTCCTGCCCCGCCAGGCGGACTCAATTGTGGAGACCCGGAGGTTTGGGTGAGCTCTGAGATGGACCAAGGTCTGCCCCACGCCTTCTGATGAAGCTCTTTAAGATTTCCAGTGACATTACCATAAAGAGCCAGTGACGTCTCAGGGAAACCTGTGTGAGGGTCAGGGGTCTGCACGTGCCTCAGAGGAAGTCCAGCCCCCAGGGCCTCCGTGAGCCGGCAGCCCCTACCGTGTCCAGCGTGTGGGAGCAGCTGGGGCGCTGTGTGCACAGTGGGACCCCTGACGGCTCTGAGCTCTGGGGTGTGGGTCGACGCTGCTCGTCTTTCCCTGGGGGTGGTTTCTGAGGTTCTCATGCTGGGATGCCGCCTCTCCAAACACTTGGTCCAAGAAGAGACACTGTCCACACTGCCCCAGGGCTGGGGGGCCTTGCTTATCCCTGCATCCAGATAACACCGTGGTCACACAGATCCAAAGGCCATGGTAGGAAAGGGAGGGCTACAGGGCCCTAGCCTTTCAAACAACCCAGCCCTGCCTGTCACCCTACCTGGCCCCCATTCCAGCACAGCCTCTCACCTCCCTGAATGCTTTGCAAGCACGCCTGGGCTCACGCTGCTCCGTTCTGCTGTCTCCCACCACATCTTGGTCACTTCCCTCTTAATCCTGAGATGTTTTCTTAGTAGACTTTCTTATTTAGAGCAGTTTGAGGTTCACATTAAAACTGAGAGGAAGATGCACGAACTTCCCAGGTAGCTCCCGCCTCCTGCACCCATCCCACCCCCACAGCTTATCCCCGATGTCAGCACCCCCTACCCGATGGTGCATGTGATACATCCATGGAGAGACGATGACAGGTCATCACCCAGGTCTATGGTGGGCCATACAAGGGCTTGCTCTTGGCGGTGCATGCTCCATGGTGTGGACAAGTGTGTAATGCCATGTCTCCATACTATGGGATTTTCTTCCACTCCAGATCCTGTCTCCTTCCCACCGAAGTGCTCTGTTTGGTAAACCGTCACCTTGTCTGTGAGCTCCTGGCTCTCACCCTGGTTTACTGATTAAGCCTGGAGGGGGTTAGAACAGCATCACTTGAGCCAGCTGCCATCTGGGCTGAGAGTCAGAAGGTCTGGAAGTTGACTTTCCTCTGTCATCCCCCCCAACCCATCACTTTCATCACCTTCTGCTGGTTTTTCCTCCAACACGCAGTTTTGTTACTTGGGCCATCAAGACTACAGTCCCTTCTGTTGTCCATTACACTCTGTAGATGAAGTCTCCAATGTGGTGGCCACTTAACATAGATGGCTATTTCATTCCCATCACTGCAGACTCTTCTCGGGGGCAGCTTGCCAAATATTTAAAGGTCACTGTATATCAGGACCTTTTAAAGGTGGAAGACCGATCAAATTTCCTCACTCACTGCCCTGGACAATGTGTTTTAACACACTCACTTTCCTTTTTAATGTCACATAGTCAATGAATTGAGCTTCCCTTGTGGCTCAGCTGGTAAAGAATAATGGATTGTCTGACAGCAACATTTTTCTGGCTAGAGAGTGATCATTCAGTTTGGGTAGCATTTTCTTTCTTCTTCTTGTTTATCAAACTAAACGAAGAGTGTTAAAACCTAAACGGTGTTTATGCACGAAGTTCATGCATTGGAACAGATGAAACTTCTCTGCTAAAACATGGGAGACCAAATAAGAACAGAGGCCATGGACGGATTCCTGGGCTTGGGGGTCGGAGAGGAAAGTTCAGACGTGTTTATTATCAATTTGTAATTATTTGACTTCTGCTTTCACAGAGAAGCAGAAAGAGGCCCCCCTTTTAAAGGAAGATGTAATTCACTGCAAGTTCAAAACTATACCAAGCAGAAACAGCTGTGTCCACATGTTGCTTAAAAATTATTTTCAAAGTAGTGACACTGAAATTAAACTTCACGTTAGAAAGAAATCCACAGAGGAATGAGCACCAGGGTTTACTCCGGGCAGAGCAGCCTTTGATTCTCAAGAGCCGTGAGGTGGAGAGCGGGCTGGTGTGGCCTTGATGCCAGCGGCCCCTCAAAGGTGGGAGATCACGGTGGTTGGTGCAGGGCAGGGGGTTGGGTTCTCCCATTGACCACAGTGCCAGTCTGATGGCAAGGGGAAAGTCGATACATTTCTGAAAACTAGCTGGCATTCTCTTCACATTTGATGTCCTGAGAGTTAGGAGATTGGGTCATTTTTTTTTTTCCTTAATTAGGATTAGTTAGTTTCCTCAGGCTCTGTACTGGATTTGCTGCTTGTATGAGGAGGCTGGTCTAATGTGCCCAAAGCAGTGGACTTGCGCCTCGTCTGCCTGCAGAAAGCTACCACCCATCCTGGGTCCTGTGGGACAGACAAGCTGCTGAGCAGAAATGCCCAGGATATGAGGTCAACTGTACCTTCCACACAGCGGCTCCACAGCCGCTTGTACTCTGTGGTTCTGCAGGCCCCGTGAGGACCAGCAGACTCGGGTGATGTCACATGTGGTTACTTAATGGATGGTAATTTGTAGGGTTTGCAGGGCGAGAGCTTCACATGATGCTTCAGGTCCAGCCTTTCTTTCCTTCTTTTAAAACTTACCAGCCTGCGGACTTAGTGTTTCCAGAAACACTAAAACCCGTCTTCTCTATTCCTGCCCAGTGTGTTTGAGCTCCGCTGTCAGTAAATAATTGGCTCCATTTGGTGTTTGCAGACAGTCCAAGAGAGGAGGGAAACAGAGGCATGGGGACCTGGTTTCACAGGAAAACAGCCCAAACTTGTGAGAAACAGAGAAGAAAGTACTCCCAGGACACCTGCTCCAACAGAACGGGTCCTCGCTTTACCCGGTGCTGTTTGATGAGCAGCAACTTTGCTGAACAGAATCACTGAATTTTAACCACACGGGTTTTGTAGCTGATAAATGCATTGCGATCTCAAAGTTGATTCATGAATGGGTTGTTTGAAGGTCAAAGTTCATCTTCTTGTGGAAACGATGTCGTCAGCAGTGGCTCAAATGGGGGGGACCCTGCGTAACGCTTGGGGAGTGGAACTGGGCTTCAAGGGAGCCTGCCCTCTGTCTAACACCAGGCCGGAAGCTGACAAGGAGTGGGAAGGGGGGACCAGACCACAGTCCTGAGTCAGGCCCCCTCCGATTGCCCCCAGAGCAGATCCTGGGAACAGCCACCTGGGAAGGGGGTCATGAGGGGCTCCCTGGTGGCACTGATTTGGGATGGGTCTCACCTGAGTGGTTCCCTCTGTGGAGCGAGCACCTAAGGTGGGGCAGCTGTGGCCATGTCCCGGGCTCCTGGGAGAAGGGGCAGCATCTCTGAGCCCCTCTCTGCTCTTTCCTGTCCCTCCCCCTTCTCCCCTCCCCAGCACTCCCTCCCCAGCATCCCCGCATCTCCTCTCCCCTCTGTTCCTGTGCCCTCAGAGCACTCTTCTGAAGCGGGAGGTGGAAGGGTGGGGAGTGGACCTTGGAATCACACATCCCCCAAAAACAAAGATGAAGAAAGAGAGAGAAAAGGTGGAAATGAGTTATTTGCTAGAAAGTTAAGACAAAATCTGTACCCAGTGTAGATGAGAAGTGTGTCTTAAAACAATAGCTACACAGATTCTACAACGATTGTTTCTTATCTCACCCTGATTTGTTAGAGACCCAGTGAAGAGCCCGGTGTGGCCTGGTCCCTTCGGTAGAGGTGATGTTCTGTATGTTCTGTCATGCCCCTTCTCTGCAAGGGCTGTCCTGGCTCTTCCAGGTGAGATGGAGAACACCCCAGGTGTGGAGGTTTCCAGGCAGCACTCTAAGCCTCCACGCAGGACAAGGGGGCACTGAGGTGGGACCGCCTTTGGTCAGACTTCCTCTGTGTGTGCGAACTGGCCAGGATGACCAACAGACGCCAACGCAGAGCTGAGTCTGACATAGGGATCAGCTGAGAAGAGCTTTAAAGTTGTCATCATAGAAGGGTTTCAAGTATAATTTCAAATCCTTTTGAAACTGATGGAAAGTAGACATGGAAACCCTACAGACCAAGAGTAGATAGAGGTGGACATTCTAAAGCTAACAGGTATAACCAGGAAAGTAAAACCACTGTTACTGAATGGGCTGAGTAGCAGCATGGAGACGACAGAGAGTAGCCACTGGACTTAGTGACAGATCAATAGTGTTTGCCCATCTGCTCAAAGGAGAGAAAACAAATGGAAAAAAATGGAGAGAGTGTCGGGAGAGAAAACAGCAGAAGGAGCAGGACCCCTACTGCCAGGGTCCCAGAGGGGAGGAGGGGAGTGGGGCTGGAAGCCTCCCAAAGCAATGGCAGTGCAAACTCCCCAAATGTGGAAACTGAGAGACGGAAACCTACATCTTCAAAAAGCTGAGGAAACCGGAAATGGCAGGGATGCGTGGGAACCCATGCCAGGACAGATCATGTTAAACTGCTGAAAACTAGGGGAATAAATAATGTCGATGCAGGCAGAGGATGGACCAGTGTCTTCAGAGCAAAACTGTTGCTGTGACAGCAACTCCTTGTCCAGAACCACAGGACTAGAAGGAACCGGTATTGGCGCCATTCTCAGTATGGGACAAAGATAAACGTGAACCACGAATTCAATGTCCAGTGAAAGTATTCTTCAGGATCAAGGGATAAACAACTTCAGTTCAGTTCAGTTCAGTTCAGTCGCTCAATCATGTCCGACTCTTTGTGACCCCATGAATCGCAGCCCACCAGGCCTCCCTGTCCATCACCAACTCCCGGAGTTCACTCAGACTTACATCCATCGAGTCAGTGATGCCATCCAGCCATCTCATCCTCTGTTGCCCTCTTTTCCTCCTGCCCCCAGTCCCTCCCAGCATCAGAGTCTTTTTCAATGAGTCAACTCTTCGCATGAGGTGGCCAAAGTACTGGAGTTTCAGCTTTAGCATCATTCCTTCCAAAGAATACCCAAGGCTGATCTTTAGAATGGACTGGTTGGATCTCCTTGCAGCAACTTAGGTCTCCTCTAACAAGATGACTGCTTGCAAACCAGCCCTTGCAGAGCAGGTAGAGAGAATGGTCTCTAAACAGCATAGAAGTGCCAGATGGCTCAGAACATCAGACAGGAAAGAGAACCACTGAAATGAGTAAAACTGGGGGTTAAGATAATACTCCTTATGATGACTTTCCTGAATCTTACTTGATAGCACCATCTGATACGGTGCTAGGTATGAATATGGAGGAAACACTGGAGACAACTGTTTGTTGAAAGTATGAAGAGTAGCAGACAGACCCACATGGAAGACCAGAGTCTACACGTCACTTTCAGTCATGAAAGATATGCCAGGAGACAGAAGCCCTTGCGTGCACAGTGATACCTAAGCAGCAGCTTAGGTACCCAAGATGAGAGTCACTCAGAAGCACCGTCAACACATGAGTGGAATCCTAGAAGGGTTCTTGGGACTCCCCAAAAGTCAAGAAAAGGCAAACCAAGGACTGAGAAAGAGGAGACAGACAAACAGATGGAAGGGCACATGGAGACCTCCACATGGATGACAGCCCTCAGGGCTTCTCCAGCCTAGGTCTCCGGGACTCTGGCACTAAGTCTTGACTGGATAAAGTACAGAGCAAGCTTTGTGCGAAGCTGATCCCGGTCACGGCCAGGTGGCAGTGGCCCCAGGGGCCACCCTCACAGGATGTCCAGGGTCTCACCTGTGCGTGAGATGGTGCGGGATGAATATNTCATAGGTGTGACTTCAACATAGCAGATAATTTTATAAAATTTGCCTTGATCATTATGTATGATTTAGCTGCACCATATGCCCCATTTTTATGCATTCTGAGATCTGTTCCTCCTTCTGAAGCTCCAAGTGACCCTCATAACCATTTCTCTCTGGCTGGGGGACTTCGGGGTCCATTCTCCAGGGGCTGGTTTGCTGGCAACACGTGCTCTGAGTTTTCCTTCCGTCCCCCTTCATTCCTCGAAGTTACAGAAACGGCAGCTTCCAGAGTTTCTCTGAGTGCTTACAGAAGCCCGGGCGCTTCCCTCTGCCTCCAGGTCTTCAGATCAAAAATCTGTCCTCCTGCAAATTGGTTTCTCCTCTGGCGGCTTTTAGGACTTTTTCCTTTGCTTTTAGTTTTTAGCAAGTCACCGTGTTGTAAGCTGATAATGTGATCTGTCCTGGCATGGGTCCCCACGCATCCCTGCCATTTCCGGTTTCCTCAGCTTTTTGAAGATGTAGGTTTCCGTCTCTCAGTTTCCACATTTGGGGGGTTTGCACTGCCATTGCTTTGGGAGGCTTCCAGCCCCACTCCCCTCCTCCCCTCTGGGACCCTGGCAGTAGAGGTGCTGCTCCTTCTGCTGTTTTCTCTCCCGACACTCTCTCCATTTTTTTCCATTTGTTTTCTCTCCTTTGAGCAGATGGGCAAACACTATTGATCTGTCACTAAGTCCAGTGGCTACCCTCTGTCGTCTCCATGCTGCTACTCAGCCCATTCAGTAACAGTGGTTTTACTTTCCTGGTTATACCTGTCAGCTTTAGAATGTCCACCTCTAACTACTCTTGGTCTGTAGGATTTCCATGTCTACNCTAAGTCCAGTGGCTACCCTCTGTCGTCTCCATGCTGCTACTCAGCCCATTCAGTAACAGTGGTTTTACTTTCCTGGTTATACCTGTCAGCTTTAGAATGTCCACCTCTAACTACTCTTGGTCTGTAGGATTTCCATGTCTACTTTCCATCAGTTTCAAAAGATTTGAAATTGTACTTGAAGCCCTTCTATGATGACAGCGTTAAAGCTCCTCTCAGCTCATCCTGACATCTGATCAGTGTCCGTGTCTGGGGGTCGTCTTTTCTCCCTCAGTTTGTGTTATCTCTTGGTTCTTGTGTGGCAGGTGACTTTGGAGGGTCCGCTAGATTTTGTCTACGGTGTCAGGAGCTTCTGGGTCCTATTCAAGCTGCATTCGATCAGGTCCTGGGTAATTTTGTGGCTGCAGCTCCAACGACAGTTTAAATTCAGATTTCTTGTGGCCTTCGTTTGGCCTGATTGATTTGTCTGGGGCAACTGGTACACCCCTGATCTCAATGCTGGGGTGCAGAAGGAGCCCCCAGGCCAGAACTTGGGGCCTCTGGGCGGGAGGGGGTCTCAGGGCAATACAGGGCATGGGGGATACAGGGCCAGTGTCCACCTCACGTCTGCCTGTCTCCTTCGGGCTCAGAGGGGTACAGCTCTGCTGCTGCTGGGCCCCGGGGACACTGCCTATGGGTGGGGGAGAAAGCTTGGCTCCTGGATCAGCCTGGGGGTTGCTCCCAGCCCCACAGGCAGGATGGTATGAGCGAGTTCAAATCCCTTTTTGGCGACTGGAAACTGGCAGAGGTGGAGATGGNGGACACTGCCTATGGGTGGGGGAGAAAGCTTGGCTCCTGGATCAGCCTGGGGGTTGCTCCCAGCCCCACAGGCAGGATGGTATGAGCGAGTTCAAATCCCTTTTTGGCGACTGGAAACTGGCAGAGGTGGAGATGGCAGGGAGCTCTCCGTTGGTGTCTGCCCACCTGGAGACAAGTTCCCAGAAGGGTTTTCCATGTTCTGGCCACCCTCTTCCTGATTCTCGGCCAAGAGAGATCAGCCTTTCCCGGAATTCTTTCTGAGCTGCTTGGCTCTGGGTTGGAGGCCTGGGGACAGTGAGGAGCCCAGGAGCCTCCCTGTGTGTTGCCCTCCCATTCTGAGCTCCTGGGCTGAAATCCTCCTTCCTCTCACCTCTCACATCTCAGAGGCTTGTGTTTTGTGCTGTGGCTGGTTTTTACCTGGGGAGGTGGGGAGCTGGTAGGAACAGAGCTTCTTCTGAGAATCGCTGATATTCCTGTGTCCTGTTTAGCTTTGATAATCAGCTACCCTGATGTCCCTTGAGATGCCTTCCGGTCAGGTAAACCAGGTGACACGCTCAAGACTGAAGGTGTGCGACTGAGTGAGGGGTGGAGGAGTCTTTGGTCCAGAGGTCTTTCTGGCCGAGGGGATCTCGGTAACCGAGGAAATGGAGTTCCAACCACGGCTCACCGAGCGCTCAGGCAGCCACGAGAGGAGCTGTGTGATGACCACTGCAGGTTTGCAAAATGTGAGTCANCCCTTGGACTGCAAGGAGATCCAACCAGTCCATCCTAAAAGAAATCAGTCCTGAATATTCATCAGAAAGACTGATGTTGAAGGTGAAACTCCAATATTTTGGCCACCTGTTACAGAGAACTGACTCATTTGAAAAGACCCTGGAGTTGGGAAAGATTGAAGACAGGAGGAGAAGGGGACGACAGAGCATGAGCTGGTTGGGTGGCATCCCTGATTCAATGGACATGAGTTTGAGTAAGCTCTGAGAGTTGGTGAGGGACAGGGAGTTCTGGTGTGCTGAAGTCCATGGGATCGCAGAGTTGGACACAATAGACCGACTGAATTGTACAGATAGTTGGAAGATTAAAGAAATACATGCAACTTAAACTTCGTTCCATAATTTTCCTAGCTATCTATTATTAGATTTTTTTAATGTTCTTATTATGATAGTCTAGAAATTAGCCATTCTGTCTAGAAACTAATACACAGCTAGTAGTGTATACTTACTTATTTTAAGTAATACCTAGAAACATACAGACTGGAAAATATTATCCGGGAATTGTTGACAAATATTACTTAATCTTAGTACAAACATTTCCTACTTTAGTATAAGACATTTCCTACCTTTGTAGTCACCCAAAATCCAGAACAAAAAAATATTAATAATTTGGGTGTTCTGCCAGGAGCCAGCGTGAGGAATCCCACCCGTGACAAGGTCATGTGGCAGAAATCTGATGTGCAAGGACGAGTCAGATCTCAGGTTTTCCCCCTGGTATTTCCTGAGCATCCACACCCTCCCCCCCCCAAAAAAAAATAAGAATCTGCTGGCTTTCATACTCTGCTTTTCCACTCTTCTGATATTGTCTGGAAAAAGTCAAATCAGGGCTTTAGTCTTCTGGATGTGAAAGGGATGTTTCAGTTAAAACCTCTCTGATAGCTCTCTAGCTTGCCTAACAGGTTCCCCAGACCTCTTACAGCTTGTGAATTGCTTNGCTCAGGCAGCCACGAGAGGAGCTGTGTGATGACCACTGCAGGTTTGCAAAATGTGAGTCAGGAGGAAGATGAGATGAAGTGGGGCTTTGTACTTGCGTATCACTTGAGGGCTGGGGCTGACCACGTGTGTCTGGTGGTCAGGATTCCCTTATAGCTCAGTCATTAAAGAATCTGCCTGCAATGCAGGAGACTTAGGTTCAGTTCTTGGGTCAGGAAGATTCCCTGGAGAAGGAAATGGCATCCCACTTCATTCAGTATTCTTGCCTGGGAAATCACATGGGCAGAGGAGCCTGGTGGGCTACAGTTCATAGGGTCGCAAAGAGTAGGACATGACTTAGTGACTAACCACGTGTGGCTGAGATGAATAAAAGGAGAATTCATTCTTTGCGCTTTGGTACCAGATTTGTATCACTGAGTGAAGTGGCTCCAAGCCCTCTAGGACTTAGGAGCAGAGAGGCACGTACACAGGACCGTCTGCTAACAACACGTGGATGCTCTTGGAACAAAGTGGAATAACCAGGCACGGGAGCTCACGCCCTTAACCCTGGTGCTGCCTCCCTCTGCTGTCATTCCCTGGGGCGAGGCTGTTCCCCCACTTAGGGGATTCATACTAACGACAAATCAGATTGCATTTCTCCAGATAGTGTTCTACACCTTTTCCTCTTTGTTCAGATTGTCAGTCCCTCATTCTCCATGGAAGCTCTGCTATCTTGCTCCCTGAGAAGAGAAGATATCCACTTGCTGCCACCCCGTGTCCACCAAGCTGTCCACATGCTGTCTCTCCCCTCCAGCCTCTGGTTACGGGGTGGGGTGGTACATCTCCTGCATGACAACAACCCTTCTGTCCCCATCCTCCCACCAACGCTCTCGTCCCACAGCTTGACCACTGTGGCCATGTGCTCCTCAGGTCACCTGAGTTTGCTCTGGTTGGGGTCCTCCCTGCGTCCCCTGGTGTTCCCGCCCCTGAGCTCTGGGGGATCTGTGACTCTCTTGGCCTGACTGGCCTCATCTGCTTTTCTGCCCCTTCTTTTCTCTTCAGTTCCTCCAGATCATGCTCATGTGGATTTGGTCACAACAGCCCAGAAAGTACCTGTTTTTGAATAAACTCCTGTGTTTAGTCGTCATGGGTACAAAATTGTCATTTTGAAAGTCCCTGGAAAAATGGAACTTTATATGGTAATCATAATCCCAGAAGCACTTATGTTCTAAAATAACAGGCTGTCTAGAAAATCGCCATGTTACTCCTACAGCCAATGCTTTGAGAATCACTCAGAATTCCTGCAGGGGTTTTAGTGGTGAACCTCGCAGCACTTGTCATGTACACTTGCTGAGATCGTCTGGCTTCAAAGCTGGGAAGGGAGCTGCTGCAGGAGGACTCAAGGCCACCTGCTGATCAAGTGGCCTCCCCTCCAGGGAGGTGGCGGGACCTATGTGCACGAGTCTGACCAGGCTTTTCCTACAGACCCTTGTCTCCACAGGAGCAGTATTAATTGAGTTGTGGGACGGCTGCCCTGCGTTTACTCCAGATGTACAATGGCAGTGGGAAATCATCCCGAGCTGATGAGCATTTCGCTGCCCCTGTTTGCTGCCAAATAGGGGTTGTTAGAACTAACGAGGCTCATGGATTCTCAGACATGACACTGTGGATCACGAGGAGGCATGTGTTTTATGGGCGGGAAGTTTCCTAGGAAAGCAAGGTCTCTCTCCTTTTCCAAGGAGGCCTGCATGCTCAGTCAGGACTGACTGACTCTTTGCAACCCCATGGACTNGATTCTCAGACATGACACTGTGGATCACGAGGAGGCATGTGTTTTATGGGCGGGAAGTTTCCTAGGAAAGCAAGGTCTCTCTCCTTTTCCAAGGAGGCCTGCATGCTCAGTCAGGACTGACTGACTCTTTGCAACCCCATGGACTGTAACCTGCCGACTCTTCTGTCGATGGGATTTCTCAGGCAAGAATACTAGAATGGGTTGTCATTTCCTCCTCCAGAGGATCTTTCTCACCCAGGGATCAAACTCAATGTCTCCTGCAGTGCAGGTGATTTCTTTACCATTTGAGCCACCTGGGAAGCCCTTTCTAAGGAGGCAGGAAAAATAAGGCCATGTGCTAGAAGACATAGCTCAGCCCCACCATGCACGGACTTTACCTCTCAATAAATTCTCACTCTAGAAGAGGACACACATGAAAAATAATAATTTAATTAAAATATCAAGTTTTAAAAGGGATAAAGTTCAGAGGTGGCCCAAAGAGAATCACAGGTGGAACATAGAGGGTGTGAGGACGATGGGGGAAACACCTGGCCTCTCAGGATGAAGAGGGCTGGGAAAGCTGGGAGGCAGGGCCAGTGGTGGGCACGGACAATGGGTCAAGCCTGCCCCAAGTCGGACGGGCTGGGATACCTCCCTCACCTGCGACCAGAGGCGTCTCCCTCCGTGTCCTTCAGTTTCCTCATTTATAAGGCGGGTGTATGAACGACGGTGCCCACCTGCTGGGCTGATATGAGGCAGGGGGCATTTCGTGCAGAAAGCTTGGGTTGAAACAGCCTTGGCCACACAGTCTGGACATGAGTTGCGGACAGGTACTCAGACTCAGACCTTATGAAAGGGAAGCCGCAGGGGACTCCTCCAGTGGAGTCTTAGGTTAGCTCTGTGTTTAGAGGATCATGTGGGGGCAGGGAGGCCAAGGGGGGTTGTGGGAACTTCCTAGCCTCCCTGGGGAGACAATTGGGGGTCTCCTCTTCTTGTCAGTGCCCAAGTTTCCCCAAACTGCCAGTTTAAAGGATGTGTAGACGTAAATGCAATCTCATTACCACAGCTGCAGCACCATCTCACGTGGTTTTCTGTATTTCTCTGAGCCTCTAGAGAGGAAAGCTTGCCCAAAGGCATCATTCACCCTGTTAGAAAACTCCAGGGGCTCAGAGTGTAACAGAGAATTCAGTCATGTCCAATCTGAGACAGTACAAGGACTTCTCTTTCATAGTGACACATTTCAGTGGGAAAAATATTCCCAAAGTAGAATTTTTTTCTTAATTGTCAAATTAATTTTTAAAATAAATTCTCAAATGAGGGTCCTAGTTCTCCGGGGTCCACAAACCCTAGGTCTCAGTGTCTTTCTTTTAACAGGAACCACTTTGGGGGAAGCTTGGTATTCCCTACAAAAAATTCTTTCCTTCACGTGTACACCCCAGAGACGTGTATACACAGCAGCGAGAAATTCCTTCAAGAATGTTCATGGCAGTGGCATTTGTAGTAATAGTAGCTCCTGATTGGAAATAACTCAAATGTCCGTTTCAGCAAAATGGGTTTGTTTCTTGTGAGATCTGCAGGCCCGGACCTAGAGTGAACAATAGCTCCATTCAGCAGCAGGGTGAATCACAGACAGAACGCTGAAACAAGAAAGGCAGTGCACACCAGAGAACATATACAGTGCGGTTCTATTTATACACGGTAACAAGCCAGGCAAACAGACTGGTGGCATAAACCCGCACTGTGGCTCCTTTTGGTGAGATGGGGCTGTGGTTGTCATGATCGGAAAATTGCAGGAGTTGTTTCTGGGCTCTCCGCTCTGCGAGGGGATGGACCTAGGCAGTGGTCACCTGGGCTGCCAGTCTGTCCTTCCCTGACTCCGTCTCCCTCTGTGTCTCCCTCTGTCCTCATCCCCACCCCATACCCACATCTTCATTTGCATCTGTAACCACATTTTGTCTACCTCCTGGTCTATCTCTGTTTCTACATTTCCATCTGTATCCATATCCATGCCTATGTTTTCACTCTTCTGTGCTTTATTTCAACTTGTGTTTTAAAGATAATATCCTAGTGCTTATATGCACATTTGTAAAATTATGAAAATAAAACCTGTATATAAAATGTTGGAAAATTAGAAAAAAGGTCATAATTACTGAGCTCAAAGAATACTTTATTGTAACATGATACTTCAGTATAAATTGTCAGGGGTCTGAATNAATTGGGGGTCTCCTCTTCTTGTCAGTGCCCAAGTTTCCCCAAACTGCCAGTTTAAAGGATGTGTAGACGTAAATGCAATCTCATTACCGCAGCTGCAGCACCATCTCACGTGGTTTTCTGTATTTCTCTGAGCCTCTAGAGAGGAAAGCTTGCCCAAAGGCATCATTCACCCTGTTAGAAAACTCCAGGGGCTCAGAGTGTAACAGAGAATTCAGTCATGTCCAATCTGAGACAGTACAAGGACTTCTCTTTCATAGTGACACATTTCAGTGGGAAAAATATTCCCAAAGTAGAATTTTTTTCTTAATTGTCAAATTAATTTTTTAAATAAATTCTCAAATGAGGGTCCTAGTTCTCCGGGGTCCACAAACCCTAGGTCTCAGTGTCTTTTTTTTAACAGGAACCACTTTGGGGGAAGCTTGGTATTCCCTACAAAAAATTCTTTCCTTCACGGGTACACCCCAGAGACATGTGTATACACAGCAGCGAGAAATTCCTTCAAGAATGTTCATGGCAGTGGCATTTGTAGTAATAGTAGCTCCTGATTGGAAATAACTCAAATGTCCGTTTCAGCAAAATGGGTTTGTTTCTTGTGAGATCTGCAGGCCCGGACCTAGAGTGAACAATAGCTCCATTCAGCAGCAGGGTGAATCACAGACAGAACGCTGAAACAAGAAAGGCAGTGCACACCAGAGAACATATACAGTGCGGTTCTATTTATACACGGTAACAAGCCAGGCAAACAGACTGGTGGCATAAACCCGCACTGTGGCTCCTTTTGGTGAGATGGGGCTGTGGTTGTCATGATCGGAAAATTGCAGGAGTTGTTTCTGGGCTCTCCGCTCTGCGAGGGGATGGACCTAGGCAGTGGTCACCTGGGCTGCCAGTCTGTCCTTCCCTGACTCCGTCTCCCTCTGTGTCTCCCTCTGTCCTCATCCCCACCCCATACCCACATCTTCATTTGCATCTGTAACCACATTTTGTCTACCTCCTGGTCTATCTCTGTTTCTACATTTCCATCTGTATCCATATCCATGCCTATGTTTTCACTCTTCTGTGCTTTATTTCAACTTGTGTTTTAAAGATAATATCCTAGTGCTTATATGCACATTTGTAAAATTATGAAAATAAAACCTGTATATAAAATGTTGGAAAATTAGAAAAAAGGTCATAATTACTGAGCTCAAAGAATACTTTATTGTAACATGATACTTCAGTATAAATTGTCAGGGGTCTGAATGGTCATGCTGTTGCTGCTGCTGCTAAGTCGCTTCAGTCATGTCCGACTCTGTGTGACCCCAGAGACGGCAGCCCACCAGGCTCCCCCATCCTGGGATTCTCCAAGCAAGAACACTGGAGTGGGTTGCCATTTCATTCTCTTTCATTCCAATGCATGAAAGTGAAAAGTGAAAGTGAAGTCGCTCAGTCGTGTCCAACTCCGAGTGACCCCATGGACTGCAGCCTACCAGGCTCCTCCGTCCATGGGATTTGCCAGGCAAGAGTACTTGTCATAATGCACCATAATTATACCAGAACTTTAGAATTATCATAATTCAGCCTTGGACTCATTCTCCATTATCTCTTAAATATCTCTTTCTATTTTTTAAATAGAAAACACATTCAGTACAGTGCTGGTGACTCTATTACATGTTAAATAAATGAACTAAAAAAAATTGGAACATGCAATGCTCAGCATTGGGTCATATGGACTCTTTCTATGTATGCAGTTACTAAGTGACAAGTTAATACAGAGATCTCCATTTTCTCTGGTGGCTCAGTTGATAAAGAGTCTGCCTGCAATGCGGGAGATCCAGGTTTGATCCCTGGGTGGCAAAGATCCCCTGGAGAAGGAAATGGCAACCCACTGCAGTATTCTTGCCTGGAGAATTCCATGGGCAGAGGAGCCTGGTGGGCTACAGTCCATGGGGTCACAAAGAGTCAGACATGACTGAGCAACTAACACTTTCCAGTGGATACAGTGGCTACATGTATGCATGAACGTCTATGATGTGTACACTGTGGTAACAAGGGTTTGTGTTCTTTAGGTCATAATTATTAAGACATCACAGTTGCGTGCTCATCGCAAGTTTTGGGCTAGTCTGATATTGCTNTTTCCAGTGGATACAGTGGCTACATGTATGCATGAACGTCTATGATGTGTACACTGTGGTAACAAGGGTTTGTGTTCTTTAGGTCATAATTATTAAGACATCACAGTTGCGTGCTCATCGCAAGTTTTGGGCTAGTCTGATATTGCTTGTGATCTAAGCAAGTTAATCACATCTAGAAAGGATGGGAAGACATGAATTTTGTATTGTCAGTTTTACATAAGCACACACACTCACAGACACACATGAGTATCATCTCCAAATATATGTACACGTGATTTAAACATGAATGTTTGTCCAGGCAGGAAAAGATTTAGGCTGTGGCATAGATAAGAAACCCCTAAAGTTTCTACCCAATCCATGTATGAAAATGCAGGCTTCACTCTAAAGAGCCCTTTTCTCCTAATCAGATTTGTTCTGTTCAAGCATTCTTAGGGCTCCATGTCTGGACCACTGTTGGTGTTATTGATCTTTTGATAGCCATTTTGAAAGGTGGAGAATAGCATCTCACTGAGTGACTAGTTTTGTGCTTTTATTTTGTAAACATTTATTATGGAAAATTTTGATCATATACTAAAGTAAGCAGTGTCATGAACTCAATTTCCCCAACATGTAGCTTCAAGGATTTTCAGCACACAGCCCATTTTATTTCCTATGTGTTCCCATCTGCTTGTTCTCCTCTTCTCCCACCCTGGTCATCGTCCCTAAGCTCGGGAACATTGTTTGTCAGCTACAGCATACGATGCACTCCATACTATGGTTTTTTCTGCATCATCTCCTGAGTAATCCAATATGTATTCTGAGAAAATTCTCCAACGTGAACAATGTCAAACCTACACACACTTTCAGGAAAATATAAATCAAGGAACTTTAGAAACCTCCCAAATTATGATTTCTTAAATTTTTTCCCATTAATAGAAAGTCTTTGTAGATTTTTGTTTGGTAACTTGATCACTCAATTCTGAATGCTGTTTGTAATTGTATTTACACATAGTTGATATATTTTTAAAAGTTACTTTTTTCTTTCTAGGATAAAGGTGAAGCCTGGAGATTTTGCAGCATGGAAATAAATTATCCATGGCTCCCTTTGGAAATATCCAGTGTTCACTCTTTATTATATTTTCCTTCAGTTTTTTTCTGTGAATGCAGTTTACTTCATTAAGATCAGACTTCATGTTCTAATATTTTTTGAAACTTGGATAATATCCAAGTTTTTTCTTTTAAAGAAAAAATGTGAGCAACCCATGATGTGCAGACACCCGCCCCTCAGGATCTAACCCTAATTACTTAAAAATTAATTTGAGAGGAACTTACTTTAGAAAGTAAATTTTTACCCTATGAATATATCTTTCAAGTCAAAGTTTCACTATGACAAAGACGTTTTTATAACTGATACCATATGTTTTTAGATGATAGCCACAAGTTTCTAGATTATAATTGTAGAGTCCTAGAGCCCAATTCCCTAGACCAGCCAAGTACACTTTGTGAGACACTGGATGAGCAAACTGATAACTCATCACAGATTGATCTTTCTCTCCACCTTGAACCTGACCTTCTTCTCAAGTAAACTTGTTTAGATGGATAACATGGCAAAGTGCCCTGTCCTGGGGGCCAGGGGCCAGTGGAGGACAATGCCAAGTGGTGATGCCCCAGCTGAGTCATGGAGGGGAGGGGAAAGTGGGCGGCGAGAGGTGGACCAGTCTGGTTGTGGTCAGTACCTGTGACCAGAGCCTTCAGACAGGACAGAGGGGAGGAAGCGGGCATCAGGCACCTGCTGGCTGGGAAGGTGTCCTGTACTTTTCTCCACCCCGTCAGAGCAGCTAATGAGTGGCAGGAGAGCTTGGTGGCCCCTTGCAGGGGTGGTGGGGATGTTCTGAGCAGAGAAAGCTGTCTCCCAGCAGCCTGATGGTGCTGCCCTGCCCAGGCTTGGGGATGGCCAGATTCAGACCAGTCTGGGGGCAGGGCTGTGGGCAGCAGTGGAGGGGCCGGCTTCTCCACGGCCTCTTCTGCATGTCTGACTTCCCCAGAAGCTCAGGATATGTGTCTTGGCTTCGGACCCGGCCAGAGGCCTTTCTTTTTGTGGCTCATTTAAGAGAAACTTAAACCAGGGCTTCCCTGGTGGCTCAGATGGTGAAGAATCTGCCTGCAATCCAGGAGACCTGGGTTTGATCCCTGGGTAGGGAAAATCCAGTAATCTTGCCTGGAGAATCCCATGGACAGAGAAGCCTGGCAGACTATAGTCCATGGGGTCACAAAGAGTTGGACGTAACTAAGCGACTAACACTTTCACTTTTTAAGAGCAACACATATCATTAGTATGTACTGGCAGATTTATCATGTTCTTTTCAAATTAAGCATGCAAACCCAGTTGGAGGAGGTCCCTGGATGTGGCCAGGATTTGAAGAGGGGGATCAGGGTAGACCTTGACCCTGGATGGCCTCCGTGCTCTTTGGGGCTCCAGGTAGCAAGTGGAGGGTGTGCACTCAGGTTTCCCAGCTGTATCTCCAGGCTCTACTGCCTTGGGAGCAGCCTGGGGTCATGCGTGGAGCCAGGGTCCTTCTCTGTGACATGCAGGTAATTTGGTCTATGCTGTTCCCCCCCTGAATAATGGGAAGAATCACAACTTCCTGTCTGAAGATTCCATGACGATAAAACAAGTGACATTGTTAAATTACTTGAATGCTTTGACAATCAGCATATTTACTGATTCTTTATTATGATGTAACAAGTTGACATGTATGTGTTGAGTAAACATGAGGGACAGGAGGACATGAGCCCCAGTGTACACAGCAGGTTCACACGGGAATGGGACCAGGGTCAGGGGTCTCTGAGGTCGTGGATCCACCATCAGCTATACCTCTGTGAAGGTGCGTCCTGAGGACGATCATGTCCCGTGTGCAAAGGCACTGGCCTCACCTCATCCCAGCACCTTGTTCTTGCTTGTGGACAAGGGTCCCTGAGATGTGTGATTCAGCATCAGATGAGAAAAAAAAGTATAAGGACAGGCCCACTAGCTTCTGGGCTCTGCAAACAAAGGAACTAGATAGTGACCTTGCAACCATTTACACTGAAAAATGCACAATATAAAGAATAAAAGCGGATATGTGCTGGAAAATCTTTCCACAGATAAACGGAGTGCTAAATTCAGGGCAAAAATGTAAGGATGAACACATGGTCTATTTCTGTGGAAAATGAAGGTAACCATTCACAGAGACAAATTCTGTTGTCACAGAATTGCACTTTGAGGTGCTGTGGCTTTGTGGAGTTTGTGAGTTATCCCATGTCACACGGGACTCTACGTGGACACTGACCTGTGCAAGAAGGCTTCCGAGGTGCCGGTGCAGCCCCGTGCAGTGTCCAATCATGCGTGTCCCTTGCAGAGCTCACTCTGAACGTGATAAATGAAATGTGTGGCAGCCTCAGAGCCTCCATGGCTGGTGAAAATCGTGCTGGTTGAAAATTTTGAGACTCTCTTGAAGTGTTTTCTCAGAATTAGAATGTGAACAAGAAGGGGGATTCACCCCTGAAGTTGAGTTCTGCCCTCCTGGGCATCCTTGTGATCCAGGGCGCCTCCTTAGACAAGCCTCAGCCTTGTCCAGGCACCTTTCAGAGTGAGGTCACAAAGGAGCTGTTCTCCCATGTCCCACGAACAGGGATCATGGACAGCTGTCTAGTGTGATTCCATGACACAGTTTCCTAGAAGACCCTTGTTAGTATGGAAGAACAGAGGTCTTGCAAAAATGCTGATGACAACTAGAATCTTTGGAAAACAAATTTTAAATTTCTCAGAGTAGGAACTGCAGGTAGCTACATGGTAGTACTCATTCACTTCTGAGCACTTTTCTCAAGATATCATTTAGGTTTGGAAAATCACCTCCCAGAAAGGGTGCATGTGTGTGTGCTAAGCTGTTTCAGTCATGTCCGACTCTTTGCCACCCCATGGACTATAGCCCGCCAGGTTCCTCTGTCCTTGGGATCCTCCAGGCAAGAATACTGGAGTGGGTTGCCATGCCTTCCTCCAGGGAATCTTCCCAACCCAGTGACTGAAACCATATCTCTTATATCTTCTGCATTGGCAAGCAGGTTCTTTACCACTAATGCCACCTGGGAAGCCCCTCTGGAAGGGTGGACACTTCGTTTTATACTTAGGTCCGCAGCCATGATCATAAAGGCCCCGCGTGAACCTCTTCTTACTTGCTTTTACAATTAGGATTTTAGCAGGTTTATTTCTGACTTGGGTCTTTTTTAGAGGGTAAAGAAATATTTCTCAAGTGAACCTGAATCCCCACCAGTCTATTTCTAGTTCTAAAATGCTATCACACTTCTTATACTTAGATATACTGAAATTATTTCTTTGTCTTTCACCTTCTAACAAATGAAAGCCTAACGTGAAAAGTAGAGGTTCAGTAAGGATTCTCCATCCATACCTGAGGACCAGCCTTGGTGTGAAGTTACTTTTCCTTTGACTGTTTCCCAGTGCAGGTCTCCCCTCCTGCAGCCTGGCCCCCGCTCCCTCCCTTCAGCTTCGTGTGGCCAGGCAGGCAGGAGCCTGGAGACCGCAGGCAGGTGGCCGCGCACTCCTGTCTTTGGTGGTGTCCCAGACCCTGTGGGGTGCAGGGCTGGTGAAGGAAATATGTGAAGCTAGCCACCCAAGTCGGATGGAAAATTTCAGGAGGGTCGAAACCCATCAGGATGGGGGCAGGGGATGGCTGAGGTCTGGGCTCAGAATCAGCTCTTGGTTTACCTGTTTACCCAAAGCATTTCACCCATTCCTTCAGAAAACGAAAAAAACGGAGAACTCACACAAAAAACAAAAACCAGTTGATCTATTCGATGGCCTGGATATCACATCATCCGTAGACAGGACAACCTGTGTGAGCCGTGCGACACAGTCTCGTGTTTTCTTCCCATTCCTTGTTCTTTGTGTCTGTGTTCAGAAACCATTAAAGTGCACATGTTTGCATGGAAGTGGGAGCCATTACAGAGCTAGAAATAGACTGGGGGTGAATATTCAGATTCATTTGAAAGGTATTTTTTCCCAGTGAGGAGGAGACGCCTGCCCTGCCATTGCTGTGCTCCGTTGCTCTGCCAACAGATGCGGGAGGTGATGGCAGGACGTCAGTGGAGTTTTTGCGCTAGATTTCTGGTTGGCAGACAGCGCAGGTACCACATTTATTCTGACTGACCTCATCACTGGAAATGACCCATCGTAAATGTACATGGGCTCCTCGCCCTCCCCTGCCTCACTGGACCCCAGGTTAGGCCCTCTCACACCCTCTTTCCCAGTGTCTGTCTTCTCGCAAGCAATGGTCAGATAGTTGGGGGTTGTTCTCCCTGAGGGCTTTCCCTGGGGAGCATGGTGGCCGGCAGACTGCAGGACAGCTCATCTGGGAGTGGCCTTGACCCAGAGAGGCCCTGGCATGTCCTGCTCTCCAGTGTGAGAACTGCTGTCCAACACCACAAACACACTGCTGGAAGATCTACAGCATTGACGAGCCCGGGACCAGAGGAGTCTTTGAGAAGCGTCTGAAGGGGCCTACTTCCTGGAGCACAGTTTGGGGACCAGGAGCTGGTGTCAGTCTTGCCTAGTGAACTCCGGGGCGGCCCAGAGCCTGGAAAGAAGACCAGGCAGGATCTGTCCTGCTTCAAGGAGCGCCTTTCTTACTGCTTTTCACACAGCTGGCTCCTCAGTGACTAAGCTTTTCTTTGAAGAAAGGTTTGCTTGACCAAAAGAAAAAAAAAAAGATTCTAGAAATATTTGCGGATGCTTAGGACTGAATCTCAATGTCAGCTATTTTTTCCCCCGGCTTTGCTGCTCCTAAGACTTTCTTATGGTATTTTTGGAATGAAACCACAGATTCAGACTCCAGTATGAAACCCCAAAGCCAACATCGTCTGATATTTTTTCCCACAAGTGCGTTAGAACCACAGGGAATGAAAGGACCCCGTCTTAGCAGATCACCGAGGCAGCGGGACAAAATGTGAGGAGATGAAGTTTGCTCTGGTGATTGGGGGTCAGTGCTATGGGGAGGCCATTAGCTGGGCACCAGTCCATCCTGGGCAGAGNGGATGCTTAGGACTGAATCTCAATGTCAGCTATTTTTTCCCCCGGCTTTGCTGCTCCTAAGACTTTCTTATGGTATTTTTGGAATGAAACCACAGATTCAGACTCCAGTATGAAACCCCAAAGCCAACATCGTCTGATATTTTTTCCCACAAGTGCGTTAGAACCACAGGGAATGAAAGGACCCCGTCTTAGCAGATCACCGAGGCAGCGGGACAAAATGTGAGGAGATGAAGTTTGCTCTGGTGATTGGGGGTCAGTGCTATGGGGAGGCCATTAGCTGGGCACCAGTCCATCCTGGGCAGAGTCCAGGATGCGTGATACCCTGCAAGGGGCACCTGCAGGCACAGGAGCCATGGGTCAACGCCTGCTCCAGGCAGATGCACTTCTGCACAAATGCATCTCTGTCTCCCAACAAGGAGGGCATATGGAACATGATGACATTTAATCACAGGCCTCAGAAGGCAATCAAGTGTGAAATTAGAACATCAGCCTAAAACCTTATGTTAATATTACATTATGCTAAATTTCCAGACCAAATACATGCATTAGTAGGCATGTGTGTGTGTTAGTCTCTCAGTTGTGTCCAACTCTTTGAGACCCCATGGACTGTGGCCTGCCAGGCTCCTCCATCTGTGGGATTTTCCAGCAAGATTATTGAAGTGGATTGCCATTTCCTTCTCCAGGAGATCTTCTCGACTTAAGGGTTGAACCCAGGTCTCCTGCATTGCAAGCAGACTCTTTATTGTCTGAGCTACCAGGGAAACCCATTGTAGGCATAGATCTAAACTACTAGTTGAATTTAGCACAAGGAGAGCCAACAATGCCTGGTCAGTGTGCCTTCCCAGGACCTCTGCCTGCCCCGGTCCTGACGGCCCTCTTGGCCTGAATGCCCCCAGAAGCCCACTCTCTGGGCTTGGTAGTTTAGAAAACTCATACTAGAAAGATCTGTTCTTTTCCTTTGTGCTAGTTGTTCAGTCCTGTCTGACTCTGTGTGACTCCATGGAGTGTAGCCCGCCAGGTGCCTCTGGCCATGGCATTCTCCAGGCAAGAATACTGGAGTGGGTTGCCACTCCCTTCTCTGGGGAATCTTCCCGACCCAGGGATCAAACCTGGGTCTCCTGCATTGCAGGCAGATTCTTTATCATCTGAGCCACCTTTTTCTTTACTTTTCTTAATTTTTTTTCTTTTTTACTTCCTTACTCTATAACTTGCTCTGGGCAAATGCTCTCATCAGGCTGTGGGGTACATTCAAAATGAGCAGCAGGAATGACAACTTATCTTTATTTCAACATGGAAATGTGGTTTCTCCAGATGTTTCTAATGTTCCAAATGGGGATTTTCAAAGACGAGCATTGCATTGAGGCCTCCAGCCTGAGAGACTTCTCACAGTGACTATGCTTCTGTAACACACACAAACTCACACTCTCTCACACACACACACACCCAGAAGTGCAGATGGTGACTTAGTCTGTGACAAGATAGTGACAAGTCATCACAAGTAAAGATGACTTGAGAGGAGAGGCGCTGTTTCTTCCTGGATGTAGTCAGACTAGACACTGAGCAGCTGCCTTCTTTGAAGAACCATGAAGTGCATGAAAGAGCCTTAAACAATCCAGACCATCTAGTGGTGGGTGAATCATCCCCAGAGCTGGTTTCCCAGACCACAAAGCCAGGGAGGTGACCTGGGGAGACGTCGAGAGCTCACATCATAGGAAAAACCATATATGGCTGCAGCCTGCAGCATCCATGGGAGGGAGAGAGAGCAGATGGACAGAGAGGGCAGGCGCACAGTGAAGGAAACATAACTTCTGTGAGAGTCACTTGCTGTTGTTTAATCGTGATGAATTTGTCGGTGGGGGGAGATGTGGAAATGGTGGCCAGAGCACGAGGGTTCAGAAAATGCATCCGTCTCGACAGCTGGCTTCGCTGCTGCACAGGGAGATGGCTGTTGATTATACATTGATGCATGTCTGCGCTGTTTCAGCTGCAAGGTGTCTCAGAGTACTGTTCAGGGCTTACGATAAGCTATTCCCACAATCACCAGATGACTTCTACCTTGGGATAAAATCCTTCATTCAGTAAAACCTTTCTGCTCATCTCTTAAGCCCAGCCTGCTGGGAGATAAAAATGTGATGCCAGTGTCGACTCTTAAAAGAATTCACCATCCAGAGAGGAGATGGGCACAGAGGCAACAGCTGTCACATGAATGGTGTGCNAAAATCCTTCATTCAGTAAAACCTTTCTGCTCATCTCTTAAGCCCAGCCTGCTGGGAGATAAAAATGTGATGCCAGTGTCGACTCTTAAAAGAATTCACCATCCAGAGAGGAGATGGGCACAGAGGCAACAGCTGTCACATGAATGGTGTGCTCTGTGCGTGGTTAAGAACCAAGGGGCAGGTCTGGGAGAGTGGGAGGGAGCTCCTTGCAGGAGGCAGGACTTGAACTGAGGTTCCAAGATCCTGTAGAAGTCAGCCAGACAGACCCAGGGGAGACGGGGTGCCAGAGGTGGACGGGGTGCCATGTCCTGCAGGTTAGTCTGTTGAGGAAACTACCAGCTGTTCAACATTTCTGGAGTGCACACAAAGATAAACTCAATCACGTGTTTACTGAGAATCAAAAGCCTATGGGTTTGGGTCTCAGCTTGTTCAGAGGTCCCCTTTGGTGTGCTGCGCTGAGAAAATACATTCGCGGTCATGACTATGTTTTGCTCTATCAGAGGAAGATGGGAAAGCTCTCTGCTGCCCTTCACCCGACCGTGAGGAGGGTGGGCTATGTCCATGGAAGCACAGCAAAGACTCAGTCTCTCACCCAGTAGACTCATTTGTCCCTGAAGTCGGACCAGTGGATTGGCACTGTTCTTATATTCATTTTCCTGGTTCATCAGACTGGAGCCTAAAGACACAGCCATATTAGGCATTCCTCTATAGAGAGATCCACATTTGGGCCAGAATTATTTGAACATCGCTACACAACCCCCAGTGCAGACATTTTCTGGATTTTCTAAGACGCACTGATGTTAGGGGACAGGGTCTGCTAACCTTTCTCCCTGTGTTAGTCACTAAATCTTGTCCAAGTCTTTGTGGCCCTTGGACTGTAGCCTGCCAGGCTCTTCTGTTCATGGGATTCTCAGGTAAGAATACTGGAGAATTGCCATACCCTTCTCCAGGGGATTTTCCTGACCCAGGAATTGAACCCTAGTTTACCTGAATTGCAGCAGGTAATTTACCACCTGAGTCCACCAATCAGAACATAAATAGCCCATCAGGAAACATTATCCAATACAATTGATGAATTGGCCATGGTGTTTTGTGGAAGAAATGTTAGTTTTCTGGATCCCTTTATTTAGTAAAAGTTACAAGTGATGGCAAATGAATTCAACAGCAGTTCCTCACAGCTTCAGAATCTTCTGTTTACTTATTCCTTGATGAAATATGGTCCTATGGTTACTGTATATGAAAAGCCCATTTGGCTAACAAGAAACAGTACTGACGTGCTGATATGGTTACTGAGTTTTTCTTTCATCTGATGTCTTCTATGGATTCAGCTGGGGTTTGAATTCCACTGCGTTGTGCTTGGTGGGATTCACAATTGCTGGGAAAGATTGAGGGTGGGAGGCGAAGAGGGCGACAGAGGATGAGGTGGTTGGATACCATCATTGACTAAATGGATATGAGTTTGAGCAAACTCCAGGAGATAGTAAAGGTCAGGGAAGCCAGGTGTGCTGCAGTCCATGAGATCACAAAGAGACTTGAATCAGTGACTGAACAATGACAACAACAATTGATCATGTTGAGCATTGGCAATCTCAATCTCAAAGCCAGGAATACTTTCATTTTATTTTTTACTTATTTTTTTTTTTTACAAATTTATTATATTGAAGTATAGTTGATCTGAGCTTTCCTGGTGGCTCAGATGGTAAACAATCCACCTGCCAATGCAGAAAACCAAGGTTTGATCCTTGGGTCCAGAAGATCTCTGGAGAAATGAATGGCTACCCACCCAGTTTTCTTGCCTGGAGATTTCTGTGGACAAAAGAGTCCATGGGGGTCACAAAGAGTCGGACAAGACTGAGCAGCTAACAGTTTCAACTTTCAATAGTCGATTTACAATATTGCATTAATTTCTACTGTGCAGCAAGTGATTCCATATATGTATATATATTTCATGTTGTTTTCTTTATTTTTAGCTTTTTACGGGAAAGAGAGTAAAACAGAGACCCGAATAGGTGTGAGTCATGTTGTCTGTCTTTTCTTTTGTGAGCAATAAGGATTAGTGGTTGGCACTTCACTGGACTAACTGGGTTAGCTTCTAAGAAAAAGCCGAAAAGGACACCAAGGAGGATCATCCGTCAACCCCACAAGGCTTTGCTTCCTTCTTTCAGCTCAGCTGCACTGGTGAAGGGCAGAAGAGAATCCTGGAGTAAAGCCTGTGGCCTGTGGGGGACCTGTCATCCATCCCAGGAAAGCAGGGGTCCAGCCTCCATCCCTGACTTCTGGAGTGGGTTTGCTGATGACTTTCTGATCTTGTGGGGTCATCACTGGTGTCGTGATAGCCACACACTAACTGAAGGGTCGGGGTGTCCTGCTCACTTGCTGCCCTTGTGCAACATCCAGTTGGGGGTGTATAAGGGTGGAATTCACACATTCATGAAAAAGATAAGTGAGACATCTATTTCTAAACTTCCTTTCTCAACTTTGCTTCAAGATACTTCTCTGCTGCACATCATTTTAATCCTCCTGATGGAATGAAAATTACTTTGGTTTTAGAAATCGCTTTATCTTTGATATAGACCCAGAAAACAGGTATAGAACACAGAGAGGAAATCTGTGTCACAGCATGGGATATGAAGCATCTGTCCTGGACTTCTCAAAGTGTTTCTTTTCTGATTTCAGAAGTGAGATACTCTCATTTAAATGTGCACTTTATATAAACTCATTATACAGAAGGTGAAAAATTTTCAAAGTTCTTGACAACCTCATTGGATGGAGAGCTTTTTGTATATTTTTATGGTTTGTGAGTCTGAGAAATATCCTTCTGACTTCTCAGGTTCTTGCATTGTTCTGGGTGAGATAGCCTGTGGGCTGCTGGGGCCAGATTCTGACCTGTGATGACCACATGGTGAATGCTTACATCACACCAGTCTCAGGTGGTCTTGTTAACTGCCCAGAGCAGGGAAGGGAGGCTGCCGAAGGGGAGGGAGCATCTCGTTCTAACAGCCAAGGATAGAATCACTTTCTCATTGGAGAAAAATTATGTCTTCAGCTTTCTCCTGAGAACTGGTGTCTATAGATTGAAAACCAGGCTCAATCTGAAGGAAAAAAGTGTGTTGATCCCTGCTGTGTGAGACACTACGGCCTGCACTCCTCACCCACCCAGAGTCAAGAACCGTCCTCACTGTGGCTGAGGGAGGGGAAGCACTAGGCCGGCTTGGGTTGGGGGTCAGCACGGTCATCCAGGGAGCCAGAGTCCTGCATGCCTACCCCCGCCTCCGTGCTAGGACCACAGACCAGAACTGCCTAGGTTACAATGAAGCTGCAGCCATCGGTTCCTTTAAAAAGTCATGTCACTGATGTTTGTGTTGCAGGATGGCAGTTTTGCAGGATAAATGAAAATGCTGCCCCTTCCTTGTTTAAGATCTGAAGTTGAAAAAGGAGAGTGGCTGCCTTTAAGGTCGATCAGGACACCTCCCTGGAAAGGCACCTGGGCTCTTTTGTGTTGGCAGGAGTAGAGGACCAGGCTGGCGCCCTGGGGAGGACGCTCCCGTCCTGAGTCCAACCGGCACCCTGGCAGCGGTTCCATCCTGAAGGCCTCCAGATTTTCCTAAATTGTAAAAAACCTAAAAGTTACATTTCAAAATTGTCTTTTCTCCTAATTCTTTTTTATTGTCTTTTTATTGCCTCAGGAAAGCAGTAATACAAAGGCCCTTTTACATCTTTGGTTGAAAGCACAGAATCCAAAAAGGGCTTGTCTGGCTGGGTTCATGGAGGGAAATCCTTCTCTGATCAGCATTCGTCCCACAGTGGGAGCCCGATTACGGCAGAAGGGCCCATTCAGGCTAGCTTACAAACTCAAGAAAATGACTTTAAAATTGTGGCGTATGAGCCAAACACCTGGATTCTCACTCAGTTTCATTTATTGCGCATTATAAAGAAATCTTTGTAGCTAAGGCCTCCATCATTTTCTTTCTCTTTTGTCCTGTAAAGTTGTTTTTATTGTGCTAAGAAACTCCACCCCCACCTACCTGAATTTTATACGATATCAGCTTAATTTCAGCTTAATATCTATTATAGTATATAATATATTAATATATAATATCCTTAAACGCTATGTATATATAATGTACTTTTCAGCTGAATTTCAAACTTTCTGAAAGCTGTGCTATAAAGAAATTGTAAAGAATTTGGAATCATTCAGAAGAAGTGTGTGCTGTTTCCTTTCCATTCTTTCACTGGGGGGAAGGTCTGCTCCAACAGTCCCTTCCATCGAGAGCCTAGGACTTGCTCAGCAAGCAGTGGGATGCGATGAACCGGAGTGAACAAGAGAATGATCCTGAACTTGTGCACAAGTCCTAACTCTCACCCCATCATGAAATGCAGGGGCTCAGCCTCTATCCCCCTCCCCTCCTGAGACCCTGCCCTGACCAGCTGTACTAGCCTTATTTGGGAGCTTGGGAGACATGAAGGACCTTCAGTCCCCTGCCAACCTTCTAATTCCAGATTCGAGGGACAATGCGTGTTTCCACCAGTCTTTTGCTGATTCCGTGCTTAGTCGCTAAATTGTATCTGACTCTCGGTGACACCATGGACTATAGCCTGCCAGGCTCTTCTGTTCATGGGACTTCCCAGGCAAGAATACTGGAGTGGGTTGCTGTTTACTCCTCCAAGGGATCCTCCCATGATTTCAATGGTCTTTCAAATCCGAGAGCCACTAAGCAGCCGCGAAGTAGCAGTGCTCTCCATGGCCCTGGGACCCCTTCTTCTCCATCCATCTTACCCTCGATGCTGGAGATACTCCACTGGGCCTCTCACCTGTCTGTGTGTCTATCTTCAGGACACATGGAGGTTGGAAGGGCCTCTGGTCCCCCCAGGGCTGCTGTAGGTCCAGCCATCATCCTCTCTTTCCACAGGAGACAGGAAGGGGGACTATGGTCAGTGTGCTTCAGAGGGGACCAGGTGTGCATTTTGGGCTTGGACTCCGAAGATTGCTTTTATCTATAGCACCTATAACTTGTGGTGATGACCAGAGCTGATGAGCAAGCCCTGAAGCACAGCCAGGAGGAGGGCGGGACCTCAGAGCTCCACAGGCACACAGACACCCAAGTGACCTCACTGCCTCCACCTGGGTCAGACCACAGCATCTATCCCCTGTCAGGGGCGGCAGGTAGACCTCCCAGTGACCACCCAAAGCTCGAGTTAAGCAAGACGGGACTAACTGCACCTGGTCAATGGCCACCCTGACAAAGACGCCCGCCCTGGGCCAGTGCAGCACCTCGTGATGCTTTATGGCGTTTTGTATTGTGTGCGTGCGTGTGTGTGTGTGTGTGTGTGTGTGTGTGTAAGTCATACGGTTGTGTGCAACTCTGCGTACTGTAGTCCACGAGGCTCCTCTATCTGTGGAATTCCTGAGGCGAGAATACTGGCGTGGGTAACCGTTTTCTTCTCTGTGTCATTCCCCAAATCTGACGTTGGTTCTTACCTTCAGGTAGTTTCTGCTGAATTTGCCCCATTATAATTCACTCCTTTACTTCCTTTAGACCTATAGGTTTAAGCCATGGTGATCTGTATTCTATTTTGTTTTGACAAACATGGTTTTAAAATGAATTTACTCCATAAAATAAGAGAACACAAAGTGATCAGTATATGGTCAATAATGTGAAATTTATCCTTCAAATGGCACTTAATGTAAGAAATAGGCACAAAAGATTACGCTTCCTGTGAAAGGGTGTATGGAATAATGTTCTGAGCTCTTGCATATGGAAGATGCTCTTCATAACTCCTTTATTTGTGATTGTTTGGCTGGGTGTAAAATTCTAGATTGGAGATAGTTTTCTTTTGATTTTGAAGTCACTGTTCCTTTATCTCTGAATGTCCAGTATTGTTGAAACGTCTAAAGCCATTCTGATTCCATGTTCTTTATATGTGACTTAAGAAAAAAAATCTATTCAAAGTTTAAAAAAAAAAGAAATAAGGAATCCTTCATTATACACACAGCTGACCCTTGAACAACACAGGTATGAGTGAGGGGTGCCAAACTGCCCACAGATGAAAATCTGTGTATAACTTTACAGGTGACCCCAGTGCCTGTGGATTCAACCAGTCATGGACTGTGAGGTGCTACAATGTGTAGTGAAAACAATCCATTTATAAATGGACCCATGCAATTCAAACCTGTGTTGTTCAAGGATCAACTGATTATATATTCCTTATTCAATGATAGACTTAGGGAGTAAAATGATCTTCAGTTTAATTGTCTGTCATCTTATTGTATTTTGGATGAGTTTGTCTATTATGAGGGGAAAAAAAAACATTTAACATAGAAAAGAATTACTTGCCATCAGTTCATAAAAGATCATTTTCTCCTGAGTGCCTATTTGAAATTTTATGTAAGGATTAGTAAGTAATACATAATTAAATTAAAACAACATAGCAGAAGTAACCTAGGAACTAGAGAAAAAATACATCAATTAATTTCCACTTGGCAGGATGTCAAATGTCTGTAAAAGATACAAGGTAATTGGGCAGGAGAAGCTATGCAGTTTCTCCCCAAGCTGGCTGTGAGCATTGCTAGAGGAGTCCCACAGCACTCAGGTAGGAGCCCACCAGAGGGCCAGGGGAGCGGTCCAGGCTGGACCCGCCCCATCAGCCTTGCCAGCGTGGGTGGTTTTCTCCCTTGGGGCTGAAATCACATTTAAGCTTCTCTGCAGAGAGCAAGGCCCAGTCTTGTAGTGGGAGTGGAGGCAGCTGGTGTCTGTTTTGCTGTTCAGTCGCTAAGTCGCGTCTGACTCTTTGCAACCCCATGGACTGCAGCATGCCAGGCTTCCCTGTCCTTCACTACCTCCCGGAGTTTGCTCAAACTTAAGTCTGTTGAGTCGGTGATGCCATCCAACCATCTCATCCTCTGTTACCCCTTTCTCCCCCTGCCCTCTATCTTTCCCAGCATCAGGGTCTTTTCCAATGAGTTGGCACTTTGCATCAGGTGGCCCGGAGGAGAGGAGCCGCTTCACTGGACATCTGTGTGGTCTTGTCTTTACCACCCTCAGCTTGCCTGGGTAGTGGGTGGAGCTGGGAGCTGAGTGTGGTCACAGCCTGCCACCCTGGGGTGATGTTCAAGGGTCAGCCTAATACCTGGGAGCCAGCTAGAAATGCAGACTCCCAGGCCCTGCCCCACCCCAGACCCCAGGATGACCACAGCTCACAGAGATCTGAGAGGTGGGGCCTGTGAGGACCTTAGCCTCTTTCACTGTTCTTTCTGCCAAGTCTGAATAAAAAACTCATGCATCACAGGAGAGCTCCGACTCTGCTCACCTGAGCGTCTACAGGCAGAAGCTGGAACTCAGGAGAAATATGAAGCTCATTCGTTGTCTTTGTTAGAAGACTGTCTCGCTATTTCACTTTGCCTGAGTCTGTCTTCCCACTTTCTACAACCAGCTCTCCTTACCTGCTGATTTTGCGGAAGTGGAAGTCCTTCCCTGGGAGGGGTGGGGGCAAGTTCCAGCCCAGAACAAATCCCAAGAGAAGGTCATCCATCCTCCTCCCCATCCTGACCGTCCCCCGACATTGTCTAAGAAAACTAGTTAGTGATAACTCACAGATCATCTCCCAAACAACTGGCTGAGTGGATCATAAGCAGACGAGCCTACCTCAGTGAGTGAGTGCACCGGCCCCTGTGGGCAGCAGCCTTCCCACTCACGGCTATAAATACCCTGCCGGCCTCTCTGGGGTCCCAGGCCAGGGATGCGGGCCGTTTCCTCTGCTGATCACTCATTGTCTGGGGTCTGGCTGGGAGCCAGGGCGGAAGGCCTGCCAGGCTCACTGCTTTTTCCGTGCACAACGTCCACAGGGTAATGATTACTTCCTGGAGGCCTGAGGGGCCGGCCCTCACTTAGCCCAGCGCTCAGGCCCTGTGGTTGTGGGCACGTACTTCTACCAGTGCAAATGAAACGAGAGGATTTTCCCCTCCGTGTGTGTCTGTCTCAGGTGAGGGGAGTCTTTCTGCTCTCCATCTGCCCCTGGTGGGAAGATAAGAAGGAGAGAAAAGCCGTCTCACTCGAGAATGCTTGCTCCCCGTGATGACAGGACACTCATTCTTAAGTGAGTTTTGCTCAGAACACTTCCCGTATCTAAACTAGGAGCAACTCCTTGGAAGTGGATGTCAGCCAGGGAAGCCTTCGACTTTTCACAATTATAATTGCCTCATTACCCTGGAGTGTCCACATTTTAGTGGTGAAAGAAAGGATGTTTGCCTTGGAAGCCTTGTTGTCTCTGGAGATAAAAGCCGGGTGAGGAGTGTGGGTGTGAGAGGGAGCCGTAGTGGCCTTCAGAAGATGAAGTGTTAACGGCCGAGGATGGAGACCAGCTGCCTTCCAGCTTGCCGGGGTGGGGGTAGGAGGAGGAAATGGCTTGTGGCCCCAGGAGGGCGCAGGGGAGCCGTGGGGAGCGGGCCCTGCCAGGCGGCCCTGCAGGAAGTGGGGCCAACAGGGTTTCTCCAGCCGAGTTGGGAAATGCCTCTGGAGATTGCTGGACGTGATTGTGTAATCCCCGAGTTAGATGGTTCCTGAGCTCAGTCCTGCTCTGTGTGATCTAGGAGTGCATCCTCTTGGGCTTCCAGAGGCCTCTGCCTGCCGTGTGCCTGGGACGCGGGTGCCCATAACCCGGGTGCTCCAGGGGCCCTTCCTCCCAAGGGCAGTGGAAGAAGCAGGTCTGGAAAGCCACAGAATTTGGGTTTGGATTTCAGTTCTGCAGCTCGTGGCTTCTGCTGCCCTGGCTCTGTTTTCCAAACTCAGAGTTTAATGTTTGTAGCTGTAAAAGACCAGCTGCGCAGAGACACTGTAGCCACTGGAGGTGACCGGATGAGGGACATCTGACCAGGGAGCAGGTTTGGCTGAATGTGGAGTGAGAGCACCGTGGATACCATGCCCAGGACTGTCGGGCCGTGGTTGTGACCCTGCGGGTCTTGTCCTCCTTGAAACTTCAGGAAACGGGGTGCCGTGGGTTAGGTTGCAGAAGGACATAAAGCCAATAATATAAACATATAAGCTGAAAATAAAAGCTGGGACGACTCCTACTGTGCCAGTTTGTCTCATACTATAGGGAACAAAATGGATCCTGAGTAGGTTCTTTAGAACACATTCTGATTATTAAAACCATAGTTTTCAAAGCTCAGATTCTCAGAGAGTCCCTCAAACCTGGTCCTGGTACACTTGCCCCTTATCCCCTGTTGAAGCATCTGATCTGTTGGCGGGAGGCTGGCATCACTAAGTTAGGAGACTCACCAGCACATTTGCCTAGAGGATCTCTCAAAAATTATCAAGACTTTTTGCAGTAAAGGGAAATATGTTAAATGTATTTTAGGTCTGCAGGCCATTTCCACCAATTTCTATTATTTTAATTCACTTATTCATTCAACAAACATGCATTAATATCTGTGTTCTAGATGATGTACTGGCTGCTGTGAGTTTATTTTAAGGTGCTCTGTCTAGTGAGGGAAAAAAGTTTCAAGAAACCGCCCTTCAGGGAGATAAGCACCACATTGTAAATGCTATAACTCTTTCAGAAAGATCGAATTTGGGGAAGTATTCAAAGTATGTGACATCCAAGCCAGGTCTTATGTATTACAGGATGTGAAAAGACCTCATAGAAAAGCTGAAAATTCTAAGAAATTACTGAGTTATACCTATAGAAAATCTCAATATCTAATTGATGTACTGTACTTCAAACTCATGACATTAATGAAAGTAGAATATTTAAATCATGAATGCAATGAAAATTGTGAAGACAAAGCAGAAATATACATTTTATATGTACTGCAAAAAATATATAATATTGCAAAAATATTATCACTAATTCTTCACTAGGAAATTAAACGAATGAACAGATTTTCCCCTTAGCATATAATGTTTGTGTTTTGAACACCAGGAAATGAGATGCCTGCAGATCTACAGACGAGGAAAGGAAAGGGAGCCATGTGGTTCTGGGAGGACCAACCAGAAGGCCACAGTGATGCTTCCTGCCTCACTTACACATGTCTTCGTGAGATATTTCTATTTATTACCTGGCCTGCAAGCTTCTGGGCATCGTTTATATACCATATGCACGAACTAAAGCAGTCTTTTCTTGACTTTAGGATGCCCCAGACAAGACATCAGCCATCGCTGTTACATTTATAAATTGTTTTTCAAATAATTTTACTTTTAAGAGCTATGTCCTGAGATGCAAAAAAATTAAACAGAATATGAAATTGAGGGGTTTCTTGGTCGACACACTCCCTTCTTATATGTCAGCTAAATCTTAAATGTAACACACACTGGGATGTGTCTGAGCATCTAGGAGATATGTTGGTATTGCTAATGTCTTTGAGATACTGGTTCTGGCTTTTGTTTGTATCACAAGGACATTAGAAGGAAAAATAATTCTTTGAGTTCTGAGCAAACCAGAGAGAAGTGATTAATGGTGGCAGGAACTCTGCTCAACATGGGTTTGAGTCTGGATTTAAATACATAGTGAGGTGACTGTCACAGTGCCTATGACGCTGGCTTAGCATCCTGATGTGTGAGTCAGTCCACTGTGTTTGGTGAGCGTGTGCTTGTAGGTGGGCTGGCCAGTCTTGTCCTGTTGGAATAGGTCACTGTGGGTTTGAGTGGGGGCCTCTTCAAAATACCATAAAAAGAAACCCCAACCTTCTCTTTCTTAGCCGTGCACCTGTCAGACTGCTGATTATCTTAACCCACTAGATGTGGGGCTTTCTTTGAATGACTTAATTTTCCAACCTGTGTAATTTATAATAAGTCTACTACTATAAATAAATCTTTTTCCTGATCTTTTCATGCAGATGCTCTACTTTTCTTCTTATATATCATTAATGACATTTCTTTTAAAGTCCTTAAACTGTTCTGGTGGCAGACACTAATTAACCAGTGACTGTAATTTGATTTCATAAAGCCAACACAATCAACTCATCAAACAGAAAAAGTTTTGAAAGATACTCTTGACTATCAATAAGGTGAATATTCTTAGCACTGAGAAAGTGTGATTTTTGTTAAAGAGGCATGCTAACAAACTCCCAGTAAGATGTTGTCTTTCTGAATGTAACAGTATTATCTTAAGAGTAAAAAAAAAATTACTAGCTTTACTATAATCGAACACATAAACAGTTGATATTTATAATGAACACCACTCACTTTATCTCTTATTAACAAAATAAGCAGCTCTTTATATAGTTGTTTGAACTAATCATGAAGTAAGTAAAGTTTCTGAAAGCATACAGACAATAGATTTTAAATCAAAAATGTTTATTGTAAAAAAGAACCTTGAAAACTGTTTTTTTTTTTTTTAAGAAATGTAAATTTCACAAGTCTTCAGGTTGTTTATAGGCATTGGCTATAGACAACTTTTCACTTTCATACAAAACTCATTCAATCATATAAAAATAAACACAAATTTACATGGACTCATCAACTATACAGTTAACTAAAAAGACAGCTAGAAGGGGTGCAGTTGTGGATTGCATTTGTTGTATGCATTTAAAGTTGTTTAAGTACATCACAGAGTTTCTAAAAATCCTTTGTTGCACTTATTCCCATCTTTAGTTGATTTTAGAAAATCATTAAAAATTTTTTAAAACATAAGACATGGAGCATGCACCAGGAATGTTCAAAATAGTCTTTCCTGACTCCTGAAGGCACATACTATTTATTGGCCAAAAAAGAAGAAAAAAACACTTTTAATACATTCTCTTGTGTTTTTCCTTCTTGTTCTTTTTCTCTTTCCTTCTCCCTCTTTCCCTCAAAAACAAAGTTTAAAGTACGACAGGTAACAAAGCAGGCTTCAGTTCAAGGATGGTGACCAGACATGACACATGTAACAAAGTGAACTTGGAATACTTTATAAGGCACCTGAGATAGTGTCTGGCAGATTCTTGTCCTATAGGAAAATCTATTACAAATCCCGTACAAGGCAACACTGTTCTTTTCAGTTGAAATGCTTTGGCAGCAAAGTAAATCTTTGCATTCTTTCTTAGTAAGAAAAGATGCAATGTGCTTTTTGCTTCATCTCAGAAGAGCAAGATTCTTGTCTTTTATCCTCTCCATCTAACGGTCAGTAAATATACGGTCATTTTAAACTTCACATGGAAAGGATTAATCTCATGCACATGGCATCCCCTGCCCTGGCAGCTGTGTGTGTGTGTGTCTATACATATTATTCGGGTTTGTCAGCACAAGACAAAATGCCTTAGGACTTTTACTTGGCGCTCAGAGGCGGAGTGACAAGTAAAATGAGTGACAAGTGAACAAGAAAGGCGTCTGCCCGAGTAAACAGGGGCTGTCACTAGTGCGCCGCACAGCAGCCAGACTCCTCGTGCTTGTGCAGGAGGGACATCCGNCTGAGCTCTTGCATATGGAAGATGCTCTTCATAACTCCTTTATTTGTGATTGTTTGGCTGGGTGTAAAATTCTAGATTGGAGATAGTTTTCTTTTGATTTTGAAGTCACTGTTCCTTTATCTCTGAATGTCCAGTATTGTTGAAACGTCTAAAGCCATTCTGATTCCATGTTCTTTATATGTGACTTAAGAAAAAAAATCTATTCAAAGTTTAAAAAAAAAAGAAATAAGGAATCCTTCATTATACACACAGCTGACCCTTGAACAACACAGGTATGGGTGAGGGGTGCCAAACTGCCCACAGATGAAAATCTGTGTATAACTTTACAGGTGACCCCAGTGCCTGTGGATTCAACCAGTCATGGACTGTGAGGTGCTACAATGTGTAGTGAAAACAATCCATTTATAAATGGACCCATGCAATTCAAACCTGTGTTGTTCAAGGATCAACTGATTATATATTCCTTATTCAATGATAGACTTAGGGAGTAAAATGATCTTCAGTTTAATTGTCTGTCATCTTATTGTATTTTGGATGAGTTTGGCTATTATGAGGGGAAAAAAAAACATTTAACATAGAAAAGAATTACTTGCCATCAGTTCATAAAAGATCATTTTCTCCTGAGTGCCTATTTGAAATTTTATGTAAGGATTAGTAAGTAATACATAATTAAATTAAAACAACATAGCAGAAGTAACCTAGGAACTAGAGAAAAAATACATCAATTAATTTCCACTTGGCAGGATGTCAAATGTCTGTAAAAGATACAAGGTAATTGGGCAGGAGAAGCTATGCAGTTTCTCCCCAAGCTGGCTGTGAGCATTGCTAGAGGAGTCCCACAGCACTCAGGTAGGAGCCCACCAGAGGGCCAGGGGAGCGGTCCAGGCTGGACCCGCCCCATCAGCCTTGCCAGCGTGGGTGGTTTTCTCCCTTGGGGCTGAAATCACATTTAAGCTTCTCTGCAGAGAGCAAGGCCCAGTCTTGTAGTGGGAGTGGAGGCAGCTGGTGTCTGTTTTGCTGTTCAGTCGCTAAGTCGCGTCTGACTCTTTGCAACCCCATGGACTGCAGCATGCCAGGCTTCCCTGTCCTTCACTACCTCCCGGAGTTTGCTCAAACTTAAGTCTGTTGAGTCGGTGATGCCATCCAACCATCTCATCCTCTGTTACCCCTTTCTCCCCCTGCCCTCTATCTTTCCCAGCATCAGGGTCTTTTCCAATGAGTTGGCACTTTGCATCAGGTGGCCCGGAGGAGAGGAGCCGCTTCACTGGACATCTGTGTGGTCTTGTCTTTACCACCCTCAGCTTGCCTGGGTAGTGGGTGGAGCTGGGAGCTGAGTGTGGTCACAGCCTGCCACCCTGGGGTGATGTTCAAGGGTCAGCCTAATACCTGGGAGCCAGCTAGAAATGCAGACTCCCAGGCCCTGCCCCACCCCAGACCCCAGGATGACCACAGCTCACAGAGATCTGAGAGGTGGGGCCTGTGAGGACCTTAGCCTCTTTCACTGTTCTTTCTGCCAAGTCTGAATAAAAAACTCATGCATCACAGGAGAGCTCCGACTCTGCTCACCTGAGCGTCTACAGGCAGAAGCTGGAACTCAGGAGAAATATGAAGCTCATTCGTTGTCTTTGTTAGAAGACTGTCTCGCTATTTCACTTTGCCTGAGTCTGTCTTCCCACTTTCTACAACCAGCTCTCCTTACCTGCTGATTTTGCGGAAGTGGAAGTCCTTCCCTGGGAGGGGTGGGGGCAAGTTCCAGCCCAGAACAAATCCCAAGAGAAGGTCATCCATCCTCCTCCCCATCCTGACCGTCCCCCGACATTGTCTAAGAAAACTAGTTAGTGATAACTCACAGATCATCTCCCAAACAACTGGCTGAGTGGATCATAAGCAGACGAGCCTACCTCAGTGAGTGAGTGCACCGGCCCCTGTGGGCAGCAGCCTTCCCACTCACGGCTATAAATACCCTGCCGGCCTCTCTGGGGTCCCAGGCCAGGGATGCGGGCCGTTTCCTCTGCTGATCGCTCATTGTCTGGGGTCTGGCTGGGAGCCAGGGCGGAAGGCCTGCCAGGCTCACTGCTTTTTCCGTGCACAACGTCCACAGGGTAATGATTACTTCCTGGAGGCCTGAGGGGCCGGCCCTCACTTAGCCCAGCGCTCAGGCCCTGTGGTTGTGGGCACGTACTTCTACCAGTGCAAATGAAACGAGAGGATTTTCCCCTCCGTGTGTGTCTGTCTCAGGTGAGGGGAGTCTTTCTGCTCTCCATCTGCCCCTGGTGGGAAGATAAGAAGGAGAGAAAAGCCGTCTCACTCGAGAATGCTTGCTCCCCGTGATGACAGGACACTCATTCTTAAGTGAGTTTTGCTCAGAACACTTCCCGTATCTAAACTAGGAGCAACTCCTTGGAAGTGGATGTCAGCCAGGGAAGCCTTCGACTTTTCACAATTATAATTGCCTCATTACCCTGGAGTGTCCACATTTTAGTGGTGAAAGAAAGGATGTTTGCCTTGGAAGCCTTGTTGTCTCTGGAGATAAAAGCCGGGTGAGGAGTGTGGGTGTGAGAGGGAGCCGTAGTGGCCTTCAGAAGATGAAGTGTTAACGGCCGAGGATGGAGACCAGCTGCCTTCCAGCTTGCCGGGGTGGGGGTAGGAGGAGGAAATGGCTTGTGGCCCCAGGAGGGCGCAGGGGAGCCGTGGGGAGCGGGCCCTGCCAGGCGGCCCTGCAGGAAGTGGGGCCAACAGGGTTTCTCCAGCCGAGTTGGGAAATGCCTCTGGAGATTGCTGGACGTGATTGTGTAATCCCCGAGTTAGATGGTTCCTGAGCTCAGTCCTGCTCTGTGTGATCTAGGAGTGCATCCTCTTGGGCTTCCAGAGGCCTCTGCCTGCCGTGTGCCTGGGACGCGGGTGCCCATAACCCGGGTGCTCCAGGGGCCCTTCCTCCCAAGGGCAGTGGAAGAAGCAGGTCTGGAAAGCCACAGAATTTGGGTTTGGATTTCAGTTCTGCAGCTCGTGGCTTCTGCTGCCCTGGCTCTGTTTTCCAAACTCAGAGTTTAATGTTTGTAGCTGTAAAAGACCAGCTGCGCAGAGACACTGTAGCCACTGGAGGTGACCGGATGAGGGACATCTGACCAGGGAGCAGGTTTGGCTGAGTGTGGAGTGAGAGCACCGTGGATACCATGCCCAGGACTGTCGGGCCGTGGTTGTGACCCTGCGGGTCTTGTCCTCCTTGAAACTTCAGGAAACGGGGTGCCGTGGGTTAGGTTGCAGAAGGACATAAAGCCAATAATATAAACATATAAGCTGAAAATAAAAGCTGGGACGACTCCTACTGTGCCAGTTTGTCTCATACTATAGGGAACAAAATGGATCCTGAGTAGGTTCTTTAGAACACATTCTGATTATTAAAACCATAGTTTTCAAAGCTCAGATTCTCAGAGAGTCCCTCAAACCTGGTCCTGGTACACTTGCCCCTTATCCCCTGTTGAAGCATCTGATCTGTTGGCGGGAGGCTGGCATCACTAAGTTAGGAGACTCACCAGCACATTTGCCTAGAGGATCTCTCAAAAATTATCAAGACTTTTTGCAGTAAAGGGAAATATGTTAAATGTATTTTAGGTCTGCAGGCCATTTCCACCAATTTCTATTATTTTAATTCACTTATTCATTCAACAAACATGCATTAATATCTGTGTTCTAGATGATGTACTGGCTGCTGTGAGTTTATTTTAAGGTGCTCTGTCTAGTGAGGGAAAAAAGTTTCAAGAAACCGCCCTTCAGGGAGATAAGCACCACATTGTAAATGCTATAACTCTTTCAGAAAGATCGAATTTGGGGAAGTATTCAAAGTATGTGACATCCAAGCCAGGTCTTATGTATTACAGGATGTGAAAAGACCTCATAGAAAAGCTGAAAATTCTAAGAAATTACTGAGTTATACCTATAGAAAATCTCAATATCTAATTGATGTACTGTACTTCAAACTCATGACATTAATGAAAGTAGAATATTTAAATCATGAATGCAATGAAAATTGTGAAGACAAAGCAGAAATATACATTTTATATGTACTGCAAAAAATATATAATATTGCAAAAATATTATCACTAATTCTTCACTAGGAAATTAAACGAATGAACAGATTTTCCCCTTAGCATATAATGTTTGTGTTTTGAACACCAGGAAATGAGATGCCTGCAGATCTACAGACGAGGAAAGGAAAGGGAGCCATGTGGTTCTGGGAGGACCAACCAGAAGGCCACAGTGATGCTTCCTGCCTCACTTACACATGTCTTCGTGAGATATTTCTATTTATTACCTGGCCTGCAAGCTTCTGGGCATCGTTTATATACCATATGCACGAACTAAAGCAGTCTTTTCTTGACTTTAGGATGCCCCAGACAAGACATCAGCCATCGCTGTTACATTTATAAATTGCTTTTCAAATAATTTTACTTTTAAGAGCTATGTCCTGAGATGCAAAAAAATTAAACAGAATATGAAATTGAGGGGTTTCTTGGTCGACACACTCCCTTCTTATATGTCAGCTAAATCTTAAATGTAACACACACTGGGATGTGTCTGAGCATCTAGGAGATATGTTGGTATTGCTAATGTCTTTGAGATACTGGTTCTGGCTTTTGTTTGTATCACAAGGACATTAGAAGGAAAAATAATTCTTTGAGTTCTGAGCAAACCAGAGAGAAGTGATTAATGGTGGCAGGAACTCTGCTCAACATGGGTTTGAGTCTGGATTTAAATACATAGTGAGGTGACTGTCACAGTGCCTATGACGCTGGCTTAGCATCCTGATGTGTGAGTCAGTCCACTGTGTTTGGTGAGCGTGTGCTTGTAGGTGGGCTGGCCAGTCTTGTCCTGTTGGAATAGGTCACTGTGGGTTTGAGTGGGGGCCTCTTCAAAATACCATAAAAAGAAACCCCAACCTTCTCTTTCTTAGCCGTGCACCTGTCAGACTGCTGATTATCTTAACCCACTAGATGTGGGGCTTTCTTTGAATGACTTAATTTTCCAACCTGTGTAATTTATAATAAGTCTACTACTATAAATAAATCTTTTTCCTGATCTTTTCATGCAGATGCTCTACTTTTCTTCTTATATATCATTAATGACATTTCTTTTAAAGTCCTTAAACTGTTCTGGTGGCAGACACTAATTAACCAGTGACTGTAATTTGATTTCATAAAGCCAACACAATCAACTCATCAAACAGAAAAAGTTTTGAAAGATACTCTTGACTATCAATAAGGTGAATATTCTTAGCACTGAGAAAGTGTGATTTTTGTTAAAGAGGCATGCTAACAAACTCCCAGTAAGATGTTGTCTTTCTGAATGTAACAGTATTATCTTAAGAGTAAAAAAAAAATTACTAGCTTTACTATAATCGAACACATAAACAGTTGATATTTATAATGAACACCACTCACTTTATCTCTTATTAACAAAATAAGCAGCTCTTTATATAGTTGTTTGAACTAATCATGAAGTAAGTAAAGTTTCTGAAAGCATACAGACAATAGATTTTAAATCAAAAATGTTTATTGTAAAAAAGAACCTTGAAAACTTTTTTTTTTTTTTTTAAGAAATGTAAATTTCACAAGTCTTCAGGTTGTTTATAGGCATTGGCTATAGACAACTTTTCACTTTCATACAAAACTCATTCAATCATATAAAAATAAACACAAATTTACATGGACTCATCAACTATACAGTTAACTAAAAAGACAGCTAGAAGGGGTGCAGTTGTGGATTGCATTTGTTGTATGCATTTAAAGTTGTTTAAGTACATCACAGAGTTTCTAAAAATCCTTTGTTGCACTTATTCCCATCTTTAGTTGATTTTAGAAAATCATTAAAAATTTTTTAAAACATAAGACATGGAGCATGCACCAGGAATGTTCAAAATAGTCTTTCCTGACTCCTGAAGGCACATACTATTTATTGGCCAAAAAAGAAGAAAAAAACACTTTTAATACATTCTCTTGTGTTTTTCCTTCTTGTTCTTTTTCTCTTTCCTTCTCCCTCTTTCCCTCAAAAACAAAGTTTAAAGTACGACAGGTAACAAAGCAGGCTTCAGTTCAAGGATGGTGACCAGACATGACACATGTAACAAAGTGAACTTGGAATACTTTATAAGGCACCTGAGATAGTGTCTGGCAGATTCTTGTCCTATAGGAAAATCTATTACAAATCCCGTACAAGGCAACACTGTTCTTTTCAGTTGAAATGCTTTGGCAGCAAAGTAAATCTTTGCATTCTTTCTTAGTAAGAAAAGATGCAATGTGCTTTTTGCTTCATCTCAGAAGAGCAAGATTCTTGTCTTTTATCCTCTCCATCTAACGGTCAGTAAATATACGGTCATTTTAAACTTCACATGGAAAGGATTAATCTCATGCACATGGCATCCCCTGCCCTGGCAGCTGTGTGTGTGTGTGTCTATACATATTATTCGGGTTTGTCAGCACAAGACAAAATGCCTTAGGACTTTTACTTGGCGCTCAGAGGCGGAGTGACAAGTAAAATGAGTGACAAGTGAACAAGAAAGGCGTCTGCCCGAGTAAACAGGGGCTGTCACTAGTGCGCCGCACAGCAGCCAGACTCCTCGTGCTTGTGCAGGAGGGACATCCGTGAGAAGGTTTTGGAGCAACTCTTGCACTGGTATTTCTTGACGTCCGAGTGCGTCTGCAGGTGAGCCCTCAGATTGGACCTGTCTGCGAAGGCCCTGCTGCAGTGAGAGCAGGAAAAAGGCTTCTCCCCTGGGGGTTGGGGCGGGGTGGGGAGAAAGAAAGATGGTCAGTGTTTTCAGAGGAAATGCAAATCCAGAAAAGGCTTACAGCAATCTTCACACTTTGCCAAAAGCAGGAGAAGGAGCAAAACTTGATTCAAATCCCCTTTAATCGATATTTGTTTCAATGTCTGGCCCTTTAAGACAAATGTGAAAGTTGCACTTAAAAAAAAAATCAAAATTAAAAAATTAAAAAAATATGTAATTGCTGCTGCCAGTCCTAGAGAAATAATTCCTGTCGTCCTAGGACTTGGCTTGTGCAAGCTGTCTTCTTCGGCAGGTGCAGCTAACGGCCAGCTCCTCCCCAGGTTTCCCAACAGTTCCCCTTTTCCCTCCTTCTGTATTATGACTAAGCCTGGGTGAGTGCCCCCGCTCCTGGCAGGGTGATTTTGTGCTAGGAATAGAAAACTCAGCAGCAAAAACAAAACAAAAGCAAACAACAGAAAGCAAATTCAGCTCTCACTATCCAACTTGCTGTGGGTGAGAGAGAGCACAGCAAGAATGTAGCTAACAAAAACCCAAGAACCAAAAACTTCATTGGTCTGTCTGCCTAATCAATTGATTGGGAGAACAGCATCTGTATTTGCTAATCATTGAGAGACATTTCACAGAACACACGTCCAAGCACATCTCTCCTGATTTACTAACTGATCTTTGAGACCAAACCTTCTGAATCTAACTTTCCAAAGTCTAAATGCTGTTTGCAGTCTCGGGAGCAGAGGCTGTGAGCAAGCAGTGGAGCCCTTTGTGCCCTGACGACTTTTTGAGTCGTCAGGAAGTAGCTAAAACCGAACATCCATCATCAAAAGTACTGTGTCACCACTTAAGGTAAATCAGACAGCCAGCCCAGAGCTTCCTTCTGCTGGACGGCGACACCCTGACTATGTGTTTCTCTTACCAGTGTGAGTTCGGATGTGTCCTTGCAGTAACCAGGGTCTGGAGAACGCCTTGCCGCAGATCTTGCAGACACAAGGTAAGGTGTGCGTCCGAATGTGCATCTTGAGGGCGCCCAGGCTCACGTATTCCTTGTCACAGTACTTACAGCTGAAGGATTTCCTGGACTGGGCGTCACAGTGCAGCTGCCTGTGTTTGCCCAGCCCTGAGAAGGTCGAATAGGTTTTATTGCATAAATTGCACTGAAACTTTTCAGCTTCGATGGCGTGGGGGTCTGAAAGCTTGGACTGTAGCCTTTCTTCTTCGTCGCTAATGGGGCTCTCGGAGCCGCTGTGGTCCTTGGATGAGGTGTCGGACGGAGGAGGGGGACTCACGCGCCCCAAGGATGCGGGGTATCCGGACAGAGGGGAGAGGCCGGCGGGCAGCGGGGCGTGGAAGGGGGAGGCGGTGGTCCACACGGCGATCGGGCTGTAGGCTCCCGACCTGAGGACCTCCGGCTGCGGGATGACAGGCACGGGGTAGCCCTCGTAGAGACACGGGGAGATAATCACTGTGGAGAGAGGAGGGGAGCGGGCCGTGAGACAGAGGGCACCGTGAAAGCGCAGTGACGAGCCAGGCGGCCTGCGCAGGGAACGAGGAGACAGACTCCCCAGGAGCAGGCAGGCGCTGGGAGGACGTTAGTTTTCCGCCGCTGCTGCTCGGGATCACTGAGCTGAAGGCTCACTTGTGCACCACACGCCCCCACCCCCGGCCCCGCACACGAGCGAGTGTGGGGGGCTGCCCGACCAGCGAGCGCAGGGGGAAACCTACCCACTTTCTAAAGATACAGAAAAGTTCTCTTCCATCTTATGCGTGGGGGTACTCACGCCGGTAAGTACAAGGATTGGCGTAAATCAAGCCGCTTTCTGGAGGAAAGGAGCCTTATTACATGAAAAAGGCAATAATTCAACGTTCACGCACTGCCTCACCCAGCCTCCACGTCCTCATTATGCAAGTATGTACACGCTGCGGAACGTGACGTCGCAAGAGCCCAGGGAAGATCTCCTCGCCAGCTCAGAGTGTGGAAGTTTTGAATTAAACCCGAGCCCGAACGATCTGAGGAAGGACCGCTCTTTCGGGAACAGACAGCCTGGGTGTCCAGCTCTTTCGTATAAAAGTCGAGCGGCGGCACACCCCTGTCGTTACCTATTTACGGACTGAGATGCGGACATCTGCCCCCCTCCTTACCTGTGTGTGTGTCCAGCTCGCTGTAGTTGGGCTTCTTGGAGGCGTTGAAATGCTTCTTGACCAGGAAGGAGCGCGGCATCCTGGCGGCGGCGCGGGGCGCGGGGCGCGCGGTCCTACAGCATCTCTGCCCCGCAGGTGCGCGCGCGGCGCCGCCAGGTCGCGGGCTCCTCGCGGACTGAGCCCGCGGTGGCGGCGGGGAGGCCTTTTTTTCCTCTCTTTCGCGAGAAGGGTCCAATCACAGCCGAGAGGTTCAGATTTCAGCTCCTCCCTCTGGGCCAGCTGTGAGCAGAGGAGGAATCTGTTGTCAGACTAAATTATTCTGGTTCAAAATGGGCTGTGCCCCGGGCTTTCAGTGGAGAGGAAAAAAGTGCTTCAGTCTTTTCGGGAGAGGTCGTTTTCCTTCCTGAGCGCAGAGCCGGGCGTCCTTGCTCTGGGAGCGCTGGGTCCGCCGGCCGGGCCTGGCTTTCAGGTGCAGGCTCCGCGCCGGCCGGGAAGTCTGGGCTCTGGGCTCCCGGAGCCTCGCGCTTTGGAGAGCTTTGGCGCGCACAGGGACGGAGCAATTCACTCATGGCTTTTGAAAAAGGAAGGTAGCGGCGAGGACAAAGCCCCAGTGAGTGAGCCGCGGGCCTGCAAGGGGGCAGCCCGGGTCGAGACCCGCCCGCTTCGCGCGCTTGGGGATGCGCNATATAGGGTCATCATTACTATCTTTCTAAATTCCATATATATGTGTCAGTATACTGTATTGGTGTTTTTCGCTATTTCTACCAAATAATACGGTTTCTTGTTTTTAATCAAAAGAAGGCATCTGATTACATATTGTTTACCTATTACGTCAATAGGAAAAATAAGAGAACCAGAAAGTGTAACAATGAAGTAGGTGTTTTAATTTTACTTTAATATAGTTGCTAAATGAACTTAAAGGTGCCAAGTTTCCAGAACAAGAGCCTTCTAAAATTCTGCCTAGTGATCTTTAGAGGTTGCAAGAATTAACCATAGGTTATTTACATATGATCTGTTTATAGTTTAAATAGAAGAGCTCTGCCACAGTCTCTGTTCTGAGATCTTCTTGGGAAGATCTCAAGATTTCAGTTACATATTACTATGAAACAAATTGCCCTGAAACACATTACGTTTGTTGTTAAACTAACAACCACTGTATTACATCTCACTAGCCCGCAGGATTACTAGGTTCAGCTGAGTGGTTCTTCTGCTCCATTAGATATCAGCTAGGGCTGCAATCCATTGGAGGTGTAATTGAGCTGAAAAAGTCAAGATTCACACACATGATTAGCAGCTGATGCCAGATGTCAGCTGGGAACTCAGCTGGGACTATCAGATGGTGCACTAACATGTGGCTTCTCCACGTGGCCTGGACTTCTCACAGCATGGCAGCTGCCTTCTGAGAGGATACAGCCCAAGAGCAAGGAAGCACAAGCTGCCAGTCCTCCTTACGACTGACTTTGGAAGTGGTACAGGCTCATTTCCATTGCATCTTATTGGCCAAATAGTCACAGTGCCAACTGAGATTCAAGGAAAGGGGAGATAAATCTTGATGGAGAGAGTAACAAGGAATTTGCAACCACAGTTAATCCAATACAACAGTTAAAGTTAATGTTAGTAAGTCAACCTGGGTCAAGAGGCTCTGCAGTAATATAGAATGAGATTCAGCAGAACCAAGTCAAAATGCACTTATATTTCTGATACACAGTATTCCAGCTTCCTTCTAAACCAGCTTCAATGAAGAAAACAATCCCATTATGTTGTGCATACATGAGTGCTTATGCNTCGTGTCACTTGTTAACTTTGGGGCTTGAAAGAAGCGTTTTGTGGCCCCCGAAGGACCCACCTCCAGGGAGAAGCGGGCCCCCCAGGATGAGAGGGAAGGATGAACTAAGGTCCCTGTCGTGGGAATCTGGAACCCTCGCCCAGAGGCCTCTGAGAAGCGCTTCTGTCTTTTCATGCATCACTAGGTTTTTTTTTTTTTTAATGGAAAAAAGCCTGAATGGGCCGTTAGGGACAATAGTTTCAAACATTTATTTGCTTTCTGTGGTGATGTTTTTTTTTCAGTATAAAGTCACCGCATCATCTCTCTGCCACTCTCCCGTGTGGCATTTTTAAGGAAAGGGTGCCTCCTCTGTAGCGCTTGGTTACATTTCTAAACTAGCCGGGTAACCAGCGAAAACACCTTGATTTTGTGTACGGTATTGAGTCTAAAAACACACTAAAGTGGCGGGTTGTCAAAATGACATTTCAACCATGTTTTCAAGCATCTCTTCTCCTTTCCACCTCTTGCTTAAAGATTAAGGAAAGAACAAATTTGCAATCAGATCACCCTACCCTTGATTCGAACAGGTGCTGGGAGAAAAAAAAAAAGTGGAAAAATAACAGTTGAAGTCAAGACTTGCAAGAGGAAGGCGCATGTGTGGCACATAACTTCTTAATCTTGCGGTGAGGCGGCAGGGAGGGCGGGGCCCCAGCTGCCTCGGCTATTGTGCAGGATCCCTTTACCTTCCTCCCAACAGTCACTGGTTCAAGCACCAGAGAAAGGAATTTAGATGAACCTTTATGTTGACAGAAACAGTTTTCATGGGTGCCAGGAAAATATGAATATGCATCAGAGTCCTCCACAAACCGTGAACTGCAGGATAACCCAGAGCAACTTTCCGAACTTCTGCTTTGTGAGGGAGTGGCTACTCACTCCAGTATTCTTGCCTGGAGAATTCCATGCACAGAGGAGCCTGGCAGGCTACAATCCATGGGGTGGGTTTCAAAGAGTTGGACTGAGCGACCAGCACTTGCATTTCAGATTGGCCGGTTTATTGGGACAGGAGCTCTCCTCGAGTCTCCCAGCCCGCTTCCTGCAGGAGGCACTTTCTCATGGACGCGACCCCCTAGAGAAAACCCAGATGCCAATGCGCTGACTTCCTCCTTCAGCTCCACCCAGAGTCTGCTCAGCACAGTGAGGGGGCTGGAGGCATTTAATTATGGCACAGGATGACCTGCTTAAGTGTGTATGTGAACAGTCTGCTCTAAGAGTTGAACAGTATTTCACTCCTCAAGGGAAAGCCCTTGAATCTGGGTTACAGATGCCTCATCACGTGGACATCGGGCAGAGTCGGGACGTGTTCCCGCGCCTGCCGGGCGGCGAGGGTGTCAGGAGCCTGTCTGAGGCGTGTTCTCGCACAGGTCTGCCAGGCCCCTGTGAGGTCTGCTCTGCTGCAGGAAGGGCCAGCCCCAGGTGAGTCAGGGCACAGGTGCCCCGCTGAGACACCCTGGGGCTGGTGAGGATGGCAGGATGGAGGGGACCATTGGGACAAACCCCTGCAAGAAGACCCACTGTAGGGATTCTGCTCAGACCTGTGGAAGTTCCTCTCCTGTGGGCCAGAAACTGGCCCAGTCACTGCCCAGGACAGAGCCCTGCATGGAGGCACGGACCCCTGGCTTACACGTGTCACTGGGGCAGTACACTACCAACCTGGATCTTGTTCTGCAAGAAACCAGTCCTGGGCTGATGGCTTAGGTGGCCAGGAACAGTGAGGAAGGACACTTGTCCTGAGATGTTACTGACTCGCAGCCCAGCCAGAAGCAGCTGGGGGCACACGTGTGCCCCCCCACAAGGGACAAAGTGGGGACAGGCTCAGGCCGCTGTGGGGCAGAGACGTGAGGGGAGGGTGGATGGTCCGAGGTCAGTGTCCAGGCTCCCTGGCCCCGACTCCCCAGAGAATCTTGGTTCTCCTGGAGGAAGTGGGGCTCTAACAATATCCGCCCCATGGCTGAGTCCCACTGTCAGGAGTGCCTCGCCTTACCTGTGATCTGTGGGAGGCCCACATAACCTGGTTCCTTATTCATCACGAAGTTTACTAGGCAGGACCTGGTGTGGCTTAGCAGGCAGTCTCTCCTTTGCTCTGTTTTCTGAAGAAGCTGATGGAGAAGACTTGTAGACAACTCTGTGACCTTGTTGGGGGGGCCAGCCCTTCCCCACAGCTCCCTGTGTCAGTGGGGTTTCTCCCAGACCCAGGCTTTTCTGTGAAAGACATATTCTTGCCTTCCCAACTCGAGGAATAAAGTAGATGTATGAGGTTTGGGAGTGCATCTCAGGTTTGTGTACTTTGCAGGAAGATTTGTGCGCAGGTAGGTCCTCAGGTATGGTAGCAGCGGTACAGATACTGAGCTAAGGAAACGCAGTGATTCCAGCTCCAGAAGAAGCCACAGCTCGGCCAAGGCAGAGAACCAGCTCCTGAGACCACGGTGTCTTTTCCGACTTCAGTTTGGGCCATTATCCTGGTGTGGGCGGGGGCGGGATTACCTCTGTTGAAAGACATGCAGTCACAGGATTGTGATATCCAGAGAATATTAGAGTGTGCAGCTAACTTCTTAACTATTTAGACAGTAACAAAGTGGTTGTGATACTGAACTTTGAAGTTTGAATGACAAACATGTGAGCGGCCTCATGGTGTTGTGTGTGTCTGTGTTTATACACAGATGTACGTGTATGCGTTGTTCTAACTTATGATGGAACTCAGCTTCAGGTAAAGTCAACCAGCCCCTGAAACAGAAGTAAACGTTTCCTTGGATTCCTGGGTTTCTTTGTCTGTAAATTATGTTCGGTACTCTTCCTTTATTTCTTTTATGGTGATTTGGGAACAAATATTTCCCAAGGCAGAAGGGAGACAATCAGAGTGCATGTCGGGTTCCACTAAAATGTTCTGAGCTTCGTGACAAGCAGGGTCCCTTTCCTCCAGGGATGTGGATGGAACTCAGGTACACACATGTGTCTGCCCAGGGACGTCAGCGTCAGCCTCTGTGCGTGTGTGTGTGCGATCGTGCAAGGGAGAACCAGGGTAAGGAACCGTGGGGAAGCGTGCCGTCTGTGAACTCTGTCCTGTGTGGTATGTCGGTGTTCGTCCTTCCTGGGTGTCCGGGGCCTCCAATGCCAGTCTCCCAGCCACAGGTTCTGTGTGTGTTCATCTGGCTCTGAAGCTGTGGTCAGGAGACACCACAAATGCTGTACATGTGACACCAAACAGAAAATCTTGCTGAGCGTGGGAGCAGCAGGAGATGCATTTTGTGTTGAATCCCTTGGATTCTGAACCTCATTTCCAGCTACGGTTTTCGTGTCCCTCTTGCCTCTGGCGGCTGCCCCGCGGTTACTGTGTCATTCAAGGTCAGACATCCGGGCCCCCAATGTCCTCTCTGTACTTGTGGACTCTGCAGTTAGAGGAACAGAAAAGACTGCAGAGAGCGGGTGTTTGTCCTCCGCTCCGCGGCTCCGGGATCTGTGGGTGCACAGCGACCCCTGCTGGTGAGTGCCTGCTTTCCTTTCCAGACTCGAGCAAGGCCTGTCCCCTCCCGATGGTGGACCAACAGTCTGCGCACCCAGGACAGGAAGTTGACCTCATTTTGTAATTGCTCCAATTTCAGGAGACTGTTATTTAAACCTTGACTTAAAAAAAAAAAAAACAACTCTGTTCTGAATTAACGATGGCTTACTTGGTTTATAGAAACACAGGTGGTGTTTACAGATGCGTTATATTCCTTACATGTCGGTGAACAGGGTGGCTGTGGTCGATCCGCGCTGTCATGAGGAAACCTCATATTGGGACTGGGGACTGAGTGTGGGAGGGGCTGAAGCACGGGAACTGGGGGTCCGAGGCAGGACTGCCCCTTGCCCCTTGGCCCTGCCCAGGTGTGGACCTTCTCAGCCTCACTGGGATTAGATCTGACACTGCTGGTCTACAGATAAGGCACCCACAGGGGTCTTCACAGTGCCCAGAGCCAGACCACCTTGTGCTGGGATGTGATTCATCTGCAGACCCTCCTCCAAAGCCATTAAAGGCATCACAATAGAAAGAATGATCCTCAACTTCAGAACTCCTGTGCATTTAGCATCCTGTCATCCTCTGTCCTCCCCAGCCCAGGAGGGGATCTGGCCTAATGCCTCCGTGAAGATGCTACCTGTATGGTTAATTTCGGTTACCTTCTCTCCTCTTGCACATCAGATTTCCCGGTGCTACGCAGAGATTGCAGGAAACAGCAGGTGCCGCTGAGATGGCAATCGTGCCTCCACCTAGGGGAGACCCTCACTTGTGGAAGGAGAGGGCAGAGGGACTTGGGTTCTGAGTGTAAAGGAAGACTTGGACCCTGCACCCCCCCAGCAGAACAGCCTCTGTGTAAGGGGCAGCTTATAGGACAAGGAGCACAGCTCAATCTGGTCTTCCCAGACCCGTTTTTGGTTTGGTGTTTATGATCACTGGCAGGGGGACTCCCCTGGACACTGAGCTGTTTTGGGGGAGCACTTCAAACAGGCTGGTCTGGCTCATGAGTAGGTGATACTCATGGATATCATGACACGTGAGGGTGGGGCTGTCTCCAAGGTGGAGACATAGTTCCCCTGCCCTGACACCTGCCAAGGCACCAGACAGACCTGTGTTCTCATGAGACCGGCCACGTGGGTGGTGGAAGGCCCCCCAGCCCCACCCAGTCCCTCCTGTGGGCACCTACAACCATGCTGACCCCCTGGTACAACACAAACATCCCACAGTTCTTAAGAAGATGATGATGTATATTTGTCCAGTTACACTAAGGAAGAGGAAGGAAATAGGTTCCTGGTAGCCATAACCTTTAAACATGGAGGCTGAGGCCAGGTCCCTGATTCTGGAGGGCTCAGAGTAGGCTGTCCCTGTTGTCTCCACGACACGGATCAAAGCTGTGCTGTGTCAGAATGGAGACTCCGTGCTGGCAAGTGTCACCCCTGAGCCCCTGGGAAGCCCCAACTTGACACTATGATGTTGAAAGTCAACATGGATGATGCCCCAGGATTAAGCAATGGAGGAAAGTGGGTAGGTGCCCTGTGAGGAAGACTCCCCAAATGCAGGCCCCTGTGGGCCCCTCCTTAGAGAAACCTGCTGGGAGGGGGCAGGGCTGGACCCCTCCACACAGGGGTGGAAGCCCAGTGACTGCAGGGCCCTACAGGAGGTTTAGTGCACTGCCCACTTGATTCCAACCAGTTTGGAAGCTAGTCCTATGTGCAGAGGACCAGATGGTTGGGTGGCATCACTGACTCAATGAACATGAGTTTGAACAGACTCTGGGAGATGGTAAGGCACAGGGAAACCTGGCCTTCTGCAGTCCACGCGGTTGCAAAAAGTCGGACACGGCCGAATGACTAAACAATAACCTATTTGCTGTGCATTCTTTTTTAAGGATAGGATTGTGCTGCTTTTTTCCCTTTGTACTTGGAATCAGTTCAGTTCAGTTCAGTTGCTCCATCGTGTCCGACTCATTGTGACTCCACGGACTGTAGCATGCTAGGCCTTCCTGTCCATCACCAACACCCGGAGTTTACTCAAACTCATATCCATTGAGTTGGTGATGCCATCCAACTATCTCATCCTCTGTCGTCCCCTTCTCCACCCACCTTCAATCTTTCTCAGCATNGACTGCAGCCCACCAGCTCCTCCGTCCATGGGATTTGCCAGGCAAGAATACTGGAGTGGGTTGCCATTGCCTTCTCTGTTATATCCTTATAAGAACGTGCATATATATATATATATTCTTTTTAAAAAATAAACACTAATTGAGTGCCTACCTTTAGCCAAGAATTTCACTAACTATATTTATGAATCTTATTTCCATCTCATAACAACTGTCTAGGACAGGTATAATTTATTATTTCACAGCTGGTGAGACTGAGAACTAGACTTCATACACATGGCAGTTGTTCTAACACTAAGTCTTCTGGCTTTTACACTGAATATTAGCAGATCGACCATTTACTGACCTCTGAGTATTTGGAAATCAGACAATAACAGCCCTTATGCAGACTGGGGTAATTGTGTTTGGTTAAGGGTACAATAAAGAATAATATGACCCAGCCTGAATGCCCATTAAATTATGCAGTTTTCAAGTTAAAAATGTTCGCAGACTTTGAAGTTCAGTAGGTCTGGATTTGAGTAATGACTAATGTCACATAGTAGCTGAGTGACCTCAGGCTAATTATTTAATTCTCATTTACTCTTTAGTGAAATGAGAATATTGACGCTTGTCTCTGAGAGCTGTTGTAAGGACTTGAGATGTTGTATGTAAGGTGCTAACTATAGTGCTCGGCACAGAGCAGAGTATTAAGAGCGACCCGTTATTCTGTGCTTACTTTGTGCTAGATATTGTTGAATCCTCTCCTCATCCCTTTAATCTAGTCTTGAGTTACTTGGAATAAAACTCATTTTGCACACGAGTTTCCCAAGTTACACCCATCAGTCCTGTGGACAAGACTCGAGTCCAGTTAGTCTGAACACAGATGTTATGCCCTGTGCTTCTCTGACAGTAAGACCTGCTGATGGGAAGTTGAATGAATGACAGCTATTATTGTTAGAGTTCCATAATACAACACCCTAAAAATGACATCTTTTTTTGTTTTGTTTTTTTTTTTTGTTATAAAAACATTTTTAAAAGGAGCTCTGGGGTGGTTCAGACTGTGAAAGATCTGCCTGCAATGTGGGAGACCCAGGTTCGATCCCTGGGTTGGGAAGGATCCCTGGAGAAGGAATGGCAGCCCACTTCAATATTCTTGGCCAGAGAATTCCAGGGATAGAGGAGTCTGGCAGGTTACAATCCATGGGGTCGCACCGAGTCAGACACGACTGAGTGACTGACACTGTGACTTTCATGCTGACCCCTGGCAAATCCAGCAGCAGTTTTGCTTTAGGAAAGCAATCATTGGCCTTTAAGTGCTAGGATTCTAGGTGCCAGGTGACCCTCGGTTACTTTTTGTTTTGTTTTGAAGCATCTTCTGACAGTCTACGGTAAAAGCAACTCTGGGGCTTCTTTGAAATAAGGTCTTGTCCCCGCCCTTGCTGCCCTGGGTCCTCAGGTTGGTGTTTTCACTGCTGCCCAAGAAGGCAGTGGAGCTGAGCCAAAGTAAGCTATGGAGACCTCTGCCATTCCCCTACCAAACCTGAGCAGTACAGTAGATCCTTGTTACGACATGACTCATCCACAGATCTGGGTATATTGCCGGTCAGGCAGAGTCTTCCAGACATAACAAGGATGCCTGCCAAAGTCTCGATGAAGACGGTGAGTCTGTGATACAAGTATTGGTCCTATTTCTTGGGACTGGATTATACGTATGAAGGTGTTACAGCCTGAGTATTGCTGGGATAGAGTTTGTTACACTGCAATAATTAGGGAGATAGATTTAATTTCTGCTTTGCTCTTACTCTCAAAATTGGAGTTTGTACATGCTATGTGGGGAGGTATGTAGGGCTTTAGGAAACGTGACCATATATATATTAGTTCTGTACTTATTCAACAAATTCCATGTTGACAGTTTTCTAAGTAACTCACAGCTGTCTTTTTTTTTTTTTTTTTAGTTAGAGAGAAATAAACATCTATGGTGTTGTTTTTACTTTTAATACATCAAGCTAAATCTACTATACTATAAACTAACAGCAAATATATTATTGATACAGTAAACCAATTTATTAAAGAGAAGAGTAATGAAAAGACAAGGCTGATGGAAAGAAAACAAGAGGACTCCATACACTGAAGTCTTTTGAGATTTAAGAAGTCTTAGGGAATCGAGGGTAACAAGTTGAGGTGATTAAGGGTTATAATCAGAGAGGGGAAATTTGAGTTAGTGCCTTTTTTGGCAGGGGGCAGGGGGCGGATCTCCATGTCATTCAAGCATAAATATAGTTCGAAATGAAGAAGATGAAAAAAAACATGCATGATGCAAACAGCACCCATAAGAAACTAGAGTGGCTACATAACTATCACACAAGAGACTCAGATGTTACTAGAGACAAAAGGAAATTTTATTATAGAAGTGGTCAACCCATTCAGAAGTTATAGGAATTACTCTGCACCTACCAGCAGAGCCTTTACAGATGAAGTAGAAACACTTGATAAGATCCAACATTTTGTTCTTGTGTGTGATAAAGACAAGCCACTGTCTAGACACGGAAGGGGTTTTTTCTCAACACGACAAAGGAGACTGATGAAAAGAAAACCACACAGCTCACATACTTAATGCTGAAGGAGGAATGTTACCCCTAAGATCAGGAGCGGCACAAGGATGTCCAGTCTCCTTACTTCTGCTCAACATTGTATGGAGGTTCCAGCCAGGAAGTCGGGCAAGAACAAGGCATTGAGATTAGAAAGGAAGAGCTAAAACTTTCTCTATTTTAAGATGACCCGATCTCGCTCATAAAGAATCCTATGGAGTCTACTACAATGTGATTAGAACTAGTAAACCTGCCGAGTGAGGAAGCAGGATACAAGATCAGCATACAAGTATCAGTAGTCTGTGAACCGCTTGAAAAGGAAGTTAGCAGCTTCACAGTAGCACCAAAATGAATAAAACACTTGAGGACAAATTTAGCAAAAGATGTAGAAAACTTTTACTCTGACAATTACAAAACATTGTTTAAAGAAAGAAAATCCTGCAATAAATGGATAGGGATGAAAAGAAACATCTATTTGTCTGATATGTCCAAGCACATATTTAGAGGCAGAAAATACACTCATGGATGCACAGGGCTTAAGGCCTTGGGGGCGGGACAGAACTGGAAATAAATGCTGATGAGGATATGAGGATAGATGGATGAGGGTAATGTTGTCAAGTGGACCATGGTGGTGGCTGCACAATCCCACGGATTTAGCAACACTAATAATCATGAGGCTTCCTTAGTGGCTCAGAGGTTAAAGCATCTACTTGCAATGCAGGAGACCTGGGTTCGGTCCCTGGGTCGGTAAGATCCCCTGGAGAAGGAAATGGAGAAGGAAATAATCATGAAGCTGTACACTTTCCTTAGCTGAACTGTATGATATAGGAATTATATCTCCCAAACGCTACTACATATTTTGTCTATATTATGAAACAAGATCACTGTAAATTAAACGTTTTTTAGTATTGAAGTGTTATGTATAAATAAAAGAATCATTGCATATTTATATACAGCGTTAAAAACTCAGGGTGGGAACATGCTTATCTTATTTAAAATGCTGTTGAAAATCTGAAAAATATAGGAAACTCAAAATAAGAATGAGGAATATGATCTATAATTTCTCTCTTCTGTCATTCTCTGCACTTCCCGGAATAAAATAGGAGCCAGGATCAGGGATGTTATTCTGTCTCAGGGAATCAAAGTCTGAATTCTTTTTTCTTAATATATGAGTAGATTTAGAAACAAATGGAAATCTTAACTGATACTGAAAAAAGCACTTGAGAAAATCCAGCATGTTACTAGGATAGAAACAGAGGTGAGACTGGGCCAGAGGGAAGTGCAGGTGAGAGGGACATCCGGTCCAGGGAAGTGCTGGTCCCGTGGATGGGGACCGCAGCTGCTGGCAGATCCGATGGTTCATGGCAGATGATTCATGGCTTCCTGATGAGACAGCAAGAATGCAGGGCCTGGAAATCCGTTCGCTCAGCATCTGGGTACAGCTGACCCAAGGACCTTCATGTGGTGACCTCGTAAGGAGAGAAAAGAGTAGTATTTCTCAACCTCACAACTGAGCCCCCTATTGATCTGACTGTAATCTATTCACAATCTACTAAATTCTGTTGGGGTTTAGATTATGTCCTGAGAGAGGAGGCTTCACCGTGTGTTTCTGTGGTTCACCCCATGGTGCCCATGTGACCAGGGCAGGAAGCCATCCCTTATGGTCCAACCGCCCACGGATCCTTCAGCCACTGGACGCCACCAAAGGAATCAATTTCAATCTGCTTTTCTTCCACAGTTAAAATATGTTTTGTTATTGTTTGATTTTTTATTTTTTGAGCTTAAAAAATAAAAGGCTTCTTAAAGGAACAAGGCTGTGTTAAACAAACACAAATTTCATGAGTATCACACCCAGACAGGAGCTATGGAGCTGGCGTCCAGGAAGGACAAACCATTCAGGTTCGGCTGGATTGTAATCACAGCCTTTCAAGTGTTGGGTCTAATCCCGGTTCATGGCCGGCTTTGAGGGCTGTTCAAGGAAGACTGAAAGAATGATGAAGTCCTTGCGTGTTCATCCCCCTAGAAGGAATGTGAGATGCTTGGAAGGAATGGGCTCCCCAAACACTGTGCAATTTATTTTCAGCTTATCAGCTGGACGCACAGCAGGCTTAGCAGGACCGCCGGCCCTGGAGTTTCTCTGCCTTTTAAGCAAATGAGCACACTACTCGGTGGGTTCCACCTGTAAGCCACAGCTTTGATGAAGGCTGTCCCAACTGTCTAATATGAAGTCATCCGTCCTTCTGAAGACTGGAGAACTGTAACACTTTAAAAGTAACTTTTTTTCTCTTACAATTTGGTTTCTTTATTCTTTTATTTTACTGTAATCTTTTGATGTATTAAGAGATTCTAAACTATTTGATACCCATGTGAAGCAGCCCAGTGATATCATATTTTCTGGATGTATTGTTTTTTGTTTATTTCTTGGAGGTTTTGTTAAAGGCTAAAAAATACCAGCTTTTAAATTGATCAGGTATGTTTTCCCCTAAAGGTAATATTGTTACTGGGGATCCTTGGAAAAGAAAAAAAGGCTACTGTCTATTATATTTATAAAAAATAAATTGTGTTACATTGTTAAAAAGAATATACAGTTTTTGAAAGATGTGGGAAATGGAGAAATATTTGTTATATTGCTATTAGCATTCTAACAGAGCCTTTGGTAACACTTTGTTGTATTAATTTTCAAACTTCTTTCTATACACATTGCATATGTTGTGAAGTAATAATGTCCAGCAGAACTGTGTTCTGCCCTTCTATTTAGCATTGCACCCTAAGGATTTTCCTGTTATTAAATCTTCCTCAGGATTGTAATGACAAATAGCTACACAATATTCCATGGTTGCAAAGAGTCGGACATGACTGAGCAAATAACATACACACACACACACACACACACACACACACACACAGTATTCCATCACATGGACAGATCCTTGGGTGTTTTAGTATCTTCTGTTTGTGGACATTGTTTCTGGATGTTCAGTGTTACAAATGATGCTACAATAAATACGTTTGATGACATAGAAAACCGTTCTAGAAGTAAAATCATTAGGCCAAGGAGTACAAATGTGTTCATGGCTCCTGATAAAAATGCCAAGCTTCCAGCTATCAAACGCAAGCCATTTGTGTTCAGAGGCAGTTTGTGGGCGAGTTCCCGCAGCCACACTGCCATCCACGTGGCACACTGTTATTTTACAGCTGATGCGTCTTTAGTACAAGATAAAACAGATATTACAATTTAAATCTTGGTTTATCAGATTCATTTAAGTTGTGCGAGGCCATCAGCTAGCGGTGAAGTCAAGAACAGAACCCAGGTGTTTCTGATCACAAAGCTTATTTTATTAAAAAAAATGCCATATTTCTTGTATGATCATTGCTAGCCTTGTGGATGAAATTGAGATAATAAACCTCTACAGGATGTGATAAGATGCATGAGGTGATATGTGTGGGGCTTTAGGGCAGATGCAGGGCCTGAAATCCCTTAGACCATGCTGTCGATGATTATTTCTGTGTGTAGCCTACTCTCATGAATATGTGTATTTTCAGTTATTTTTCTATTTGTTTCAAAGAAGATTAAGAGCCCTTTGCTTTCACTCATCTTTTTTAAGCATTCAAATTAACTGTGTAACGGAGCCAGTGTTTACTGACCCTTCCCCGGCGAGCTCGGACTTGGCTGCCCTACAGACAAAGTCTCCTTGTGCAGAGACCCCGTGAGGATGCAGTCAGCTGAGACAGTCACCTGCCCTCAGAGGTAGAGCCCTTAGTGAGAGGTGGAGATGGAGCAGCGCTGGGCACGGGCCCGCAGGTGATACGTGGACATCGTGAGGCACGTGAGGCGCTTGTCACCTGTAGGTACGGATATTCTTCTCCACATCCCTGTCCTCTGAACTGTTCTCTTATTTCTACATCATGGAAATAGAAGTAATAGAGGTAACTGTCTGTGATAAATACATAGCAATCTCACCTGCCACAGCTGTTTCCATGGAAACCAAACAAAGACTAAGAAAGGATGCATTATATATTCTGCTGCTTTCGGGAACAATGCCATAAATCCATAGTTTCATGTTTTGTTTCCATTAGAACTCCTTTAATGTGTTGAATGAGAAAAGCATTTAGGCTGGCCACAGACCCCAGAATATGCTAAAATCTCTCTACTTGCAGCCATCATTTGCTAAAAATATCCACTCACCAGCAGAATTATTGAGAGCCTAGTATGTGCCAGTGTTGGAAGGTACACCATGAGAACTGTTGCTCAGACAAGGAAGATGGAAGAGGTGGCAGCTCCTGAGCCCCAACTCTGCACAGGAAGAGGCTGGGCGACTGCAGGCAGTGTCACACTCTGTGAAACACGTGTTATTATTCAGAATAATNACACACACACACACACACACACACACACACACACAGTATTCCATCACATGGACAGATCCTTGGGTGTTTTAGTATCTTCTGTTTGTGGACATTGTTTCTGGATGTTCAGTGTTACAAATGATGCTACAATAAATACGTTTGATGACATAGAAAACCGTTCTAGAAGTAAAATCATTAGGCCAAGGAGTACAAATGTGTTCATGGCTCCTGATAAAAATGCCAAGCTTCCAGCTATCAAACGCAAGCCATTTGTGTTCAGAGGCAGTTTGTGGGCGAGTTCCCGCAGCCACACTGCCATCCACGTGGCACACTGTTATTTTACAGCTGATGCGTCTTTAGTACAAGATAAAACAGATATTACAATTTAAATCTTGGTTTATCAGATTCATTTAAGTTGTGCGAGGCCATCAGCTAGCCGTGAAGTCAAGAACAGAACCCAGGTGTTTCTGATCACAAAGCTTATTTTATTAAAAAAAATGCCATATTTCTTGTATGATCATTGCTAGCCTTGTGGATGAAATTGAGATAATAAACCTCTACAGGATGTGATAAGATGCATGAGGTGATATGTGTGGGGCTTTAGGGCAGATGCAGGGCCTGAAATCCCTTAGACCATGCTGTCGATGATTATTTCTGTGTGTAGCCTACTCTCATGAATATGTGTATTTTCAGTTATTTTTCTATTTGTTTCAAAGAAGATTAAGAGCCCTTTGCTTTCACTCATCTTTTTTAAGCATTCAAATTAACTGTGTAACGGAGCCAGTGTTTACTGACCCTTCCCCGGCGAGCTCGGACTTGGCTGCCCTACAGACAAAGTCTCCTTGTGCAGAGACCCCGTGAGGATGCAGTCAGCTGAGACAGTCACCTGCCCTCAGAGGTAGAGCCCTTAGTGAGAGGTGGAGATGGAGCAGCGCTGGGCACGGGCCCGCAGGTGATACGTGGACATCGTGAGGCACGTGAGGCGCTTGTCACCTGTAGGTACGGATATTCTTCTCCACATCCCTGTCCTCTGAACTGTTCTCTTATTTCTACATCATGGAAATAGAAGTAATAGAGGTAACTGTCTGTGATAAATACATAGCAATCTCACCTGCCACAGCTGTTTCCATGGAAACCAAACAAAGACTAAGAAAGGATGCATTATATATTCTGCTGCTTTCGGGAACAATGCCATAAATCCATAGTTTCATGTTTTGTTTCCATTAGAACTCCTTTAATGTGTTGAATGAGAAAAGCATTTAGGCTGGCCACAGACCCCAGAATATGCTAAAATCTCTCTACTTGCAGCCATCATTTGCTAAAAATATCCACTCACCAGCAGAATTATTGAGAGCCTAGTATGTGCCAGTGTTGGAAGGTACACCATGAGAACTGTTGCTCAGACAAGGAAGATGGAAGAGGTGGCAGCTCCTGAGCCCCAACTCTGCACAGGAAGAGGCTGGGCGACTGCAGGCAGTGTCACACTCTGTGAAACACGTGTTATTATTCAGAATAATGATGCAGTGATCCCGTGCTACCTGTGGTCTGAGGATGAGGAAGCTGAGGCTGAGTTACAGTAAATATCTGCCTGAGGTCATGTTCTTAGAAAGCAAGCTGATCTATGACTTTCAAATTCCAGCTGCCTGTTACTTTCTATTTCAGTTGTCTGTGATGCCTTTATCAAACTCTAACATGCAAATATTTTCATAATTTAAAAAATGAAAAAGAAAGAGAAAAAAAATTACTGAGTTAANGTTGTGGGGTGGGAGGTGGGAGGGGGATTCAGGATAGGGAGCTCATGTACACCTGTGGTGGATTCATGTCGATGTATGGCAAAGCCAATAGAGTATTGTAAAGTAAAATAAAGTAAAAAAAAATAAAAAATTAAAAAAATAAAAGTAAAAAAAAAGATAAAAGATAAAAATATTCTAAGAGAAATAGTCTAAAAATATTTTAAGATTACATTTAAGTAACTATCTCTGCTTAAAAATTAATGAAATAAAAAGATAAAAATAAAAAATTGAAAATAATGTTTGTTGGAAAGTAAGTTTCAGAAAAAAACTCATTCACTTCGGGAAAAATAATTTGTTTTCTGGGGAATGCTGGGTTCTTCACAGACTCAATTCTGTTCAGTTCAGTTCAGTCGCTCATTCATGTCTAACTCTTTGAGACCCCATAGACTGCAGTGTGCCAGGCATTCCTGTCCATCACCAACTCCTGGAATTTGCTCAGACTCAAGTCTATCGAGTTAGTGATGTCATCCAACATCTCATCCTCTGTCACTCCCTCCTCCTGCCCTCAAACTTTCCCAGCATCAGAGTCTTTTCCAGTGAGTCAGTTCTTTGCATCAGGTGGTCAAAGTATTGGGTTTTGAGCTTCAAAATCAGTCTTTTCAATAAGACTGATTTCCTTTAGGATTGACTGGTTTATTTGTCAGATTCATTTACATTGTCAGAGGCCATTGGCTAGCAGTGAAGTCAAGAACAGAACTCAGGTATTCCTTGCAGTCCAAGGGACTCTCAAGAGTCTTCTCCAACACCACAGTTCAAAAGCATCAATTCTTTGGCGCTCAGCTTTCTTTATAGTCCAACTCTCACATCCATACATGATTACTGGAAAAATAGTTTTGACTAGATGGACCCTTGTCTCAAAATAATGTCTCTGCTTTTTAATATGCTGTCTAGGTTGGTCATAGCTTTTCTTCCAAGGAACAAGTGTCTTTTAATTTCATGGCTGCAGTCACCATCTGCTGTGATTTTGGAGCCCAAGAAAATAAAATCTGTCACTGTTTCTGTTTTTTCCCCATCTATTTGCCATGAAGTGATGGAACTGGATGCCGTGATCTTAGTTTTTTGAATGTTGAGTTTTAAGCCAACTTTCCATTCTCCTCTTTCACTTTTATCAAGAGGCTCTTCACCTTCCACCTTAAGGGTGGTGTCACCCNCTGTTTTTTCCCCATCTATTTGCCATGAAGTGATGGAACTGGATGCCGTGATCTTAGTTTTTTGAATGTTGAGTTTTAAGCCAACTTTCCATTCTCCTCTTTCACTTTTATCAAGAGGCTCTTCACCTTCCACCTTAAGGGTGGTGTCACCCAGGTATCTGAGGTTGTTGATACTTCTTCACAGACCGGGTCCACATCCATTTTCATAGTAGGCACACAATGACCAGCAGAGGGTGGTATGGGTTTACAGTTGGCCTGGAATTATTAAAAAGGGAAAATATTCTGACTTGATCCAAAACTCTATTCTGTAGTAGGTGAGATCTTTAAAATTATTTGTATTATATATAGGTGGGCCTGTGATATTTGCTTAACTATTATGACAAAGTACGGTGGTTGAATATTTTTTATAAACATGAAAGGGAACTGTTGCCGGCCACCTGGCCCAGAAGCTTCCCAGCCCATGGACAGGACACAGCAGGGTGACTGGGCCTCTGCCCTGTGATGCTCAGACCCCAAAACCTGCTTTGTCTCTGTGGCAACCATCCAGACACCCCTTCCCTCTCCCCTGCCACCCTGTCCCATTGGTTGATCTCTGTTTCCCGGGCTTCTGTCTCCTTGTTTTGCTGATATTTGTGCCCTGGGGCTTGGGCTTCCCTGGTAGCCCAGCTGGTAAAGAATCCACCTGCAGGGCAGGAGATCTTGGTTCGATTCCTGGGCTGGGAAGATCCTCTGGAGAAGGGGTAGGCTATCCACTCCAGTATTCTTGGGCTTCCCTGGTGGTTCAGCTGGTAAAGAATCCACCCGCAATGAGGGAGACCTGGGTTCAATCCCTCAGTTGGGAAGATCCCCTGGAGAAGGGAACGNCTTGTTACTTCATTGTTCAGAAGAGGAGCCAACGGCCGGGTCCAACCCCTTCCACCTCCTCCTCACAACCCGCCAACACCAGGGTTACTCGCCAGGGGGAGAGGGGCCAAGTTTCCTGGGGAAAGCCAGCGGCATTCACCCAGCAGCAGTGCATAGAGACCTGCAGAGTCCTAGGAGGCTGGAGGGCTCCAGAACCTGCCTCAACCTTGGTGTGCTGGGGCCAACTCACAGGAGCTCCACCAGGACCACCAACACAGCTAGCTCCACCAGCTCATATCAGCTCACACTAGTTCACCCCAGCTCCACCAGCTCATACCAGCTCACGCCAGCTCCACTAGGACCACCACCACCACCAGCTCCACCAGCCCATATCAGCTCACACTAGTTCACCCCAGCTCCACCAGCTCACACCAGCTCACACAGCTTACATTTGCTCACATCAGTTCACACCAGCTCACACCAGCTCCACCAGCTCATGCCAGCTCCACTAAGACCATCAACACCACTAGCTCCACCAGATCCACCAATTCATATCAGCTCACACCAGCTCACACTAGCTAGCATCAGCTCATACCAGCTTGCATTTGCTCTCATCAGTTCACAAGAGCTCACATCAGCTCACACCAGCTCCATCAGCACACATCAGCTCACACCAGCTCCACTATGACCACCAGCTCTACCAGCTCCACCAGCTCACACCAGCTCATATCAGCTCACACTAGTTCACGCCAGCTCCACCAGTTCACACCAGCTCGCACCCGTGAGCCAGAGTCAATTGACTACATCTCCTCCCATGCTATGTCCAGTGACTTCCTGCTGGAAGCTTAAAACTGGCCGTGATAAGAAACATCACAGGCGTTGGAAAGTGCTTCAGATTGGAAGGGGTTTTCTGGGTCTGCTTTTTGTTTCCTGGGGTGCTAGTGGTCAAACACTCACCACTCTTCCTAACGCTCCAGAATTCAAGAACCAAAGGCAGCCTCACGCCCCTGACATACCTGCCAGGCCTCTCCAGCCTTTCTGACTACCGACTCTGCCAAACGAAGGGGGACGGTGGGCACTGGTTCCAGAACCGAGGCAGACCTGCCCCTACCCTCCCAGAGCCGCTCACAGACCAGCCAATCAGAATGTCCAGTCTCTCTGCTCTCAACTCCGTGGGTGGACCTACTGTGTGCCAGGTGTGTTCTAGGCCCTGGGATACATTGTGAGCCACACAGCTGAGGCTGTTGCTGCCTGATGGGGCAGATAGACAAGCTATCTATGAAAAAGTCATACCAATGTTTGGAAATGGAAAGTTTATCAAAGTAATGTCATCACAAATAATGCATTGAAACGCTGAGAGATTATAATAAATATAATGCAGAGTAAAGAGGCTGGAGGAATAGTATATAATGGGAAGAACTACTTAAGAGAGTGTTGTCAGGGGCCCAGAGGAGGTGACACTCAGCTGACTGCTGGCTCACACCCAGGGAAGAGTNGTGTCACAAAGAGTCAAGATGACTGAGAGACTTTCACTCACTCACTCTGCCCTGGGGGACAGGTGTGCTGGCTGTGGGTGTCCTGGGAAGCAGAAAGGTCTGCCCCTGAGAGCTTGACACTTGCAGCCGATGTTAATGGCTATCAAAACAGTGGACGCACAGAGCCTCCTCAGCTCGGGGGGCAGGAAGTCAGGGAAGGCTTACTGGAGAAAGTGGCATTGTCATGATGGAGTCCTGAGCTGTGAGCTGTAGTCTCTCTGAGGCCCCAAGAGCTCCCAAGGTGAAGAGGGCAGTTATGCAGTATGGAGAAGCATGGACCCTGAGACTGGGCAGAGGGGAGCCATGAGATACCACAGGCAGGTCACGGGGCGACCTCCCATCTTAACATGAGGGCTCTGTCCTGACAGTGGTGACCACAGGTGTGGTCTGGAAATCACCCTCCGTCCAGGCAGGCCCTGCTGCGTCCCTGACCCTCTGCTCACCAGGAATGTCTGCTTGGTTCATCTCTGGCACAAAGAACTCACGGGAGCAGCTGTGTCTGTTTCTTTTTCATTCTGCTTCTCACAGATACTATACTGATGAGAAGAGCAAAGAGAAAGCAATTTCTCTTCTTTTCAGTTAGTTCTGTTTGTGTGAATTGTAGATATGTTCCATGCAAAGAAAGCACATGCATGAGTGCACACACACACATATACACACATGCACACACACACGGACACACACATGCACACAGACACAATGTCCATGAACACATTCTCCAAGCTCTGCCCACTCACTGCCTTGCCCTGCTCTCCATCTAGTGGAAATTTAGAAACCAAATAAATCTACCTTCCTCCTGCCTGGACCGTGAGTGTCTCACAGCCCACACGTGAAAGCTGCCCAGAGATGCTGCAGGGCCGCCTGTGACCCTGAGACTCCACAGCTCATGGCTCCCTTCTTCAAATGGCAGCAACAGGTCAAAGTCTGAAGTTGTATAATTAGTAGTGCAGCATTTTCTAGGAAAAAGATTTATTTTAGTATAAATATATATTTGCTCTCATTTTTGTATAATAAGGATGTTTATATAACAATATTAATATTTATATTATTTTATTATAATTATATACAATTTCCAAACTTGCTAATCTCTCTCTCAAGAATGGAACTGGCATAGAAAAATCACACACATGCAAACCACAGGCAGCTCATCTCTTATCCAGAGCCTGAAAGATGACTGTGCCTACAGATGCCAGTGGAACTCAGGCTTCCATGCTAGGTAAAGAGTAGTTCTCAAGAATGTGTTAGTCACTCAGTCGAGGATGCCTACAGTCTGACTTATGTGTTGAGATGCCAGCAGCACCTGCCTCCTAGGATAGTTCCAGGATCAGAGGTGTCTTCTGGTGCTGCCTGGATGGACGGGGCTGAGTGGACCGCTGGGTGCCATGTCAGAGCAGACTTACTTTGGAGAGTGGGGTGCCCCAGTTACTACCATGTGGGTAGGCCATTTTGGGTGTCAGACCCCTCTGAGCTAACCCGGCTGCTGCTAGAGGAACACGGCTGGTTTGGGTCAAGGTTGCTCCACCAGCCCTTTGCATCTGGTACGGTGGTGGTGGGTTGTTATGGGGACATGTAGCCACTCCATGAACAGTGATTAACCCCATGTTTTCAGACCCACATCTCATGTCTGTGTTCTCTTCTTTCTAGAGATTCCTGGGGAATTGAACTGCAACTCCCCTCCAGGGTCTCCTTGCTGGGAGTTAGAACCCACTGTAACCCTCCTTCCCACTGTCCCAAGGTCAGTCACAGCCCCCACCCCCTAACTGACTATCCTCACATCTTGTTTCTCAGCAAACCCTTCATTGTCATGTCAAGGGGCCTGGCCTGGAGAGGCCAATACAACCTAGTCTCCGTAGGGTACAACTGCCTTGTCCAGTCCCCTGGGTATGGCCCCCATCTCCACATCTACCCTGCGTAGACTTGGCTCTCACTTCACTCTTGTGGGAGCAGGCAGCTTCCACCCTTCACGTCCTATTTTTCTGTGCATCTTGGCTTGTATCCACCTAGGGACCTCTCTGAATTGTTGATTTAACTTCCCCTTTTGATCTTCTGATGCCTGGGATCGAGGCCAGTTTTTCTACCAGTTGTCCTAGCATCATTTATGAACTGACTTTTCATCCTTAATGGAACAACAGGCACGTTTAAGGAAGATCTCTATTCCTTTCTCTTGTCCTGCCACCTGGCTCAGGGACCACAGTGGGGATGCAGAGAAGCTCCTGGATCTGTCCCCCATGCAGGAGGCAGAGGAGGGTGTCAGCTTCCGTGGGCAGAGGAGACCCAGGTCACTGAGTTCTGCCTGATGTTGTCACCAGGACCTCAGACAGGAAGGGGCAAGCCTCCCTGAGCTCCCTTCTGTTGCTAGATCAGTGTCAGAGGTTTTTGCCTTGGTGGCTCCTCAGTTGGGAGGAAGACTCTTGAGGGCCCTTGGATAGCAAGGAGATCAAACCAGTCAATCCTAAAGGAAATCAGTCCTGAATATTCATTGGAGGGACTGATGCTGAAGCTCCAATACGTTGGTCACCTGATGTGAAGAGCCAACTCATTGGAAAAGACCCTGATGCTGGGAAAGATTGAAGGCAGGAGGAGAAGGGGACGACAGAGGATGAGATGGTTGGATGCCATCACAGATTTAATGGACATGAGTTTGAGCAAACTTTGGAAGATAGTGAAGGACAGGGGAGTCTGGCGTGCTGTAGTCCATGGGGTCATAGAGAGTCAGACATGACTGAGCGACTCAGCAACACACACTTTTTGCTCTCCTAATTCAGCCTTGGAGCTCTGAGAGTTCCCAGAAGCATCCATACATGAAGTAACTAGCATGTTCATGAAGCAGGTAGCTCAAAAACTCTAAGCACCAAGTGGAAACACACAGAGTAGAAGAAGGGAACAAGAAAGAAAATGGTAGGTGAAGGGCAGGTTTGAATCCCTCCACAACAAAGAATGATTATCATCAGCAACAACAAAGTTTCGAGAAGTACTAATGTGAGACAAAAGTTTTCTTTTTTTAAATTTCAAAGGTACAGAGTCAAATCAAATCAAATTAGAAATATTTTCTAATTCAGTCACATCTCAGTTTACAAAACAACCAGTTACTTGGTATTGATTAGAAATGTGTCTGTATCAAAGGNACTAATGTGAGACAAAAGTTTTCTTTTTTTAAATTTCAAAGGTACAGAGTCAAATCAAATCAAATTAGAAATATTTTCTAATTCAGTCACATCTCAGTTTACAAAACAACCAGTTACTTGGTATTGATTAGAAATGTGTCTGTATCAAAGGAGTATCGTATTTTAGGTCCCAAACCTGCAACACTTAGTCATAAATGTCATCTTATCATCAGACATTTAAAAATTTAACGAAAGAAGAGAATCCAGAATATATGAAAGTACATAATTTAAAACAAATGTTTAATAAAAATGATTTTAGATGGACTTTACATCTAAACCTGAAATATAAAGGTATTCAACACCTAAATAGAAAAATATCTTTACTACCTTGGGCTACACAGAGATTTCTTAGTTAGAACACAAAAAACCACAAAACCTGCTTTTTAGAAGTGATTAACTGATCTTCAACAAAATTAAAAACTTCAGCCTACCAAAAGACATGACTAAGAAAAATTGTAAGGCAGCACACAGAACGAAAGGAAATATTCATGAAGGAGAGAAAACTGTGTTCAGAATAAAAGCTTGCTCCTACAAGTCAATAACCAAGGGCAAATAACCCAAATGCAACACAAACAAACTTGAACTGATGCTTTCTTTTCAGAAAAGAAAATATGTTGTCAGGAAGCAGAGGGAGGGATGCTCGACATCATCAATTATCAGAAAATACAGAAGAGAAGCATCGTTAGACACCATTTCACCCCAGCAGGACGGGTGATGGTGAGCCCCGACAAAGATGCACACTGCGAGCACAGCCTTCCCTGGGTAGGCTCTCACGCACTGTTAGCAAGAGAGTGAAAATTTACAGCCATTTTTAGAAAACTGTTTGGCAGCTTCTTGTAAAGTTAAACACATGACCTGGCAGTTCCACCCCTTAAGTATTTACCCAAGAGAAATGAAAACACTTGTCTACAAAAAGACTTGTAAACATGTGTTCTCAGCAACTTTACTTACAATAATCCCACGCTAGAAACCCCCAAATGTCTGTCAACAGGAGGACAGACACACACACTGTGATAAAGTCACATGTCGGAATGCTACTCGGCAAGAAAAAAGAACTCAGAGTAATAAAGAAAAGAATAAACAAATACATGTAAGACTGAGGTCATCAAATTTTCTTAAAATGAGATGATCTTCTTGCGTTTTCTGTTTGGGAAACGTCTCATCCTGACCCTAAACCCCGACTACGGCCGCCCCCTTACTGAGCTCATCTGAGATTGCCCTCACCCTGACGCCAGGCACGAGTCAGCTCCTTCACTCAGACTCTGCCCGGTTCACCCTCTCAGAGAGGCTGTTCTCTCTGCCTCACCTAAATCAGCTCCCAATGCTCTGCCTGCTTGTGAAAAAGTGAAAGTGTTAGTCGCTCAGTCGTGCCCTATTCTTGCGACCCCATGGACTCTAGCCCGCCAGGCTCCTCTGTCCATGGGATTCTCCAAGCAGGAATCCTGGAATGGGTTGCCATTCCTTCTCCAAGAGATCTTCCTGACCCAGGGATTGAACCTGGGTCTCCTGCATTGCAGGTGGATTCTTCACCGTCTGAGTCACCAGGGAACATTCTGCCTGCTTAGTTATCTGTTTTTTACTTGAAGTATGTTTCCCTGCTAGGAATTATATTAGTTTACTTCCTAGCATCCATGAGATCAAGGATGTTGTCTTGGCTACCATACGTGTCAGCATGGTGAGATACTCGCTTTATAGTACATGCTTAAAAAACACCTTAGGAGGAATGAATGGTAAGAAAATCTGAGTTTCAGTGGGTGCTGAGGATTCAGAATATTGAGTTTCACCTCCTTGTAGAACCATATCTGTGAAAGACTAGTGTCCATGAGTGATAAACACCAGATGTCTGTTGAAAATGCCATTGTGATATCAACTCCTACTTTCCATTCTGTTGTAGACAGAGATATGACACTCTGTTAATCCTCAGGAGTCTTCACTGAGTCCACAGGATTCTCAAAATTAAAAATAGTAGCCTGGTGCCTGACACATAGCAACCACTCTGTAAATAGCTGTGACATGGATCTACTTGCTGGAAAATTCACTCTCATCTTAGTTTGTCATTTGATGATGACGTTTAACTTCTGACTTCTAGATTGTAAAATTAATTCATCAGTGTTTCAGGATTTGGTAATTGTCACCTGTAAACTCAGTATTAGAACTTTGTCTTTCCTGCCCCCCAACTTTTTGAGAGTTATTGGACACCTTTTGCTAACATGACAGCAGGGGTCTAAAACACTGCTGATCCCAAGTAAAGAAGTGCAACATATGTTCCAAAGGAAGAAATACTGATGCTTATCAACATATGCATGATTTACCTTCATGGATGTTCTTTACATGGCTCTTGAAAGGATGACAAAGTGCTTCAGTTTATGATCTTTGTTTTGGGTGAAATATTCATTAACATTTTTAATGAGTCTGAATGAATGATTGTGAATTTTGGACAATGAGCTTTCATAAATGTTCATTGAAAAATCATAAACTCTTTATCCCTTGTATGGAAATCTTAATTAATTAAAAGTTAAAACAAACTCAGAGTATTCCCACTAAACATGAAAGAGTGGCTTTTGTTTTGTTTACTCTAAACTCATTACTGATTATGTTTAATAAAATGAAATGAAATCAAATCAAATAAAATGAATTTGCAGTCATTGGGTGTATTGTAGCATATGCCCTACAGAAAACATGTCCTAATTCTGTTCAATTCTCAATAAAATATCAAATCAAAGATACTTCAGTGGAGATGCTTCATAAAAGGGCTACATTTACCAAGGATGTAAAATTGCTGCAAAGGCAGACTGTTTTTAATGATCAAGGAAAGTTAGTTCTACAGAGTTCACTGAAGGGAGCCCTTGGCCTCTAATAGGGTTATTTACTCTATAACCCAACCCCAGTAGACATATTCTCCTGAAGATTTGCTAAAAGAGGCTACAATAGTTCATGATTTTTCACAGATATCTAATGTACAATTAGAGATTAAAGTAAAAGGAGAACACTAATTGGATTGAATCGCTAATAAGGGGCATTTTATGTCATGTTTTTCAGAGCATACACCAACTTAAAGATCTTTAGGTGTAATACTTTAAAGTATATTTAAACTTTAATAGTCCTGTTCTTGCAAAAAGAAATAAAGATGTAGGGAGATGCACGCCATCTTGCTTACTCAGCACTTTTACACAAAATCCAGACCTAAATGGACTGGGTTCTGAATTTCATTAGCTTTCTTTCCCAATAGATACAAGTGGAAACTATCCATCATGGGAAGTCAATACAAGGAAATTTGTCCTGGTTTACGTGGGTTTGATCCCTGGGTCAGCAAGATCTCCTGGAGGAGGGCATGGCAACCCACTCCAATGTTCTTGCCTGGGGAACTCCATGGACAGAGGACTCTGAAGGCTACAGTTCATCGGGTCACAGCTGAAGAGTCAGACACGACTGAAGTGACTAAACATTAGTAAGGTAGGGTGGTTTTGAGGGATGATTTGGGGAAGGTGATGCAGCCTTGGTGAAGAGTTATGAAACATCAGAACACCTGTGAAAATCCACCCTAACCTGAAATGAGCCTGGATTCATGAAAGGATCCAAGATTTTTTCTTTGTCCCAAAGATCTTTACGTAGAGATACATCTATCTTTGCATTATGGATGTATACACAGAAGGTTGTGCCACTGATTGAAGCAATTAAATTTTCAGCAAACATTTCACCAGCATTTTCTCTGGATTTCAGGTAAAACTAGTTTTACAAACATTTACTATACAAGCAGCTAAAATTTCACATCTAGGCATGTTTTTGTGATTGAGGGCTTGCATTTACATACCCATAGATCTGACACCACTAGAATCTAACACTTTGGAAAAACACCTTGTGACTCACGTAACCTTAATTGCTTCTGCCTTTCTGTAGTTAACCATTCATAAATTACCTTGAATACGTAAAACTATTTTATAATGTTATAATGGGTTTGCAATACAAGTGAGCTTTCTATGGCTCCTGGCAACAGCTTGGGAAAGTTCTGCCAGAAGTCCTTTTTTCCTCCCCTTCCTCTCTGATGATGAAATTCATAGAGATAGTCTTCTTTCCCTGGGCTGAAGTTCAAAATTCACTTGTGTTTTGGATCATCTGATAAAAGTTGATACTTCATCCAAAAGTTGAGCAGAGTTATTTTCGAAAAAAAAAAAAAAGAAGAAGCAGGAAGTGAAAAATGCCACATGTAAAAACTCTACTGTCCATCAGGCACAAGAAGTGAGAAGTACAGTAAAATAAGTATCACTGTGAAAAATATTGTTTCATTTTATTTGTAAATCTCAGACTTAAAATATTTATTTTAAGGAAAGAATGCACAATCTAATGTTTTCAACATGTTGGGTCGATTTGTGCTCTTTGATAATTACTATGAGTGGATTAAAAATGAATCTCATGTTTCTGCCTCTAAAATTCATGGCTTCTCTGGGTTTAATTCTAAATAAGAAACTATTTCTTGTAAGCTTAGTCAAAGGATCAGTGAAAACATGACCACAGCATATGAAATTTTTTGTCAGAAACTATGTACATCATGTTCCAGCGACAGCAGTGCCCAGATTTATGGATAAAGATACATCAAAATGGATATAATTCAGGATATTCAATCAATTCAAGTCTGAAATGAAAGCTTTTGTGCTTAGCATACACTTGGTGTTTGAAATCTCGCTTTACCTGGCAAGCTGTCTGAATGATCTCGTGATGTGTTGATGAGACTGATGGATTGAACAGGTAACGCCCAAGGCTTCTTTCTGCCCCATGTGCATCTCAGTTTCTGCTCTCCAGGGAACCCGGCCAAGGACAGGGTGCCTTGGGGCTGGGGTTTCAGAGTTGGAGCACCTTTCACCTGGTTGGCAGCTGTGTGGCCCCCATGGTTGGTGATGGGTGAAGTGTCACAGCCCGTGGGAAACTCTAGCAGGCCGTTCCAGGCTGAGGCTCGTGTTGAAGTCCTAGCCCCCAGGACCTCAGGATGTGACTATATTTGGAGATAAGGTCTTTAAAGAGGTGACTAAGTTCAAATGTCATTGTTAGGATGGGACATTGGTCCAATATGACTGAGTGCCCTTTAAGAGAGGAGACTAAGATACAGACACACAGAAGACAACCCTGTGAAGACACAGAACAGTCTACAAACCAAAGACAGGGGCCTCAGAAGAACCCAACGCTGACCCCAGAACTGGGAGAAGAGAAAATATAAATTTCAATGGTTTAAGCCACCTCGCCTCTGGTGCTTTGTTACAGAAGCCCCAGCAGACCAGGGTGGCTATTACAGCCTCTACCAGTGATGATTTGGGGGTGAAGGGGTGGGGGGCACTGTGGCAGGGGCTGGTCCAGCATCCGTGGCTGTTCAGGGGTGTGATGTCAGAGAAACAGCTATCACTGGACATCGGGATGAGCTGGACATAGTGGGATGGCATCCACACACTGGAAATATCTGTGAAAGGAGACACTATTAACCACTGTAGCTGGATGGTAAGAGTCTGCAGGTGAAGGATTTATCACCTCTGGCAGCTGTCAGGCAGGGGCACCAACAGCCTCAGGGACAGAATGCTGAGCTGTGTGAGCAAGGTGGGACCCTCGCGGTCCCAGGTCCACAGCTGTCCCCTGGCGCCACTTGAATCCGACACTGCAAGCTGTAAGTTCACCCTTGGTGACTCAGGCAGGTTTCTTTTCTTAGGAAAGCTCGCAGGAGGAAGGTGAGGGGGTGAAGGGTGATTCGCCTATAAGGCACCTGCCACAGATGGTTGGATGGCATCATGGACTCAATGGACATGAGTTTGACTGAACTCTGGGAGGTGGTGATGGACTGGGAGGCCTGGCGTGCTGCAGTCCATGGGGTCACTCAGACACGACTGAGTGGCTGAACTGAACTGAACAGTATTCATCTGAAGCTCTGGTTGTTATAGAGGCCTGTGTATGGTTTTGGGCTTCCCTGGTGGCTCAGTGGGAAAGAATCCGCCTGCCAATGCAGGAGATGCAGGTTCAATCCCTGGGTCAGGAAGATCCCCTGGAGGAGGAAATGGCAACCCACTCCACTATTCTTGCCTGGGAAATCCTGTGGAGAGAGGAGCCTGGCAGGCTACGTCCACGAAGTCTCAAAAAGTTAGACAACTCTGAGTGGATGACAACAACAGAGTGTTTATGTTTAATGGGACATGTTCATTGATTCCAATGTCACTGCATGTTTAAGACCCCCAACGTGTTATGTACACAGATAGACACGTCAGACTGGAGATGGAATGAGGCAGAGACAGTGAAGTCACCCAGACTGATCTCACTTGGTCAGTGGTCTAACAGCACAGGGTGGTAGGGAATTATCTGCACAACCATCTTTCTGTCATGAATTTCCATGCTCTACAAAACAACGATTGGATATCTGTCTCCTACTTCATCCAACATCAATAAACCCAGAAAGAGTAATAGTGTCTCACATGTAATAAACTGGTCACTCCTCAGAGAAACTATGGTGGACTGTGACTAGTAATTAGTCTTTGTTAAGTATGCCTTTCTCTTCTTTTAATGAGATGTCCATTAAGTTTGAAGTGTGTGTTATAATCGAAGATAAATGTTTGTATAACTTAATTCTAGGATAAAAGACTCAGTGAAATGTGGATGGATCTAATTTTAATAGTGAGATATTGGAAAATAACATGGGTCAGAGAACAGTCGGGGAGAAATTAGCCTGCCTTATGTCATGGTTGCGGTGTGGAAACCGGAGCCCTATTATAACATTTTAATCATTAGCCGAGGATATAACCCTCATTACAACACACAAGAGGAAGACCACATTGGTTTTGTTAGATTTTCAGAACAGGAACTACGGTATATATTCGGTTTTGTACTGGGTGTCACTAAAGCAAAAATATATAGGGTACCCATCTCACATGCTAGCAAAGTAATGCTCAAAATTCTCCAAGTGAGACTTCAACAGTATGTGAACCGAGAACTTCTAGATGTTGAAGCTGGATTTAGAAAAGAGAGAGGAACCAGAGATCAAACTGCCAACATCCGTTGGATCATAGAAAAAGCAAGATAATTCCAGAAAAACATCTGCTTCATTGACTATGCTAAAGCCTTTGACTGTGTGGATCATAACAAGCTGAAGAAAATTCTTCAAGAGATGGGAATACCAGACCACCTTACCTGCCTCCTGAGAAATCTGTATGTAGGTTAGGAAGCAACAGTTAGAACTGGACATGAAACAACAGACTGGATCCAAACTAGGAAAGGAGTACGTCAAGGCTGTATATTGTCATCCTGTTTATTTAGCTGATATGCAGAGTACCTCATGCAAAATGCTTGGCTGGATGAAGCACAAGCTGGAATCAAGACTGCCAGGAGAAATGTCAATAACCTCAGAAAACGCAGATGATACCACCCTTATGGCAGAAAGTGAAGAGGAACCGAAGAGCCTCTTAATGAATGTGAAAGAGGAGAGTGAAAAAGCTGGCTTAAAACTCAACCTTCAAAAGTGAGGATCATAGCATTCGGTCCCATCACTTCATGGCAAATAGTTGGGGCAACAATGAAAACAGTGACAGACTTAATTTTCTTGGGCTCCAAAATCACAGCAGATGGTGACTGCAGCCATGAATTTAAAAGATGATTGCTCCTTGGAAGAAAAGTTATGACCAACCTAGACAGCATATTAAAAAGCAGAGACATTACTTTTCCAAAAAAGGTCTGTCTAGTCAAAACTATGGCTTTTCCAGTAGTCATGTATACATGTGAGAGTTGGGCTATAAAGAAAACTGAGCACTGAAGAATTGATGCTTTTGAACTGTGGTGTTGGAGAAGTCTCTTGAGAATCCCCTAGACTGCAAGGAGAAACCAATTAACCCTAAGGGAAATCAGTCCTGAATATTCATTGAAAGGACTGATGTAGAAGCTGAAACTCCAATACTTTGGCCACCTGATATGAAGAACCAACTCCTTAGAAAAGACCCTGATGCTAGGAAAGATTGAAGGCAGGAGAAGGGGATGACAGAGGATGAGATGGTTGGATGACATCACGAACTCAGTGGACATGAGTTTGAACAAGCTCCAGGAGTTGGTGATGGACAGGGAAGCCTTGCATGCTGCAGTCCATGGGGTTGCAAAGAGTCGGACATGACTGAGTGACTGAATGGAACTGAACCCCCTGTCTTTGAGAGACTCATTTTTGAATCTTTCAAAAACTAAAACCATGGGTCAAACCTTGATACCACCAGACAGGAGAGAGGTGTGGTGTAGTGGCCAGGGGGGGTGCATAGCTAGACAGAGCAATGGAAGTTGCCTTCCACTCAGAAAGAACCTGCAAATCCACATCCCAAAATTTGTGAAGAAATTTAGTGCTAAGCAACTCAGTCAACAGTTCAACAACTGTGACAGAAAGTGCATCTGTAAAACTAGGAAAAAATAATGTAGCTAAAGGGAGCTGATAAGTTATTTTTAAAAGGAAGCAGAACAGATAGCAGAAAATAAAAAGAAGAAAGGAGATAATTTCTGATTGCATATAAAAAAGCAGGTGCCACAAAATTAGCATTAGACCAATGAGAATCTAGGGCTGAAGTTAAACCCTTAGTACTGATAAAGAAAAGTAAAATCCAAGATCCACCAAGAAGCTATGACATCAGGATTCTGTGCACACTTGCCCACACGGCTGCAAAACACATGAAGCCAAAACGTACAGACTCGACTGAAGCAATTGCACTACAAACTGGGAGGGCAGATGGTAAGACATCAGTAAGTACATAAATCATTTGTTTAACATAATTAAGTAACACAATCAAATAGATACAAAATCATGACTGTGCAATGGAAGGATATTTACTATTATTAATACACAGAAAGCCACTTCCAAAATTATTTGAAAGAATAAATAAAAGGGAAAAGACTCTCCTGACAACATAGGGTATTTAGGAATCATCGATTAAAAGATAACTGAGAAAATTTATATGTCTAGGAAGTGAAAGTGAAGTCACTCAGTAGTGTCCAACTCTTTGCGACCCCATGGACTGTAGCCTACCAGTCTTCTCCATCCATGGGATTTTCTAGGCAAGAGTACTGGAGTGGGTTGCCATTTCCTTCTCCGGGGGATCTTCCCAACCCAGGGTTGGAACCAGGGTCTCCTGTGTTGCAGACAGATGCTTTTTACCCTCTAAGCTACCAGAGAAAGTATATGTCTAGAAAAGCATCTAGATAATTCAAATATTCAAGAAATGTCATAACAGCAGTAAAAAATATTTTGAAATAGATAACAAGAATAACCTTATAGTAAATAAAAGGAAGAAGAATAAAAGAAGACAGGAAATAAAATATAAAACCTAAAAACAAGAGAGGTAGTTCTTTGGAAGAACGATTTAATAGAGAAACCGCTAGCAAAATTAATCAAGACGAAAGGAGAAAAGGCAGAAATGAATAATACTGGTGACAGAAAGGAGTCATAACCAGGTAGAGCAGGTATTTAAAAAGAACCATGATGGCAAACTAAGACAAATATTTTGAGTAAGTTTGAACATAGGTGATGAGCAATTCTGTATACATTGCCAAAACGGCTTTAAGCCGGTGAAACCAACAGCCACCGAATGAACTGAATCATCAACTGACAGCATCTTCCTCCTAATATCCAGGGATCCACGGCTGGACCTCTTGGCAAACTGAGTCTAGGAAATGGCAAAACAGTTCAAGTAAGGACCATTGCTAAAAGCAGAACAGAATGCAGCTTTTGTTTCAACCAACAGTGTTGCCAGAGGGCTTTCAAGCTCCTGTTTCCTCAGTCGCCATGATTTCCATGTGTCTTGGATTGTTCTTGTTGGACTCTCTAACCTGCTCTCCATTGGGGGTGCAGTGAACGGCCCTCCTTTGGAAGGCTCCCACGCTTCTCCGACCTCTTTCCTGTCCCCCAGGACCCTGTGACTCTGCGCTGCATCCCCGTGGCTGTGATGACATCCAGTCCCCCTGCTGGCCTGCAGCCCGTCCATGGTGTCCCCGTCAGAGCCCAGCGTGGTGCTGTCCCCAAGTGTGTGACTGACCCCAAGTTTGTGTCTCTGTCCCCAGAGTGGCTATTACCTCTCTCCCTGTCAAGCCAGCAGTCCTGAACCAGGACTGTCCAGAGGGCCGGGACAACACCGCGTCCGGGCCAAGACCTGCCTGGCCCGCAGTCCCCCCTGGCAAGCTGACCCAGTCAAGGGCACACAGGCAGGCAGGGTGCCTCTGGCTCTGCCTGTGCTGGCCCAGTGTCCCCCTGCGTCTGCTCCCAGCTCAGGTTTCTGCCTTCCAGACCAAGGGGTACTGTGCTTTCAGATGGCTCACCCCCTGCCCTATAGCAGGTCTGTCCTGGATCACCATCAGTCAGCCCTTCCCAACTCTGCATTTTCTGAAGAAGCTGTAGACCCACATTCATTGGAAGAGCAGGCTGAAGAAAGCAGGCAGGTGAGTGATGGTCAGGGCTGTGTCGACACTTCTGGAGCCAGCTGTGGACATGGTTATACTTGGATATAAATTTTTTCTTGTGTTTTCACCTAATGAATTGCATTTTTTGTTTATGGCAATGAATTTGATCACAATTTTGTGTGAACTCTTTAATTCTTTATGGGATATTTATTACATGGTAATTTATGTGGCTTTACAAAAAATACTCATGGGAAAAGGAACAGGAACCCAATATGATTAACTTTAGCCTCTCATCGCCCGTTTTGCAGGCTGCCGGGCACCAACTCACTGGCTCCTGCTCAGGGGACAATGGCATCCGTGCCTTCTGCTGGTTGTCTTCTGGCCAGAAATCAGTATTATCGAAGTGAGTCGTAACAACTCTAGAGGGTGGCCCTAGACAATATGATCTCAGGTGATGTTTGTGGGGGTATAATTAACCTACGTATCATGTCCTGTCAGACCTAAAGGGAGAATATGACAATTCTTTGTGACAGTGAAGAAAATAGCAATAGACTTTATCAGAGACTCCCCGAATCAGTAAAAGCTGTCAAACCTCATCACTTTGCTTTAACTATGTTTTGTTATAGCCATGAAACCATTAACACATAAATAAGTAAAAATAAGCTTATATTTCACAATTTTGGTGGGGTTGTGGGGAGGGCGGGCATGCTTCCCTAGTGGCACTAATGGCAAAGAATACTCTTGCCAATGCAGGATGCGAGGGTTTCATCCCTGGATTAGGAAGATCCCCTGGAGGAGGAAATGGCAACTCATTCCCATGGGTTTTGCTTTCATGTGCCTTGCCTTTAATAGGATACACTAAAACCTGATAATTTTACATAAATAAAATATTCATTTCTGAGAAAAGAGAAGTAGCACAAGTGTGTTTCAGAGATTCTCTCATTTCCATTTTCTCCTGTGGTTAATAGGTCAGCTTCTACCTGGCCAATGTTATTTTTATTTATCTCTCCATCTGTGAAAATTTATAGCTAAATGGAAAAGTATAGCTTCTCGAAGAAAATTCAGAAATTTCATAAAATGAAGCAAACAATCATTTCAGAACCAAGCTATCATTTTTTGCAGTCATACCAGCTTGTAGAAAAGTCTTATTTCAAGAGTTATTTGTAGACAAGAGATGGAAACATCTACTAATTTATTCTCCCCCACCCAAAGTTAATCTATGCCCATGTTCTTAGAATTATTACATTCTTAAAAGTTATTTTTCTATTCTTATCTTTTAGAACACTTAGGTTTAAAATACAAGTATGATATGACAAATTAGATGTTTTCCTTTTAAAATGATTCTTTTATTTCTAAATTTGATAAATTCTGTAGGATATTTAAATGTAATACATTATATTTGACTTGTATACAAGTAATATATTTAATATAGTACAATAATATTCATTCTTGATTTTGTACTTTTTAAGATTTTGAATTTGATAACATTTATTATACATTTTAAATTTTACTTAATATCTGTGTGAGAGTTGTTCACCATGGAAAGGAACACACTTTATTAATACAAATGTAATATGCATTATTCTGGGAGACTTCTAAGTGGCTGGTAATATAACCAAATTTTCAGTTCATAATCTAGGATTAAATGATTTCAGACTGAAGGGAAGAAGTTAAAAATTGTTAGCAACCCTTTGTTTTGATTTAAGAGGCGAGCCATGACTCATGGAAAAAACCTGTTCCCTATCAGATNTGTATAGCTATAGATCCTCTGAAAAATATTAGGAATCTTTCCAAAAACTAATGTTAAAGTGAACTCATATAATGATTGGCTTCCCTGGTGGCTCAGTCAGTAAGGAATCTGTCTGCAGTGCAGGATGCTCAAGTTCAATCCCTGGGTCAGGAGGATCCCCTTGAGAAGGAAATGGCAACCTACTCCAGTATTCTTGCCTAAAGAATCCCATGGACAGAGGAGCTTGGTGGCTGAGGTCCATGGGGTTGCAAAGAATTGGACATGACTTTGCGACTGTACCATGTATAATGATTAAAAACTGAAAGGTTTGCTTTGTGCTATTCCAGAGTTTCTATAGACTTATGATGATAGAATTAGTGACAACAAAATGTCTCCTAGGTAAATTCTAGATAATTGATTCTAATGCAATTTTCCCACCATTCAGACACTTTGGGGCTGTACTTTAAAAAGTACCTCAGATGTAGGTCTCAGCATTAACTGTTGTTTTAGTTAAAACATCTCCTGACTTTGTTGCCTATTGAGGAGATAATAAATAGTAAAGGTAATTATGTCAGAGCAGTGTCCATGTGATCTGAAATAATCTATGATCATTCTAGTGTGATTTATGAAATGCTATTTGACTGGCCCTCGATATTGGTATCAAATGAAACAAAGCTTTGATAATTTGCCCTCAGTTTCTGTGGAAGTTTATATTGAGATTCCACTAACCTTTTTGCAAAGTGATTTTGATGGCAGGTTGGATATTATTGNTTTATGAAATGCTATTTGACTGGCCCTCGATATTGGTATCAAATGAAACAAAGCTTTGATAATTTGCCCTCAGTTTCTGTGGAAGTTTATATTGAGATTCCACTAACCTTTTTGCAAAGTGATTTTGATGGCAGGTTGGATATTATTGGCCCCATATTCATTACAGATAAAGCCGCCAACAGCCAGTCCAATTCTCTCTGAAGTCCTCCTGCTGGAGGTTAGCCCTCTTTGATGCTTCATACACTTTGTAGAAGTTTGGGTTGTTAGCCTAATACTTTGGCCATCTGATGAAAACAGCTGACTCACTGGAAAAGATCCTGATGCTGGGAAAGACTGCAGACAAATGGAGAAGAGGGCAGCAGAGGATGAGATGGTTGGAAGGCATCCCCGATTCAATGGACATGAACTTGGGCAAACTCTGGAAGATAGTGAAGGACAGAGAGGCCTGGCATACTGCAGTCCATGGGGTCACAAAGAGTTGGGCATGACTTAGTGACTGAACAACACAACAAGGGTTGTGAGAAACATAATTGCAGAATTCCATTGGGCTACTAGAGAGTGAGGATGTAAATAATTGTCCAGGTGGAATAGCATAGAGCTAAACTTCTAACTCATAGACATTCAAGAAATGTCATATAACTATAGATCCTCTGAAAAATATTAGGAATATTTCAAAAAAATAATGTTATAATTAACATTATAACAGTCATAATTAATCTACCCACACCCCCAACAGCATTCTCTGAGGCCCACACTGCCCCCTATAGTAGAGACTGGCAGCTCCACTCATCAGCCCAGATGACTAGGGAGGTGAGGTTCCCTTACGACCAATACGACACCAAGCCCTTTAAATTTCATTTTGTGTGTTTCTAAGATCTACCTACTCATTTCCTTCCCCACCATCACTAACTGAATGCGAATTGCAATCATGTCTCCTGAGGGCACTGCCAGGACATCCTTCCAGTGGTCCACCTCTGTCCTTTCTAAATTTCTTCTATAGATAAATCACAGTCATCTTCACAAAACTCAAATCTGCTAATTTTCTCCAGGAACACAAGAAGAGGCATACTCACACCTCCACAACATTCGATGGTTCCATTACTCTCAGGGTAAAGTCACACCCTGCCCTGTCCTGCCGCATATTCTTGCCACATAGATCCATCTCACCCACTCCTGTCTCTCATGCCCCCAGTGCCCAGTGGTCCAGCCCCGTCAATCATCCTCTGCCCATCCTTCTGGCACCGTCTTCCCTCCTGCCATGGGGCATCGCCAGCCCCCACTCTATTCCCTTAATTCATGTCTTGCATCTTAAGTCTTAGCTCAAAAGCCTCTTTCCAGAGAAACCTCCGATCTACTTAACTAAATTAGATGTTCCATCACAGGCTGATGGCCTGTGTCTCTCTCCTTCTCGGCACTCACCACAGTTATAATTTTACATGTGTTGTGTTATGTCTTTTCTCCATGGCACCATAATATATGTCTTCCTCACTGCACCATAAACTACATGAGGACAAGGATCACGTCTGCTCTCCTTGACATTTTATCCCCAGCTTGTGACATAACAATAAATATTGGTCAGATGAATGACACCGCGTCTTTGGCCAGAGCTGGGCCATTCCCAAGAAGCGTCACAATTTAGCAGAGAAGGGTAAACACTAAATCAACATGGAATATGGTTTACTGCAGTGGTAAGTGCTGTAAAGGAGATAAAACAAGGTGTTATGTCGAGGTGCGACTAGGCCAGGACAGAGGTGGAGGCAGAGAGGCTTTGATTGGTTTGGTTAGGAGAGGACTCATAGGGAAGGTGGGCAGGGACTGGGTCCTGAGGGGGGAAGCGGCCACCTTTGTGCAAGGCACTCTCACGGACACCAGACCGTGACTGACCACGCTGTGCACCTGTTTCCAGTACCCTGTGACACTGTCGTCAGGGGACAGCAGCTTTGGGCGAGTTTGGTGTTCTTGTGGAGGTCACATCGTCTACAGCGTTATTTCCAGCTGAGCCCAGGATGAGAAATGGTGGGGCCTGGGGTTCTGTGCTTCCTTCTTAAGAAATCTGTGATCTAGTGAATTGTCCAAAGGCACGCTGTGCAGCAACAGTGTGAAGTCAGATCACCTAAAGACCCTCCCCAGCAGGGTCTCCAGGCTCAGAAGTCATTGTCTTCCCACCTCTCATACCACATACTGCTCTTATTTGTTTTTTGCTACTTTCTATTCAAAACATAGAGCTATTTTGTATTACCTAGAAAAATAGAGCACTACACAGTTACTCTCCTTTCTCAATAGTTTAGAAAGAATGTATTTTAGGTTTGGCACCTGAAAATTTTTTCATGTTACTTATTTGTTTCTCAAAATGTTGATGGAGGAAGGGAGGCATGAACGCATGCTAAGTCACTTCTATCATATTGGACTCTTTGAGACTGTAGCCCACCAGGTTCCTCTGTCTATGGGGTTCTCCAGGCAAGAATACTGGAGTGGGTTGCCATGCCCTCCTCCAGGGGATCTTCCCAACCCAGGGACTGAAACCGTGTCTTCTGCATTACAGGCAGATTAGTGACCATCTGAGCCAACAAGGAAGCCCTTTATTTAGCATCAGTGGAATGTAAAAGTTTTGCTTCAACATATTTTAATTGGATATACTGAAACTTATTTGCCTTCAGGTTGTAAACACAAAATATATTAAATCCTTTTCACTATAGTAATTATTTGACTAAGAGCCACAGAGTGTGAGTTTCATAAATATTTTATCCTTTTTTACTTGCTTAGCAGAGGTTTTTGAATTAATAAGTGAATGGTTACTGGAACTACATTTTGGATGCCAACTCAAGCAAAGGTTACGATGTTGAAATTCCTTTGCAAGGAAAGAGACAAACATTCTATTTTCAAATAAACTAACTTTGAAAATATTTGTGCAGTCTTAAAACAACTTTTTGAGGGAGCTATCTGTCTTCAGATTTCAAGCTAAATTTCACCATGAAAAGAGAATACAGACGAAGGCCACCAAGTAGATGTATCATGTTATGTTGTCCTATGTCATCTTTGATGGATTCCAATGCTTATCCATCTTCTGCTGTCACTGATGCTGCTGAGCATCCTGGAGGAGACCACATTCCCTCTTATACATAGAGGGTCCTGCCTCCAAGCTGCGTCAGGTTGGCCTGAGGTGGGAACTCGTCTGAGTCTATCTGATGGTGAATCAGGGAGCTGAAAGAAGACTGAATTCTGGAATCCATAGGAGCTGTATCCAAAACTGACAGCAAATTAGACTTCATTCCCAGCAGCATTTTAGAAGAGGAAGAGGGATTTGGGGATCTATGGGGTTAATAAATTTTTCTTAAATATATTAAAAAAGTTTAACCAATCTGTAACTGGTCAATTAATTTCAATTCAAGTATTTTCCTTTTGGAAACCACCTTTTACAGGATTCCAGAATCCTCCTCCTTTCAGAATTCTAAAAATATTAAATTTCAATATTTTAGAAAGCATTAAATTTCAAAATATTGAGTCTCTCCAGCTTGTTATTATAAGTCATTCTTTGCATTGTTTCCTTGAAGTACTGGGTTTCTTCAAATGGAAGCAGCAGCTTCTCTGATGCTAAATGAGTAAAAGGACAGGTGACAGAGAGACAGGCTGGACATATATTACAAAAGTATAAAAACCTCATAAAACCCTTGGATGTTGCCTAAACAGGAAGCAATTTATTTTAGCAAAACTGCAACCATGCAATTCTCAAAATCTGGTGTATCTAAGAACCATGTGAGAAGCCTGATAAAATGCAGACACAAGGTTCCATCTCCATGAATCTGAAATCAAGGGCCCTGAGCTGCAGCCTGGGGATTTATTCTCTGCTGAGGCTCCTGGTGACTTGTAACCGATGTGTAAAGTAGCACTTTCTGCTGTAATACATATACACAATGGAATATTACTCAGCCATTAAAAAGAATACATTTGAATCAGTTCTAATGAGGTGGATGAAACTGGAGCCTATTATACAGAGTGAAGTAAGCCAGAAAGAAAAACACCAATACTGTATACTAACATGTATATATGGAATTTAGATAGATGGTAACGATAACCCTGTATGAGAGACAGCAAAAGAGACACAGATGTATAGCACAGGCTTTTGGACTCTGTGAGAAAGGGCGAGGGTGGGATGGTTTGGGAGAATGGCATTGAAACATGTATATTGTCATATGTGAAAGAATCACCAGTCCAGGTTTGATGCATGATACAGGGTGCTCGAGGCTGGTGCACTGGGATGATCCAGAGGGATGGGATGGGGAGGGAGGTGGGAGAGGGGTTCAGGATGGGGAACACGTGTACACCCGTGGTGGATTCATGTTGATGTATGGCAAAACCAATACAATATTGTAAAGTAATTAGCCTCCAATTAAAATAAATTTATAAATTTATATTAAAAAAGTAGCACTTTCTTAGACTGACATAAATTGCAACCACCCCCTTCCCCAAACTCAGGAAACAAGCTACTATGTTACTACACACTACTGTTAGTACTGTGTTTAGCTGTGGTTGTCATTTTAGCATTAAGAACTCAGTGGTCTGGGAGAGCACATTGGGCAACTGCACACAAGATCATGTAACATGGAGAAATTGTTTCAAATAAGAAGGGATGAATTTCCACATGTTCAAGCTGGTTTTAGAAAAGGCAGAGAAACCAGGGAGCAAATGGCCAACATCCGCTGGATCATGGAAAAAGCAAGAGAGTTCCAGAAAAACATCTATTTCTGCTTTATGACTATGCCAAAGCCTTTGACTGTGTGGATCACAATAAACTGTGGAAAATTCTGAAAGAGATGGGAATACCAGAGCACCTGACTTGCCTCTTGAGAAATCTGTATGCAAGTCAGGAAGCAACAGTTAGAACGGACATGGAACAACAGACTGGGTCCAAATAGGAAAAGGAGTACGTCAAGGCTGTATATTGTCACCCTGCTTATTTAACTTCTATGCAGAGTACATCATAAGAAATGCTGGGCTGGAAGAA